>JAWRVF010000002.1:1066499-1628999 GCA_036785485.1 Physcomitrellopsis africana
TACTCTCATCGATCCCAATTATTCTTCTTTTTAGTACACTTGAACCATCCTCTGGGTCGTAATTTCCTATGTACTCTGCAACTAATTCTACATCAATTGGAGGCAAATTATCCGATCCTCGCACAAACATGTATATTTGTACAATTCTAAAATCTCTCTGTCTTTGTAAGGACCAACAGATTACCAACTTAATGGGCTCCATGTTGGTGACCACTACTAGGGACGGCGATTGCAAGTTACTCTTGCTTCGCACGTTTTGGACATTCTCCTCTCTGTCCGCAACTCTCTTTGACCTCTCCAAGGACATTATATAATGCTGACTATGTACTCCTCGCTCGGACTAATCGCTATTCTCTCACTGCAAAGAACTCTACACTCCAATAAGCATACACTCGGACGACCAAACTCAAAACAGAATGCTAATCAAAACTCCCATTAAGTGCCCCGCTTCTAACCTTTTATTCGGGTCTAAAGCAACAATCCTTAATCTAGTGTATCAGATCGTCACTTCCAATTTGCATGACTAGGTCGTATTAGGACCAAAAACTGACCATCAACCATCTTTCTAGCCATCATGCACCTTCATTAAAGGTAAGCTATCATGAACAGGTACACGTTCTTCCCTCCAATTTTGAAAACCCGTCCCGGATTTACGTAAAATAAAGACGTAAATAACTCGGGTAGTAAATGGAGTACCCATAAAATCTTCCAATTGAATTGAACCATTAGAAAAGGCTTCAATTACTCGATAAGGTCCATGCCAACGGACTTGGAATTTTCCCAAAAAATGGTAAAAAGGACTATCATAAAGAAGCACTAGATCATTGGGCATGAAAGATTTAGGACATAATTTACTATCATAATAACTCTTATGGCAGCGCTGTGTAGCTTCCATAGTTAAAAGAGTCGTAGCCCAAACTTCATCCAATTTTTTCAATTGTGCTAACCGATGTTGGAGGGAGTCTTTGTCATCGAGATGTTCATCCAATACAATTTGTAAACTCTGAACTTCCAATTCAATTGGTAATATTGCCTCTTGCCCGTACACCAATTGGAATGGTGTGAAATTGGTAGTCACTTTATATATAGTACAATACGCCCACAAGGCTACGGACAATTTTGTATCCCAGTCCGTTCCCACACTAGACACTATTTTCATTAAAATTTTACACAAAATACTGTTGGTCTTTTCAGTCTGCCCATTGGCCCGAGGGTGATATGGGATTGTCTTCCGATGCTTGATCTTGTACTTATTTGTCAAAGCCGCAATTGTAGAATTAATAAAATGGGTTCCACAATCACTAACCAATTCTTTGGGACACCCAAATTGAGTGATAATGTTCTCATATAAAAACGTGGCTATGGTATCGACATTATCAATTTTTGTTGCCATCGCCTCTGCCCATTTTATCACATAATCCGTCGCTACCAAAATATATCTTTTTTGTCCATTACGCGATGCTGGTGCAATTGGTCCTACAAAATCAATACCCCATTTTTCAAACGGCACTTGTGCTAAAATTGATACCAATGGTGTCATGGCGAAAGTCCGCTTCAGGTAGACGCAAGGTCCCTCTTTACAATCAAGTTGGATCCAATATGCACAAACTTTTTTTTAAAATTTTTCTTTTATAGTCACAAAACCATGGGTATAATAAATCAACAAACTAGAAGCTTGGAAATTTATAAATTGAAATCCAGCCGTTTATATAAGTTCAAATTTTGAAAGCATAGAGTTCACTTCTTTAGTCATCTTCACAAAAATTCTCAACCGTGATTTCATTACCGATCACCAGATATCATCAAAATATTAGCAAGTAATTATATAAGTAAAACCAAACCACAAACTTGAAAACTCATAATTTAAGATCCAACTGTTCAAATAAGCTCAAAATTTGGAAAAACATATCTCATACCTTTGAAATATGTCACATAAATTTTGAGCTATGAATTCATTGTAGACCATTAGATATCATCAAATCCTTGGCAAATACTTTTAGAAGTCAAATCTCAATCTGAAACTTGAAAATTCATAATTTAAGATCCAGCCGTTCAAATAAGCTCAAAATTTGAGAATACATATTTCATATCTTTGATCTTTGTCACAAAAATTTTGAGCCGTGAATTCATTGTTGATCATTGGATATCACCAAATCCTTGGCAAATACTTTTAGAAGTCAAATCTCAACCTAAAACTTCAAAATTCATAATTTAAGATCCAGCCGTTCAAATAAGCTCAAAATTTTGGAAAACATAACTCATACCTTTTGATCCTCATCACATAAATTTTGAGCTATGAATTCATTGCTGATCGTTAGATATCACCAAATCCTTGGCAGATACTTTTAAAAGTCAAAACCCTAGACACCTGAGAACAAATTTGCCATTACTCCCTAATCAAAGTCTCAATTGATATGAGATTTTAGACATAGACTCTTTATAGTATAAGTAATATGTACACAAAAAATGAGCTTCAAATTCTTCTTGAAACTCAAGTTCTAGCTTAAAGCAAATCCTTCTATTTATCTAACTTCTTCAAAACCCCAGTTTAGTTTGCTGGGTTTAACTAGCCATATCTCACTCATTCTAAACTCATTTCTATCAATTCTTGGACGTAAAATGTATAGCTTGAAGTCTAGTTTCTAACAAAAATTTTTGATTTCTTGCTAGTATCTTAAAACTTCTAATATACCCTGAAAAGTTACAGTAGATGTCATATTAATAGTCTAAGTTCAAACAAGCATATCTCTCTCATCTAAGCTCCAAATCCTACATTTCTACTACCTAAACTCATGCCAAAATGAAGCTCTTTCTGAATATATCTCTAGATTTGCCAAATAACCCCCGTCTTCTTCTCCTCCGAGCTCGTCAAAGAAGTCGCAGCCAAGGTCTTCAAAGTCCAAGTCAATAATTAATAGTTTAAAGTTATAAAAACCCCAAATCTAATCCTCCAAGTCAGCACTATTAATGGTAGCTGACTATTGACATCCAAATCTACTATTTATCCTTGGTAAAATCCTAAATTCAATCTCAAAGTCAAAACTCCTTATATCTACAAATATAACCTTGAATCTACTAAAATCTAAGATTGAAAAAAAGATAAAAGAAATAAAAGAAAGTTTCAAGGCTAGATCAAAGTTAAAGTTAAGATTAAAGATAAGGTAAAAATTTAACCAAAGAAAAAGAAAGAAAGTGAGAAATTTTTCCTAAATTATATAAAAACTTAGATTGGTAAGAAGAAAGAAAGAACTTAATAAAATTTTGAAGAAAAGATAGTTAAGTTAGATTTCTATATATGGATGTATTTACTTCACGACAACGGCATTGCAGAAGTTCCTGTAGGTCTACCAATACACTGACAAGGATCACAACGTCAGATGTATTGGTGTGCATCTGAGAACATTGTTTGCCACCAATATCCAGCCATTAAAGCTTTGCACGCAGTGTTGTCACTAGCAAAATGCCCTCTACAACTATCCAAATGACATCCTTCCGATATGGTACATTGTCGTAATACATGAAATCTTGCTTGAGAATGCTCTGGGCACCTGGCTGTGGAAGATAAAAAGGAAATACGCCACAACAAAATCCTAACAATTCTAATAGAATCTTAAATAACTTCTATTAAACCTTAACAATATTTTTTAGCTTGATTCAATCTTAAAGAAATTATAAAAGAAGAATAAATGAGTCATACAATAATCATAATAGAAAATAATATATAAAATACTAAATTTAGAAAATACTAAAAATAGAATCTTAAAATCCTAAATCATATCTTATTCAAACCCTAGTCAAATCCTAAGTCAAACCTTGATCAAACCCTAGTCAAACCCTAAGTCAAACCCTGGTCAAATCCTAGTCAAATCCTAAGTCAAACCCTGATCAAACCCTAACCCTAATGAAACCCTAACTTAAACCTTGGTCAAACCCTAGTCAAATCCTAATCAAACCCTAAGTCAAATCCTAGTCAAACCCTAAGTCAAACCCTGATCAAACCCTAATCAAACCCTAAGTCAAACCCTGATCAAACCTTAACCCTAATGAAATCCTAATTAAATCCTAAATCCAAATCCTAATCAAATCCTAATCCTAATGAAACCCTAATTAAACCCTAAATCCAAATCCTAATCAAACCCTAGTAAAATCTTAAATCCTAAATCCTAGCCAAGCCCTAAGCAATTTCTAAGGCAATTTTAGAACCACAATAACTACTAAACAAACCGTTGATCTTAATTGAAATTTTTCATACACCTTAACAATTAAGTTAACAACACACACACCAAGTTTGAAGAAGATCCAACTTACCAAGAAGAAGAAAAACTTACAAATTTGCTCGGGTATCAGCCGGCCTCCTTCTCCAATCTTCATGCCAATATTCCAGTGCCTAAACCTCCTATTTGCACCGTTCAATTGCTTCCAAATTTCACGTGCATGTAGGAAATTAAGTCTTCTACACACACACATAAATTTTACCCCAATCCAACTGATAGATTGCTCAAAATCTGCGAAACTCTAACTGACCTTTAAAATCCAATTCCAAAGACCCCGACCCACATAAACTTCAATACCCTTTGATCAAACTGTTAGATCAATCTCAAATTTACCACACCTTACAAGCACAACTGTATGCACAAATCTACAAAATTTCACTTGACGATCTATAACCAATCTCACAAAATCCTCAAAAATATAAACCCCAATATACTTCATAAATTCTAAAGTCTCCCAAAACAACTCTGACTTTCTAAAGCTCTTACAAACTCAACTTTTATCCAAATCATTCAAAATCAAAACACATACAAACTTCTTCAAGTCTGCCTTCTAATCCCACTCTCCGCTTTGCAAAAAGGCTCCGGATCCGCCGTAGGCACGCGGTTTTGTGCCCTGGGGTCTGGTTTCGATCCAGGTTCTTAACCGGCCCTCTCCGGATATCAACTCTTGTAATTTTGAGATAAATTTCTCTAAAACCTACTCTTAACTCCTTATTGAACATACCTATACCAATTATTTTTCTAATCTACTTTGTTTTACCATATTTATGGCTTTACAAAGTAAGTAGAATTCCCTTTTATAAAAGGCAGCATTAGCACCTTTTAATTTTTACTACCTCCTTGTCTATTATCTATTTTTCTAATATAATTTTCTCAAATATTTCCATTTGAGCTCTTCTATAATATAATCACTCCTTCCCTCTTTCACTTAGTGGTCGTATTACTACACGACAACGTACTTCACTTTGAAAAATACAATGGTGTAGAATTTCGTCTCTCCCCTACTTATACAAAGCGTCTCCAATCATCGTATACGGAGCACTTTTCAAAATCAAGCGTTTTTTAAGTTTCTCACTATATGTAGGTGGAAATGTCTGAAATGTCAAATACTGGATCAATTCACTATATTTTGGGATGATCACGTCAACGGCAAATAATTCCACATCAGGAAGTTCATCATTGATAGGTTTGTTATCAAATATATTGGAAAATCGAGATAAATGATCTGCATTGACATGTTTCTTTTGTGGTCGAACATTAATAATAAAATTAAATTCTTGAAGGAGTAACACCCATTGAGAAATGCGTCCATTCAATTGAGGTTTATTAATCATATACTTAAGAGCATCATGATCGACATGAAATACAAATGGGTAACCAAGCAAATAATGCCAAAATTTTTGGACAGAATAGATCATGCCCAAGGCTTTCCGTTCAATCATAGTATAATTTTGTTTCGCAGCTACAAATTGCCGACTAGCATAATAGATGGGATGATCCAAACCCTTTTCATCTTTTTGGCTTAACACAGATCCAATAGCAACATTCGAGGCATCAACATAAACATGAAAGGGTTTTGTCCAATAAGGTGCAACAAGTACCGGTGCCGACACCAATTTTTGTTTTAACTCTTCGAACGCAACTATACATTCCTTAGTCCAAATTGGAGTAGATCCATCCGGTGGCGGTTTCTTTAAGAGATTCATTAACGATTGACATATTTTTGTAAATAAATGAATGAATCGCCTATAATAGCTGACATGGCCTATGAAACCCCGAACACCAAACACTGTATCTAGCTTTGGTAAAGCCAATATATGAGTAACTTTATTTGAGTCAGTAGCGATACCGGCCATGAAAATGATATGTCCCAAAAGCATTTCCGACGGTACGCCAAATTGACACTTCTCAAAATTCAAAGATATCCCATATTTATTTCATTGGTCCAAACAGTTACCAAGACGTTCCAAATGATTCGCTGTCGTACTAAATGTGTAAAAGTCATCTAAAAATATTTCCATCGATAATCATAAATAATCCTGAAATGCTTGCGTCATTATCCTTTGAAATGTGGCCGGGGCATTATATAATCCAAATGGCATTACTTTATAAACAAATGTGCCTCAATTTGTAGTAAAAACAGTCTTCAATTGGTCCTCTTCTACAATTTTTATTTGATTATAATCCAAAAATCCGTCCAAAAAAGAATAACATTCATGCCCAACTTCTGCGTCCAGTATGCTATTCGTAAAAGATAAAGGAAAATAATCTTTCTTGGTAGCTGCATTTAATTTACGAAAGTCCTGACAGATACAGATTTTTCTATTTTTCTTCGGCACTATCACAATTGGTGAAATCCATTCACTATATGGGACTGGATGTATGAAGTCCACGTCTAATAGTTTATCTACTTCTTCCTTGACTATGAGAGAATATTTTGGATTAAGACGGTGTTGTCTTTGATGAACTGGTGTAGCATCTTCCTCTAAGGTAATTCGATGCTCACAAACTTTGGCAGGAATACCTTTTAAATCTGTATACGACCAAGCGAAAGCAGATTTATGACTTAGAAAGAATTCTTTCCAATTTCTCAGCTCTGTACCTATGATATCGCTGTATACTTTGATAATCTGGGGTGTTTCATTAGAATCCAAATTAATGGATTGGCACACAGGTTCCTCATTAATCCCCGGATTGATTTGCCCCTCCTGCTTTGAACCCTTCATATGGTTCGGCAAATTGGACTTATCCAATTCTGGTTCCAATGTACCAACTTCATTTACTGCACAATTATTCATCCAGTCCACGATGACATTGTCGAAATTTACTACATCCTCCTGATCTAAAAAATATTCCCCTGGTCCTCCATACTCGTGTAACATGCTTGGCTTCCACATGTGAGTTGGGTCCTTATCAACTTGCATCGCATTATTAACTTTGTCATACTTTGCCTCAAATTGGCCCTCATCTTCAGATGTTGCTTCTGTGTTCCTAATTTGCGACTCCCCATGATATTAAACTGGGTACATCTATAAAACAATCTTGTCATTACCCTCTCCAATAGTTAATGTTCCACGACCCCAATCGTTCCTAGCTTTGGTTTGATATAGCCATGGCCGATCCAATAGTATTAGATATGATAAAGCGGAACTCTGTGATCAGAAAACAATATAATCAATTTCATACGTAATTCCCGCGATTACAATATTAATACTGCGTAAGATATCCATTGGTTTCACCCTACTATGATCTGCCATTTTCAATACCAATGTCGTGGATACTAATTGTTTTAAATCCAACTCCTCCATTATATCGACGTTCATTAAGTTCACACTAGAGCCACCATCCACTTGAATTCCAGGAATGAGAACACCATCAATGGATACATCGATAGTTGGTGCTCCCGGATCGGGATTCAAACTAAGCTTATGAATTTCTTTATTACGAACTCTTCGTCATATTAACGAGGAATTCAATGTAGAACGACATTTTGGTGCAACTGCTAACAATTGCTTCATTATAATAGAAGGTTTAATTTCATCCAAATCTTTCATAATATCATATGGTTTCATATTGGCAATGATTCCTAAGGGCCTCTTCTTTTTTATGGATTTTAATTTGACCCCTTGAGATAATTTTCTTATGGAGTTCGGAACTAGAACTGTTGCATGGACTTTGTCGTAATTCGTGTCCATAAGAGGATCTTTTAATGGATAAGATGGCTTTCGGATCTTCGCAGATATTGGTACTAGTTCCGATTGAACCATTATCTCGGGGCTAAGATTATTCTCAAGTTGCACAGACGAATTGGATTCCCATGTTGGTAATTCCTTTGATACTGGTGTTAGATTTGAAGCATCATTCAATGATTGACATTGGTCCGCTGTAATTAATACTTTCAATTGTTGAATTGGATCTTTTCCCTTTTGCTAGGCCCGAGTAAGTACTACATGGACGCACTCTACCTGATTTATCGGAGAATCTTGTGGTACTCGAATATTGTCCTCCATCTTACTTTGCAGCTGAATATGCTATCTTGGTTATTAATATTAAACGGAGCGTTGCACTGATGGTAAGTATGTCCAGATTGCTTATAATTTCCACATACTGGAGCGTAATCATCACTGGCTCTAGGATTGGGATATTCACTAGCATAATGTCCTAGCTGCCTGCATCGATAGCATCAAAGCAGTCTTCTTCCTCCTCTATCTAGTATATAGGGCGTCTCGACTGGTATATATCGGCTAGGCTTGTTCCAAGTTTGATGGGTAAAGGATCCCGCTCGACCAGTTGGTATTGTAGGATCTGAAATTGGGTTCTGAATAAGTGGATATTGTGGTTGTCCTTGCTGATTTTACACAAAATCTTGAGAATTGGAGTCACCTTCTTGGTTATACTCAGAATCTTTCTATTTTGTTAAATAGGATGATTTCCATTCCAGCCAAACCTATTTCCAATCTCAACTTGATTAACATTCCACAAAGTTGGTTGAATCATAGTTTGATTTCCTAACTGATGTTGCCTTCTTAAATTCCAGCGATTTGTGGTTACATGCTTACCTCCACAAAAGGTACATTGCACCGTCATTTGGGGTGGCAAAGGGCACTCCGTTACTAAATGGCCTTGCCCCTTACAATTACTACACCAAATATTGGGGCGTATATTAGTCAGTTTATGCCTCTTTTCTTTATCGTTTGCCAAGTTAGCAGCCAACTCGTCCATCTTCTTTGTCAAAGTTAACAACAAAGTCTCATTTGGATCCTTTGATACTAGTTTGTTAGAGAACTCTTTTATAGATATTGGTTTTTGATATGGAGAGTATGAGGAGTATGGTGTCGTGGCAAAAGTCTGCTTCAGGTAGATGCAAGGTCCCTCTTTACAATCAAGTTCGATCCAATATGCACAAATTTTTTTAAATTTTTCTTTTATAGTCACAAAACCATGCGTATAATAAATCAACAAACTAGAAGCTTGGAAATTTATAAATCAAAATCCAGCCATTCATATAAGTTCAAATTTTTAAAGCATAGAGTTCACTTCTTTAGTCATCTTCACAAAAATTCTCAACCGTGCATTCATTACCGATCACCAGATATCATCAAAATATTAGCAAGTAATTATATAAGTAAAACCAAATTAGAAACTTGAAACTCATAATTTAAGATCCAACTATTCAAATAAGCTCAAAATTGGAGAAAACATATCTCATACCTTGAATCTTTTTCACAAAAATTTTGAGCTCTGAATTCATTGTTGATCATTGGATATCACCAAATCCTTGGCAAATACTTTTAGAAGTCAAATCTCAACCTGAAACTTGAAAATTCATAATTTAAGATTCAATTGTTCAAATAAGCTCAAAATTTGGGAAAACATAACTCATACCTTTTGATCCTCATCACATAAATTTTGAGCTATGAATTCATTGCTGATCGTTAGATATCACCAAATCCTTGGCAGATACTTTTAAAAGTCAAAACCCTAGATACCTGAGAACAAATTTGCCATTACTCCCTAATCAAAGTCTCAATTGATATGAGATTTTAGACATAGACTCTTTATAGTATAAGTAATATGTACACAAAAAATGAGCTTCAAATTCTTCTTGAAACTCAAGTTCTAGCTTAAAGCAAATCCTTCTATTTATCTAACTTCTTCAAAACCCCAGTTTAGTTTGCTGGGTTTAACTAGCCATATCTCACTCATTCTAAACTCATTTCTATCAATTCTTGGACGTAAAATGTATAGCTTGAAGTCTAGTTTCTAACAAAAATTTTTGATTTCTTGCTAGTATCTTAAAACTTCTAATATACCCTGAAAAGTTACAGTAGATGTCATATTAATAGTCTAAGTTCAAACAAGCATATCTCTCTCATCTATGCTCCAAATCCTACATTTCTACTACCTAAACTCATGCCAAAATGAAGCTCTTTCTGAATATGTCTCTAGATTTGCCAAATAACCCCCGTCTTCTTCTCCTCCGAGCTCGTCAAAGAAGTCGCAGCCAAGGTCTTCAAAGTCCAAGTCAATAATTAATAGTTTAAAGTTATAAAAATCCCAAATCTAATCCTCCAAGTTAGCACTATTAATGGTAGCTGACTATTGACATCCAAATCTACTATTTATCCTTGGTAAAATCCTAAATTCAATCTCAAAGTCAAAACTCCTTATATATACAAATATAACCTTGAATCTACTAAAATCTAAGATTGGGAAAAAGATAAAAGAAATAAAAGAAAGTTTCAAGGCTAGATCAAAGTTAAAATTAAGATTAAAGATAAGGTAAAAATTTAACCAAAGAAAAAGAAAGAAAGTGAGAAATTTTTCCTAAATTATATAAAAACTTAGATTGGTAAGAAGAAAGAAAGAACTTAATAAAATTTTGAAGAAAAGATAGTTAAGTTAGGTTTCTATATATGGATGTATTTACTTCATGACATCCACCTCCTCCAGACCTGCACATCCTCCGGCATGTGCCACCATTCATCCTTCATCCTATTCATCTTCATCTTGAATTTCTTTATCTTCTTGGTTCCATTGTTCGTCAGACACGTACATTTCAAAGTCTTCAGGTAGACAATTATTATTCCTTCTTTGGAAAGCTTTCACTCATTTTCCTGCTATCGGAATTTGGATAGATGTTCCATCTAATTCTCGAAGTGAGTAAGTTCCATTGTCATGAGTAATTACAACAATATATGGTCCAAACCATCTCCGAGAAAACTTTCTTTGCGTACTATGTTGGTAGTCCAAAGTATTGTCATAAACCACTACCCAATCACCTTCCAAGATTGGTTTCAAATGCAATCGATGAGTTTGATCAAATCATGTTTTGTTTTCTAATCTTGCTGCTTTCAATCTATCTAGTGCCAATTGGTGGTCTTCTGATAGTCTCTCAATTTGTTGGATCCGGAGTTCCAAAAGTCTTTCACGAGATATGCCATCTTCCCAAGATAAAAATAACCACGTAGGCATAGATTCTTCTGCTAGCATATTGGGCTTTTGACCCAACATTAATTCAACCGGCATGTATCCCGTTACCATACTATGGGTGGTTCTATCAACCCATAAAGCAAATGGTTGTAGCCTTGGCCATTCCTTTGAATTGCCTTTACAAGCTTTAACTAATGCATGTATGATTGGTAGGTGGCCTCTTTTACTCTTTCCATTTGCTTCTGGATTATATGCAGTGGTTAATTTTAGCTTCACTCCATATCTTTCAAAAAAACTTCTAGCTTCAGCAGCATCTAATTCCCCTCTGTCAGCCCTCATTCTTCCAATACATCCATAACGACTAAAAATATCCTCAAGGATAAATCGACATATTCCAGCTGTTTGTTTGGTTCTTAAAACTTTGCCTTCAACATAGTTTGATAACTCCTCTCGTGCCAGAACTAAATATTTCATATTCCATAATCCAACTGGTATAACTACCAAATTAATTACCCACTAGAAGTGAATGGAAAGAGGATAAGTTGGGTGAAGTTCATCACGATATTTGATTTTGGATTGAAGTTGGCATTCAAGGCACGATCCCAAAAAATTCTCTACATCTTCATAAAGACCCTTCTACTAATACCGCTCCTTAATCTTTGTATATGTAGCCCAAATTCCTCGATGCCCAGTCCAATATGAATCATGAAATTCCTTTAAAACTTGAGCTTTGGTGCATGCATTTCCAACTACCCGCAACGGCATTCCATCCTTTCTTTTTGGTTTTTTCCAAAGAAGCCCATTTCGTAGAAAATATCCATATGAATATTGCCTGATTTCTTTAAAAAACTTATTTGACCAATCTTGCAATTTTCTAAGGGTGCTCAAATAAATGCCAATGTCTTTCAATCTTCCTTGATATGATTCTGCCTCAAAAGATAGAATTTCTTCCATTCTCTCATTATTTGTTGAAAATACATAATCCAAATCTTTATTACAGCTATCTTCATTCTCTTCTTCAGTAAGCATTTCTTCTTTATCCATATATCTAGCCCTTGATAGCATATCCGCTACTGTATTTTCTTTGCCTTTAATGTGAATCAAAATTGGATTTAGAGATTTAATGTAGGCTATCCATCTTAGCATGGCAATATCAGGAGTTGAGCAGTTAGATATCATACTGAGCAAAGGTAAATAATCAGTCTCTAATAGCACATTTGCTCCAATTAAATAATTTCTTTCTGCTTTCAATGTTGTAATTGTACCCCACAACTCTCTTTTCACTTGTGGATATGCCCTCTGGCGCTCTGTCAAGATTCTTGCTCCATATCTAATAGCAAATCGATTCTTGCTGACATCTTCTTGTCCAACAACCCAACCTATGGCAATAAGGCTAGTATCCACTGTTACTATCACAGGCTTATCATTCTCATAATTCACTTGTCTTAGAGCTGGTGGAGATCTTAAAATCTTTTTTAAATCTTCCATAGCTTTATCTTGCTCCATGCTCCAAGTAAACTTATTTCTCTTTCTTAAAAGTTTGTATAAAGGCTCCGGTACATGAGCAAAATGAGGTATCCAAATTTGATAGAAAACACATGCTCCAAGAAATCTTCTCACCTCAGTGATATTGTTGCAGGCTTTCATTTGTGAAATAACATCTACCTTATCTGAATTTGGCTTTCTTCCATAGCTTCTACACAAATGGCCTACAACTACAATTTCTTCAACTCTAAATTTGGATTTATCAATGGATAGAGTTAAGTTCACCTCCTCCAATCTTTTCAAAATCTTCTCTACATCCTTAATATGTTATTTTACAAATATTCTGTAGCGATCCGCTTCTACAGTCACATCTTTTATTTCTTCTCTGCAACCTTTGATTGGAATATTGTCCACAAATGGTATAGTCTTTTCTAGTACAAAATCTTTTAGAATTCAATTCGTTGCATTTTGCATATGTGCCATTGAGTTGGTGGCACCTTGAGGTAATGTACACATTCGAACCAAACCTAAAGGAGTCTTCATTGTGGTTAAATCCCTGCTCTCTGTTGCCAATTGAAACTGATCATAGCCTGAATACAAATCTCCAATTGAATAAATGGCATGGCCTGCAAAAGCCTCAGCCACCTCATCCACAATTGGACTGGAACCTTTATTTCTAATAGTAACTCGGTTAGCGGGTTGCATATCTTGAATAAACCTTAATGCTCCTGTTTTCTTTGGCACCGTGAACCAATGATTGGAATATGGTCCCATAGAAGGTTCAAGGATTCCCATTTCTATTTTTTCCTTGAGCAACTCAATTAATTTTGAGAGTTGAGCTCTTGGAACTGGAATAGGTTTTAAGTCCCATGGTATATGTGGAATTGTAAAGATCACCATTGGTGCCACTATGTTTGGATGGACACATCCTATTTCATTAGATTTTGATGCAAATGACTTTCCGTGTTTAGAAAGCATATTCAAAAAAAGGTTTCTTTCAAGATCAGTCAAGAACTCACCCCCTCCAATCTTCAACTTCTTGAGTGTTTCTTCCGTAAATCGATGTCCAATCCCTTCTAGATTCCTTAGCCTTGGTTCCATTTCAGCTTGTTTTACATGATCTTTGGAATCTTCAGGCAATTGTATTGCCACAGGCTTAATTTTCTTTGCCACTGATTTGTACTTTGTATTCACTTGTGCTTCAATTCCAAATATGCAATTGTTAGCTTCTTTAGTAGGATTTTTAACAAATTGTTTTATTTCTTCATAAAGAGCTTAATCATGAATTTCCGCCACAATATCATTATTGTTTCTTGTATCCATTCCTTCATTTAAACCTTTCAACCGTTGCAAAACATTTCCTACAAACCCTGTTTCTACCACCATCCCTGAAATAGCTTCATCTTTCAAAAGCACTCCTTTCATCTTTAAATTTTTTTCAATTTTTTTTTAATTTAGCTCTATATTTAGAGTCTAATATATCAATACCTTGAAAACTTAAAATACTACATTTAGTCAAATCCAAAATTCCACAGTCATTCTTCTATACATTGGAGAATGTAGTAGTAAATAAAATACTTGCACCCGTAGATCCCCATGCTCCACGTTGTCGTACTAAGATTACTTACAGTATATAAAATCCATTCAAAAATCATAATATATTTATAAATTTAGATATGTGTTAGAATGGTTAGTAAAATAAATTAAAGGGATTGATAGAAGAAACTTTATTTTATTTTTACTTGTTTTGATTATGGTATTTAAAAATTGTAAGATCTAAATGATTAGTATGAAGCCTTGAGAGAAGGTGGGAGCCTAAGGATGAAAATATAAGCTAGTAGGAGGCTAATTGGGAGGGATGAAATGAAGGCATGGTCGGATGAAGGCAAGGAATGGGAAACTTCATCCCTATTGGTCGAATACCATGCCCAATGGGCTTTGAGGAGGCTGCCCGCGACCTTAACAGGGGGTTTTTGTCAACTTCAAAAGGGGGATTTGCAATTTCAGAGGTAGGTTTGTAAAGTTTAGGATTTTGGGTATAGTTTGAGAGGAAATTTTAGGCGATTTGGAGTTAGGGTGAAGAAGTTATACTTGTTCAAAGTTAAAGAGTGGATTTCATACATACTGTCACTCTTTTGGGATTTTGCGGAGTTGTACGGAGGCTTTTGGAGATCGGACGGTGCGGTTGGAAAGGTGATTTTAAGATCTACGTCTATTATGAAGGAATTCTTAAGTTTTGAGTTTAGACAAAGGAGATATGAAGAGTTGAAGACAGTGTATCCAATTCCAAGGCAGTAAGCACATTGTGTTGTTAATAGTTATGCTTTGAGCCATAACTTGAGTTTTCAGACAAATTATTGGCTCAAACTTCTTAGAGAATGTGAAATTTTGTGTTAAGAAGCTATACATACAAATTTCATGGAATTTGAGCTTATAGTTTGTGAGATATGAAGAAATTTGTATGCGGGTGTATAAAGACAAGGGTTTGAAGCGATTGTTAGGGTTTTCAAGATATCTCAAGATCCGCAATGAATTTGCAATTGAAAATTGTTGTAAAGGTTGATAAGACTTTTTTAGTACTTCATGAAAATTTTTACTATGTTTAGACGATCGAATCAAGAGATATGAGATGTAGAAGTTTGGAAAAATTTCCACATAAAGATATATAAGGTTTTAGAGGATTTTATCATACTTTGGATGATGTTAGTTACTTGAGGCTTATGTATTTGATGTAATTTCTCAAAAAAGAAAAATATATATATATATATATATATATATATATATATAAACTTTGAGTTTTCCTCATTTTTGAAGCTTGATTGAGAAATTAGTAACAGCTAGAAGCCCAGCGCTTTCTTAAGGCAAATTCTCTCTACCCCGACAACGTGTGCTCCTTAGAAATCCTGGAAAGTCTCTTCAATGTCTAGAAGTACTTCTCGCAATTGATCTCAATGTCTTTCATGCTTTGGCTTTACTGTGAGAAATTGCACTGAATTTCTTCCATCACAATTCCGAATTCTAGCATAATGTGATCCATCGTCTAATACCTTAGTTTCCATTCTTGAAGCTGTAATATATGGTTGCTCAAGTATAATTGGATACGTACTTCGGACTTACACAAAGAAATTCTGATCCACCTCCACATTTCCAATTTTTGTTTTAACTGTTGGGCATGCGCCATAAAGACCCCCTCTTTCGTTGTTTGCCACCCTCAATATCCATCTATGATTGGTATCTATAGGCCATTTTCTTTTTTCATAAATGACCTTAGATATTATATTAATTTCAGATCCATGATCCACAAGAGCATGTATTGCTTTTTCTAAATTTCTAAATTTAACTTGGATTTCTGTTGTAGCCCTTGTCCAATATGGATGAGCATACATTGTTCTTTTTTTACTCACACTTCCCTCATCTGCAGCTGATAAACATGTATGCACTCTTGCCTCATCTTTCTCTCTTACTTTTATTTCTTTTGTTGCAAAATTAATTTGTTCTTCAATCTCACAATCATCTTTAATTCTTGATTTCTTAATTCCTTCATTTTTGATAGCAATCTTTTCTAGTAATATTTGAATTTTAGGAGAAAATATACTTAGTACTTCCATTTCTAAATCTTCATTCAAATCATCATCCAGGCTTTGTTCTTGGATATCATAAGTATCATTTGTAGGTTCTTCATTACAACCTTCTTTGGACCCAAAATCACATATTGTGGAGAATACATGAGCAATCTCATCACCTTCTTCTTCAGTTATGCAAGTATCAATTGCACTAGCCATGACTGTTTTGGTTGTCATTTGACGTTTTTTTTTTATTACGTCAATTATGAGTTCATGAAAATCTTTCTTTGCTATTCCCAAGGCTTCTCTCAATGTGAATTCAATCTTAGCATCAAGAATTCTCTCTTCCAAAATTCCTTTCATATCTATTGATGTTTCTATATCGGAACAAAGTTTATAAGTAGGACCTTTAACCTTACCTCGTCCCGCTTCTTCTTTTTCCTTTCCTTTGCTTGCTTCCATTCTCTCCTCCCATTTGTCCTTAGGCAACAATGTATCTTTCGAGTTTGAAGTTGAAGGTGTAGACCCTGATGGACGGTTGGTACCTTGAATAAAATCCTCATTTTTTTTCTCACCTTCATTACTTTTGCGAGTCTGCCTTTTATTTATAAGCTCTCATTCTTTTTCTTCTTCTGCATTTCTTCCTCTCTTCACCTCTATCCAAACATCTTGGTTGCTATCCTTCTCTTTGTTTCTATCCAGAACAGCTTTGATGCTTGTAGTGTCAACAGGATCATCCCATCCAGTTCTTTGTCTGATAGCTTGGGCCCCTCGTATCATAGCCTCACGTGTTGCATGAAATGGAATTTCAATATTATTTTGCCATGCAACAATTTGATAAGAATTGACATTGCTTGATTCTTGGGATTTAGTTCTTTTTATCCAATCCTCCATCACCTTCTTCATTCCTCTTTTATCAAAATTAGTATCCAATGGAGAATCTGTAGCTGCATCCCTAATTCTTCCTTCTTTAAAAATAATTTTTCCATCCTTTAAAGCTTCGGCATACTCTCTGCAATTATTCCAGCTATGATTAGTGTCATCACACCAAATGCACCTCATTATATAATTTTTTTTTCCTTCTGGTGGCTGTGAAGAACCACTGCTTTGATCCTTCTTCAACTCACTCATTTCCACCCTTAATTCCTTTATACCTTTGATTAATTCCTCAAGAGTACCTTCATCTATTATTTTTCTTTTTCCAACAACTGTAGATGGAGTGGATTGCACCGATGGTGTATTTTGAATTGAAGAAGTGATTGGCTCTTTTGAGATGTCTATTGGAATGGCTTCTGCATATGCCCCCATTCCCCTAGATCTCACCCTTTGTTGTTTGGCTAGTAAAATGATGGATTCCTCTACTCTTCTCCAATCTGTGGTGAAGCCACCTTCTGCATCCTTGTCTCCCAAAAATATAAGCAATCTATCTTCTAAAGCTTCATCAGCTGCTTGTAAAAACAGCTCAACCTTTCGACCATCCAAGAACATTCGATCTGACACAAAAAGTTGACCATATTTCTTTTCAAATGCTCTGAGTAACTCATTTGGTCCCATCATCTTTCTTGGGCGTTATTCCACCCAATCTAGGAAAAATCGCTTAGTCATCCTGTCAGTGTCTTCATCAAAGAACTCATTTCTCATCCGTTCTTCAAACCTCACCCATGTGATTGCATTAGCAGTTGTTCTTATATGACATACTCGATCTCAAATCTCTGATACCACAGCCAAATCAAAAGTCTCTAACATTCTAGCTTGTGGAACTTGATGGATCTCCATTTCACAAACATAGGCTTTAAGAAATTTAGTGACATCTTTGCCATCAAACCAGCCTACCTTGTCAATGACTCCTCGAAGTGTCTTTGTAGCTCCATGTCCATCCGAATTAGATTATTATTATTCCACCAACATTGTGACCGCCCTCAGAAGATCCATGGCTCCAACCGTTCCTTGTCCTTCTCGTAAATTTGTCCCTGAATTCATATCTTCCATCATTCTTAACCCAACTGATTGCCCCTAAAGCAGCTCTCAGTGGAAGCACCAATATGTCGTGGCAAAAGTCCGCTTTAGGTAGACGCAAGGTCCCTCTTTACAATCAAGTTGGATCCAATATGCACAAACTTTTTTAAATTTTTCTTTTATAGTCACAAAACCATGCGTATAATAAATCAACAAACTAGAAGCTTGGAAATTTATAAATAGAAATCCAATTATTTATATAAAATATAATATTGAAAGCATAGAATTCACTTCTTTAGTGATCTTCACAAAAAATCTCAACCGTGAATTCATTACCGATCACCAGATATCATCAAAATATTAGCAAATAATTATATAAGTAAAACCAAACCAGAAACTTGAAAATTCATAATTTAAGATCCAGTTGTTCAAACAAGCTCAAAATTTGGAAAAACATAACTCATACCTTTGACCTTTGTCATATAAAATTTGAGCTATGAATTCATTGCTGATCGTTAGATATCACCAAATCCTTGGCAGATACTTTTAAAAGTCAAAACCCTAGACACCTGAGAATAAATTTGCCATTACTCCCTAATCAAAGTCTCAATTGATATGAGATTTTAGACATAGACTCTTTATAGTATAAGTAATATGTACACAAAAAATGAGCTTCAAATTCTTCTTGAAACTCAAGTTCTAGCTTAAAGCAAATCCTTCTATTTATCTAACTTCTTCAAAACCCCAGTTTAGTTTGCTGGGTTTAACTAGCCATATCTCACTCATTCTAAACTCATTTCTATCAATTCTTGAATGTAAAATGTATAGCTTGAAGTCTAGTTTCTAAAAAAAAAAATTGATTTCTTGCTAGTATCTTAAAACTTCTAATATACCCTGAAAAGTTACAGTAGATGTCATATTAATAGTCTAAGTTCAAACAAGCATATCTCTCTCATCTAAGCTCCAAATCCTACATTTCTACTACCTAAACTCATGCCAAAATGAAGCTCTTTCTGAATATATCTCTAGATTTGCCAAATAACCCCCGTCTTCTTCTCCTCCGAGCTCGTCAAAGAAGTCGCAGCCAAGGTCTTCAAAGTCCAAGTCAATAATTAATAGTTTAAAGTTATAAAAATCCCAAATCTAATCCTCCAAGTTAGCACTATTAATGATAGCTGACTATTGACATTCAAATCTACTATTTATCTTTGGTAAAATCCTAAATTCAACCTCAAAGTCAAAACTCCTTATATATACAAATATAACCCTGAATCTACTAAAATCTAAGATTGGGAAAAAGATAAAAGAAATAAAAGAAAGTTTCAAGGCTAGATCAAAGTTAAAATTAAGATTAAAGATAAGGTAAAAATTTAATCAATGAAAAAGAAGAAAAATGAGAAATTTTTCCTAAACTATATAAAAACTTAGATTGGTAAGAAGAAAGAAAGAACTTAATAAAATTTTAAAGAAAAGATAGTTAAATTAGGTTTCTATATATGGATGTATTTACTTCACGACAATGGTACTGCAGTTGTTGGTGGTACAGCCTGCAATGGAATAGCATTCACTATCCCTTGCGGATTGACATTAAGATTTGCATCGTAGTCAATTGTCCTTGGGCAACTATTCACTATTTCATTCCAGGTTGGTATTTGATACCCTCCTTGAGATAGAATCAGTGTGGCTCCTATGATTAAGAATTGGTCATAATGACATTCCTCCCATACCTTAGCTCGGTCAAGTGAGGTAGCCACATTCGCAGGTTGGGCCTCTTTTACAATCTTCAATTCTGGTGGGTATAGTCCGTTAACCAATATGGACATAACAAATGAGTTTGGCATTTGGTTATTTGGCCATTTTTGAAGGATATCTGCTACTCGGCTATAATATGACTGCACCGCTTCTCCCGATACCATTTTGCTATTCATTAATCTTTCTCTAAGACGTTCTTCAAATCCTATTGGTCAAAAATGAGTCAAAAATATATTTTTAAATGCCTTCCAATTAGAAAATTGTTCCACGGGTTGGCGATTATACCATTCAAATGCCGTATCTTTTAAGGTTGCTGGCAACCATCTTAATCAAATATCTTCAGTTCTACCATTATTGGCTACACATGCGGACAGGAATTGAGACAAGTGTTGATTTGGGTCGGCTCTTGGCAAACTCCTAAAGGTAGATAATGGGACTACGCTAGTTGTGCGATCACCCACCGCACCCATTTGTACCGCAATTGGTACTGCTGGACCCCCCGCCGCCATTGAAGGTGACAATGATCTACTTACTTTCTTGTTAAAATAACTGCTGCCTTCCTCAATTATTTTTTCTGGCCTCCGCAATTTGGTATTATTATCTACAAATAATTTTATCAATTGAAGTTGAGGTGAAAACGACAGATTTTAGAATACACTGTATTGGCCCTTGTTGACAAGCGATACATTCCCTATTAAAGAACTAACCTTGCTAGAATCGGCTGTATCTACTATTGGAAAAGTATCCAATAGAGTACCCAATTCTTCTGTGCTCCATTTTCTTTCCGCTAATGGGCTCAAGAGATACACTGGGCTATTCGCGGAGTTACCCGTGAGTGCTTTTAGCAACTTCTTTAACGGTGTATATATCTGAAATATTAAAGGTCTTTTGTGTTCTTGATATGCTCGAATATGTTGACAGGCATGCAACCACGATTTAATCCAACTCTGTTGACGCTTCCTTTTTAGCTTTCGTTCTTGCTCGTCTCGCAACAAATTTCTTACTTGAGCTCTCTCTTGTCTTCTTTTCAACTGACATATTTTTCTCAGAGCAATGTTCTCATTCTTATTAACCATAATCTTTCATCATCTATTATTGACATTGCTTTCCATCACTATTGTAACTACTTATTCAGCAGTTAATTCCTAACACTCAATACTATTGTCAATCCCCGACAACGGCGCAAAATATTGTTGTCGTTCGTCTCATTTATTCCACCTACGCTATCCAGAGTAAATCTGTAAAGGGGGATTCAAATACAAGGAAAGACTATTTGCATTGAGTTAAACCGTTAGAGTCACACAACTAGCTACCTTTTGATTACACTAAAACATCCCAATTTTGTTACAATATCTTTCTTATATTACCAATAACTCTGTTAATAATAAAATATCATAAACAATAATCCAACTCAAGTATTCACTACCTCTTCTCCTCTCCTTCTTTATGACAACAATATGTAATATTGCGATATTTCAAAACACAACATAATTATCCTATATTCTAAACATAGGAATATTCCAAAATTGACTATCACTCCTAATAATTCACTTCGCATAATTCAAACTCCATGGACTTCCTCTTGTGGATCACCCTTGATTCAATACTCAATGTATTATAGTTTTCTCACATTCATATTCATTCTTCATAAAACATCTCCAATTCTCCACTTCTAGTTTTTCACTTATATTTCTCCATTGATATTTCAACATATCAGCATATCCTCAATCTTTCATTATAAATCAATTCTTTCTTTCATTATTTCATTACAGAACTGCATTTTATAATATTCAGCACTTATCTAATATCCTTCTAAAAAAATTAACAAGAGGTAGCACCAAGCTTATTCCGGCTTAGCACTATCACAATCTGGCCCCTATTCCTACTGTCCGAATCAATTTATACTTATCCCAATCGGTATTAACCGCTACACAACCAACGATAACCACTTTTTCTAACTTCCTCATCCATGCTACCTTCTAAACTGGCCATTTATCGGCTTCCTGCCTTCTCTTAATCCCACAAACTATGTATTGTAAATCCTAAAATTCCTACCCATTCTACAGGGATTCAAAGAATTTTGATTAGAAAATCTTTGAGGCATCTTTAGAGAGTCAAAGGGTTTTGACCAGAGAATCTTGAAGAAAATCTTAAGAAAATAAAAGGATTTGTACAAAGAATCTTTGAGGGAAACAATGGGATTGATAAATAGGATATTTTGAAAAAAATCATCCAGGATATAAATAGAGATATCTCACTAGTCTTTTTTTTCTTCACTTAATAAGCAGCAAAGATTCCAACGATTTCTTGAAGAGGGCTCTTTCCTTCACGATAATTCTTGGTGCTTCCACTAAGAGATTTTTCAAGGCTATTAAGTGTTAACAAAATGGAAGAAACAAGAAGATCTAGGAATCTTGGCGAGATGTTGAAGGCATTTTCAAAATATATGCAGAAGCAATCTCAAAAGCAATTGAAGATACTGTACATGCAAATAGAAGAGAAAAATGCTTCTAAAGCTCTACAGTCTATCATCAATTGAGCAGGGAGATTCAAAGAAAGAAACATATCTAGGTATCTCAAAATCTATATGGATAAAATAGAAATATATCTAATTTCCTATAGAAAGATGTGTATGAATTTTATACTTGCTTATGTTCTTGAAGTCAAAAAAAGAGTCAAAGGTTTATACAAAGATGATATAAATTCTTGGGATGAGTATAAAAAAATTTTAAAAGAAGAATTTCTTGAAGAGGATTCAAAAAGGGTGACCAAGAGAACATTCTTGGAATAGGTTGAATAACAACCTAGGAAGCAAATGGATTCTAAAGAGTTGCTCGGAGAATTTGAAAGGAAATTTTTTCAGCTTCCTATAGCAGATAGGCAATTACTTGATGACAAGAAGGTAGAGTTTTTTGTACAAGCAGTTGATGGGGATTTATAAGATAAGTTGTTTCTACTTCTAGTTAATAGAAGTGGCAAGGGAGGTCTTATTAATAACTGAAAACAAGTTAAAGAAGTTGTGGCGATAATCATGGAACAGCGAAAGATAAAGGCTAAAGGAGATATAATTGTAGAATAAAAAATGGCTCTTATTTTGATCCCAGTAGCTTCAAAAATTTCTATTGATCCAATATTAGTTCCAAAAGAAGGTTTTCTCAATAAAACTCTTAAAGAACTTATCAAGGATATAAGAGAATTAAGAATCAAATTCAATGAATTGAAAAAAAAGAAAAGAAGGAATTCTCCTAAATTTCCAACAGAAACCAAGAAATGGGTGAAGCGATATATGTATTATGACAGTGAAGACTATGATAGGAGGAATTGCTCAACCTATAAAGAGGATTTGAAGAAAAGGATAATCTTCTTCAAAGAAGATAAGATAAGACTTATTACAATTTAAAAACGTCTTAAATTAAATTTTGGCAAGGATGGAATGAAAAAACTTGTACAAGGCCACATTGGGAGTTCTAGTGGTGCATCTATAGTTAAAGAAGGAAGTGCATATCCCGTTGTCGTAATACGTGCAATTTTGCTCGAGAATGCTCCGGGCACCTGGCTGTAGAAGACAAAAAGAAAATACACAACAACAAGATCCTAACAACTCTAATAGAATCCTAAACAACTTCTATTAAATCTTAACAATATTAATTAAACTTTGATCCAATCTTTAAGCAATTACAAAAGAAAAATAAATAAATTATACATTAATCATAATAGAAAATAATATATAAAATGTTAAATTTAGAAATTATTAAAAATAGAATCTTAAAATCCTAAGTCATATCTTATTCAATTCCTAGATTAAATTCTAGTCAAAAACGTAAATCAAATCCTAAGTCAAACCCTAGTCAAAACCTAAGTCAAATCTTAAGTCAAATCCTGGCCAAATCCTAATCAAACCCTAGTTAAAACCTAAGTCAAACCCTAAGTCAAACCTTGTTCAAACCTTGAGTCAAACCCTGGTCAAATCCTAGTCCAATCCTAAGTCAAATCCTAAGTCAATCCCTGGTCAAAACCTTGATCAAATCTTACTCAAACCCTAAATCAAACCCTAAGTCAATCCCTAGTCAAAACCTAAATCAAACCCTAAGTCAAATCTTAAATCAAACCCTGGCCAAATCCTAGTCAAATCCTAAGTCAAATCCTAAACCCTAAATCCTAAACCCTAAACCAAACCCTAATCAAATCTTAAACCAAATTCTAACCAATTCAAATCAATCCTAGGAAAAATTAGAACCTCAATATCTGCTGATTAGATTGTTGATCTTACTTAAAACTTTGTATACTTTTCAACCTCTTAATCAACAACAAACACAACAAATTTGAAAGAAATCGAACTTACCAAATCAAAGAAAAATCCCAAAAACTTCTTGGGTATTGGTCGGCCTCCTTCTCCAATCTTGATGCTAATCTTTTAGTGCTAATTTCTCCCTTTTTCACCATTCAATCAATCTCAAATCACTCATGTATGTAATAAAATAAGTCTATTATCTATACAAACAAATTTTACTCCAATCCAATTGGTAGATTGCTCAAGATCTCAAAAATCCTAACTGACCTTCAAAACTTAATTTCTGAGACCTTGACCTACTTAAACCTCAATTACGTATAATTGAACTATTAGATTCAGCTCAAATTCATAGCACACATTAATAACAACAATATTCAAAAATCCACAAATTTCTAGCTGTAGGTCTGCTACAAAACTTTTGAAATTGCCTAAAACATCAACCCTATTTTATTTCACAAAATCCCAAATTGCCGAAAACAACCTTGACTTTGCAAAGCTATTACAAAGTCATTTTTTCTCCAAATTACTCAAAACTAACTCCTATACAAAAATTTTCAAGTCCACTCTCTAGTTCCAAACTCCGATCTACAAAAGCCCCCCCCCAAATCCACCGTAGAGATGCAGTTTTGTGCCTTGGGGTCTAATTTCGATCCTAGCCCATAACTGGTCCTTTCCGGGTATCTATTTCAAGATTTTTGTGGTAAGTTTTTCTGAAACCTCTTTTTAACTCTCTCTTATATATGCCTATATCATTTTATTTCCCAATCTACTTTGTTTTGCCTTACTTATGGTCCTACAAAATAAATAGAAGCTCATTTGTAAAAAAGGCAGCATTAACACTCATTAGTTTTACTTCCTTTTTACTATTATCTATTTTTCTAAGATAATTTGTTACAATATTTTGAACTAAGATCTTCTATAATATACTATTTCTACACTCTTTCACCTAATAGTTGCATTACATCACGACACCATTATTGTGGAAATGAAAAATATAGGGATTTCTACAATTCCCAGTAAAGAGGTTATGCTTAGGGGTGCATATGTTATTAAGGAGAAAATTGGATGGAATGATCTAGTTAATACTACAAATATTAAAGCTTATTTGGAAGTTCATGAAGAGAATAATGAGATCCAGGAGGCTATGGTTGAGATTAAAAGAGGTAGGATTGCAGAAGAAAAGAAACTAGAGGAACCCAATAGCAAGAAGCAGAAGCAAAGGTTGATGGATATAAATCAAGAGAAGCAAACCACCACTCCAATAGAGTTAGGGTCTTCTTTTTCCTATCCAAGTAAGAATACCGCATTACCTAAAGAAAAAAGGGAAAAAAAAATTGAGATAGAAAATCCAAGGGAGGATAAGATTAAGAATTCGGTGTCATATTGTGGTTTGGCTACCATGTGAAAAAATTGTACATGTATATTTAATATACAATTTACTACATAGCTAAATGAAAGCCATATCAATGGACTTTTATAGGTTACAAAATGTAATTAAATTATTAGTTCTAAAAAAATCTATCTAAAAAGGTTATTATTGGCATTTATATAATCTTATTTCTTTTTTTGATAGTAATTTTGAAGTTGATTTTATATTGATAGTAACTTTTGTATATCTTAAGTCACCTTTGTTAAACATTGGTGATTCGTAAGATCTTATTTATTTCTTATATTTAGTATTTAGAAAACATATTATGTAAATCTTATAACAAAAAGGATTAGAAAGGGATTTTTAGTGTGAAAGGGGATAGCTAGGCCATCTATGTGGATAAAAAGAGATGGATGATAGAAGTTTCTATTCCTATTGGCCAAAAATCATGCCCAATGGGCTTCAAGGAGGCTGCCCGAGGGTTTATTAGGGATTAGGATTTGTTTTTGGAGAGGAGTCGAACATCAGAGGCTAGGGTCATAAGGTTTAGATTTTTAGATATGATTTTGGTGCAAATTTTGCATGATTTGGACTTTTTATGTAGAAGTTATAGGCACTCAAAGTTAAGGTGTCAATTTTGGATCTACTGTCACTCTTTTGGGCATAACTCGCGCATATAGAGAGCAATAGAGGATTAGCGACTGAAGTTGGAAAGAGCACTTTCTTGGCTACACTTTTTATATATAGCTTGATAAAATCCAAGCTAAGGTGAAGGAGATATTGGGAATTGAAGTCAGTGCTTGTAAGCTAAGGGTAGTAAGTGACCCTGCTTAACTAGTGGTTATATTTTGAGCTATATCTTAGGCAATATAATAGATCTTTGGCTCAAATTTTTTAAGAGTGTGTATGTTTTATGTCAAAAGACTATGTGTAAAAATTTTATGGCATTAAAATTTTGGATTTGTAAGATATAAGAAAAATAATGCTCGAGTGTCTTTGAGCTAGGGTTTTAAGCACTTGCTAGGGGTTTCAAGATATTGGACAATCAGAAATAAATTCATGGTAGATCTTTTTGTAGTGAAACTTAAGAGCATTGTTTACACTCAAATGAAAATTTTATTGAAATTGAACACTTAGATTAAGAGTTATTAGACTCTAAAGATTAGGAAAAAATAAGTCTTTGCAGGTGAATAAAGTTTTGAAGGATTTTTGTGGAAATTTGAACCTTTTTTGTACAAACCTACTTGAATATAAGAAGGTTTATATATATAACTTCTCCTTTGTAAGATTGTTATATTATTTGTCTTTTTTATTAAGGATAAATCACTTGTTAAAGTTTTGCCAATAATTTTTAAGTGAATTTTCCACAGCCAAGTACCCAATGTATTCCCAAATAGAAAATCATTCCATACGACATCAGTGTCATAGTAGAGAGAATTTGCTTCAAGAAAGGACTAGACTTTTGGCTGCTACTAATTACTCAATCAAGATCCAAGTATAATAAAAACCTCCAAATTTATATAAAGCCTCTTTCATAGGACTATTACATCCAATACACAAGTCTTATTTCATCAAACCACTCAAAACATAAGAAATACTCTAAACCCTCATTCTCCCATAAAAAGGGAATTTTTTCTAAACTTTAACAATTCATAACTTTTAATCCAACTATCCAAATCCACTCCAAATTTACATGAAGTACAAATGTATTTTTTACAACTATCACCACAAATTTCAACTATTGATTTATTACCGATCTTTAGATATTGCCAAAATCCAAGTAGTAGCTTCAAACCCTTGTTTATAAACACCCGTATACTAAATTCTTTATATCTCACAATCTAAAAGTTTAAATGCTATAAAACTTTAATATATAGCTTTTTAGCATAATAATATATCTTTTTAAAAAGTTTTAGATAAAAATTTGTCCAAAAAACTCAAGATATGGTAAATCCCATCATTATCAATAAAACAGCCTGCTTACTGCCTTGGAATTCAATCTACTGTCTTTGCTCCTAATATCTCCTTCTTCAAATTTCTAATTGTAATAAGTCTTCCATATCAAGTGTAGAGCTTGAAATCACCTCTCTAGCCACACCTTTCAATCTCAAAAAATTCTCATACAACTCCTCCAATTCTCAAAAGGGTGACAATAGATACAATTTGTATACCTTAACTTCAAGCACCTACTCCTCCCTCATTTAAATTCCATATCTTTCAATTTTTATACCAAAATTGTAACTAAAAGAATAAGCTTTTTAACCCTAGTCTTTAATTTTCTAATGGCCTCCTTGAAGTTGCCAAAATCCTTGTTCTTGTTGCAAGCAGCCTCCTCAAAGCCTATTGAGCATGACCATTGTTCAATAGAAATGAAGAACTTCACCCCTTGTCTTCATTCATCCTCACTTTATCTTCATCCTTCCAAATAGGCCTCTTAGTAGTTTAAATTTTCATCCTTAGGCTCCCACCTTTTCTCAAGGCTTCATATTAAACATTTAGATCTTAAAATTTTTTAAATACTATAATCAAAATAAGTAAAAATAAAATAAAATAAAGTTTCTTCTATCAATCATTTTTAGTTTAATTTATTAACTATTCTAACACATATCTAAACTTATAAATATATTATATATTTTGAATGGATTTTACATACTGTGTGCAATTACAGTACGACACTGGTATAAAATTGAAGTCAGATATTGAATCCTCTGTTGATATGAAAGGTATTTTTGAAGAAAGGATTTTAGATGCCAAAATTAAATTTTCTTTAAGGGAGGTTCTTGGTATAGCCAAGAAGGAATTTCATGAGCTCATCATTGATGTCATTAAGAAGAAGAGGCAAATGACATCTGCAGTAATGATGATGAAGGCTTTGGCGGATGCAAAAGATACAGAAGAAAAAAAAGAGGTACAAGTATTTACCTTGTCTTGTGATAGTAAAGAAAAGATTGCACAAATTCAAAGGCGTGAAAATTCTTGTATTAATGATATAAATATATTTGGAAATGAAGAAGAATTTAGTAAAAAAAAGAAATTTAATATCCTTGATACTTCCACCAACAAAATGAATATAAAAGAAGTTAAAGTAATTGCATGTAGAGTAGAGAAGGCCAAGCGTAAAGAATGTAAACAAGTAAAGATCTCAATTTGTAAATATGAAAGGATAGGAATTAAAAAAAATACCGCATTTTTTCATATATATTGAACTAAGGCTATTACAAAAGCCAAAATAAAGATTGAAGATCATAAGGAAACCTATCTGGCATTAGTTGATCATGGATCTGATATCAACATAATGTCTAAAAGTATTTATGAAAAAAGAATGTGGCCTATTGATACCAACTATGGATGGATAATAAAGGCTGAAAATAATAAGAAGGGTGATTTATATAGAGCATGTCCAATAATAAGGATAAGAATTGGAGATGTGGAGGTGGAGCAAAACTTCTTTGTATAAGAATTTGTTGCCTATCCTATGATTTTGGGACAACCATATATTACGCTATAAGAATGAGACTAAGGTGTTAGATGGCTCACATTGTAAGAATCAAGAATTGGAAGGAAGAGGTCAATACAATTTTTGATTGTAATGACCAATAATAAAAGAAACAGGGAACAATTAGAAGAAACCTCTTTGAAAATTGGTGATGATTTTTTGAACTTTTGAAGAATATCCTTGAAGATGAAAGGTCCAAGGATGTAGATAAGTCCTCTAAATTTATGCTTTCTAATATAGATAGGTTTAAAAATGGATTTTTGGATTATACAAAATTTGGAATTTTGAAATTTTCAAGAGTTAAGAATTTGAATTATAAATATCAAAGATATGTGAAGAAAAATTAGAAAAAGCTAAAAAACATATTTGGTTTCAAGTGATGAATTTATTTCTAGAATAATTGATAAAAAAGGTTTAGAAGAAGATTTGAATAGTGTTTTAAAGAGCTTGGAAGACTTGACATCTGGAAAAGGTTTAGATGAATATGAAGGAATGTTTATGAATTTACATTCAAAAAAATTATATGAGGCAATTAAGAAATCTACTTCCAAGCTAAAGACAATTAAGAATTATAGAATTAAATAAGAAACAAGGATAAATACCAAATATAAGATGGTAGCTAAGAAGGTAAAATCGATTGCTACTCAATTACCTTTGATACTTTAGAACATATTGAGAAAGGAGTAAGAGAACCAAGTCTTAGAGAATCAAGGAAGATTGGTTACAAGTTTACTCAAGAATCACTGAATAAGTTGAAGATTGGAGGAAGTGAATTCTTGATCATAGAAGAAAGAGTGAAGTTTTTGGAGATGATATCTAAACATGGTAAGACTTTTGCCCTTGTATCAGAAAAAATTGATTGTGTTGATCCAAGTGTGGTTGTATCTATAGTTATTTTTATCGTGCCTCATATACCATGGGATTTGAAGTCGATTCTTGTGCCAAGAGCTTTACTTCCAAAGTTGGTAGATTTACTAAAAGAAAAAGTGAGATTGAGGATCCTTGAACCTTCTATTGTACCTTATTTCAATTGTTGGTTTACTGTATCTAAGAAGTCTGGAGCACTAAGGTTTATTTAGGATATGCAACTAGCTAACAAAGTCACCATAAAGAACATAGATATTGGATCAATTATAGATGATGTAATTGAGGCATTTGCAAGCCACTCTATCTATTCTATTGGAGACTTGTATTTGGGATTTGATCAATTTCAACTAGCTAAAGAAAACAAGGATATTACTACAATGAAGATCCATTAGAATTGGTGCGCATGTGTACTTTACTACAAGGCGCTACTAACTTTGTGGCACACATGCGAAGTGCCATGAACCAAATTTTAAGAGATTATATTTCAAACAAGACAATTCCTTTCTAGAATGATATTTCGATTAAAGGTTGCAGGGTTGAAGACATGGACTCAAAACTAGATGAAGATGGATGCAAGGCATTTGTAAAGAAATATATTAATGACGTTGACCAAATATTGGCCAGATTTGCAGAGGTAAACTTAATTCTATCTCTTGAAAAATCAAATTTTAGAATTGATGAGATAATTGTTGTCGAGCATTTGTGTGGCTCATATAGAAGAAAATCTGATTCAGAGAAGATTGATACAATTTTAAGTATGAAGCCATGCAAGCATACAACTGAGATAAGAAGATTTTTAGAAGCCTGTGAATTTTATCATATTTGGATACCTCATTTTGAACACATAGCAAAACCTTTATATAATTTATAGAGAAAGGATAAGAGGTCTTTTTGGGAATAAGAATAAGATAAAGCTATAAAAGAATTAAAGGTAGTTTTAAAATTACCACTAGTATTGAGGCAGGTAGATTATCAATGCAGGAAACCAGTGATTGTGACTGTGGATACAAGCCCAATAGCCATTAGATGGGTTGTTGGACAAGGTAACAATGAAGGCAACAAATTTCTATCAGGTTTGGAGTGAGAATTCTTACTAAGAGACAAAGAACTTATCCTCAGGTTAAAAGAGAACTCTATAATACTTTAACTGCACTAAAGATAAAAAAAAATTATTTGATTGGAGCACATGTAGTTCTGGAGACAGATTATTTACCTGTATTAGGTATGATTTCAAACTGTTGGACTCTTGATATCACTATGTTGAGATGGATAGTATATATTAAATCTATAAATCTTGCCTTAGTACATATTTTTAGAAAGAAAAGTTGCATTGCAGATATGTTGTCTAGAACAAGATATTCTTGTGAAAAGGAAATGTTTGCTTATGACAAGGATGAAAGGATCAAAATAGATTATATATGTGTAATGGAAATAGAAATCCCTACTAGTGAAATCTTACCTTTTAATATAGATTTGTATGAGGGCAAATTTTGGGACATTGGTTTATACTTGAGCACTTTAAAGAATGAAGAAGGTTGGACTAGAAAATATTTTGAAGATATTAGACACCAAGCTTATGGATATATTTTAAAAGAAGGACTCTTATGGAAGAGACCCAAAAGAATGGATGGAATTCCTTTGAGGGTTATTGATGATCTTGTAACTAATAAAAGATACTAAGCATCAAGTTTTAAGAAAATTTTATGATACATTATGGACTGGATACACAAACCATCTCTATATCTAATCTTTAAAGATATTGTATTAGATATAGAGATGGTTTGTGTCCTATTTATCTATCTAATATATACTTTTAATAGATATTAGACTTGGTTATTATGCCAAGTGGCATATGGGGTATGAAGTATTTAGTTTTGGCACGTTATCGTGTTGTGATTCAGCTACTATGTGAAAAAATTGTACATGTATATTTAATGTACAATTTACTACATAGTTAAATGAGAGCCATATCAAAGGATTTTTATTAGTTACAAGATGTAATTAGGTTGCTAGTTTAGAAGGAATCTATTAAAAGAATTATTATTGAGGTTTGCACAATCTTATTTCTTCTTTTGATAGTGATTTTGAGGTTGATTTTATATTGATAGTAACTTTTGTATATCTTAAGGCACCTTTATTAGACATTGGTGACCCTTAAAATCTTAGTTTATTTCTTTTATTTGATGCTTAAAGCACAAAGTATGTAAATCTTATAAGAAGAAGGATTAGAAAAGGGTTTTTAGTGTAAAAAAGATAGTTTGGCCATCCATGTGGATGGATAGAGGTGGATGATAGAAATTTTTATTCTAATTGGCCAAAAATCATGCGTAATAGGCTTCAAGGAGGCTGCTGGAGGGTTTATTAGGAATTAAGGTTTGTTTTTCGAAGGGAGTTGAACATTAGAGGCTAGGACCATAAGGTTTAGGTTTTCGGATCTGGTTTAGGTGCAAATTTTGTATAATTTGCACTTTTTATGAAGAAGTTATAGGTGCTCAAAGTTAAGGTGTTGATTTTAGACCTAATGTCACTCTTTTGGGCATAACTCGCATATATAGAAAGCAATCAAGGATTGGCAACTAGGATTGGAGAGAGCACTTTCACGGCTATACTTTTTATGTGTAGCTTGATAAAATTCAGGCTAGGATGAAGGAGATATTGGGAGTTGAAAGTAGTGCTTGTAAGCTAAGAATAGCAAGTGACCATACTTAATTAGTAATTATATTTTGAGTTATATCTTAGGCAATTTGATAGATTTTTGGCTCAAAATTTTTAAGAGTGTATATGTTTATATCACAAGATTATATATAAAAATTTTATGGCATTAAAATTTTGGATTTGTGAGATATAAGGAAAATAGTGCTTAGGTGTCTCTGAGCTAGGGTTTTAAGCACCTGCTAGGAATTTTGAGATATCAGATGATTAGAAACAAATTTATGGTTGATCCTTTTTTTTGGTGAAACTTAAAAAAATTATCTACACTTTGAAGTAAATTTTATAGAAATTCAATAGTTGGATTAAGAATTATTAAATAAGTCCTTGGAGGTGAACAAAGTTTTGAAGGATTTTTGTAGAAATTTGAACCTTTTTTGTACAAACCTATTTGAATACAAGAGAGTTTTATCTATACAACTTCTCTTTTGTAATATTTTTTTACTATTTGTCTTTTTTATCAAGAATAAATCACTTGTTGGAATTTTGCCAATAATTTTTAAGTGAATTCTCCACAACCAGATATCTAGTATATTCCTAGATAGAAGTTCATGCCATTCAACAATGTGAAGAATTGTTAAATTATGTAGAGGGAAGGGCTTTAAGAAATAAATCTATAGAATTAATTTGTAGGTTTGTTTTGGAAGATATAGTATGCCGTTATGGAAACATTAGAAGAATGAGAGCAAACAGGGGTGAATTAGATGCAGCACGAGCTCATAAATTCTTTAAAAGATATGGAGTCCAATTAAAGCTGACTACAACCTACAATCCACAAGCTAATGGAAAAATTGAGAGATGACATCTTCCAAATATTCAGGCTTTGATCAAGGCATTTAGAAATAAAGCTAAATTTTGGCCTAAATTGCTACCATTTGCCTTAAGAACAGATAAATCTATACATAGTTCTATTACAGGCTATATATCAATAGAGTTGATGATGGGACAGAAACCTATGATGCCAACTGAGGAGAGTGTATCTAGTTAGATGTTCTTGGCCTAATATACTCTAATGCTCTATAGTAAAGTGTGATACATCGTTCATATGCCCTATCTTCTGAGTCTTTCAAAGTATGTATGAAGACAAGAGTACTAGATGGTACTTGGAAAGTAGTAAGTGTAGAAGATAAACTTGACATAATACGAAAGATAATATCAAAGTCAAAGCGTTCTAGAGATATAATAGAAACAAGACATAAGATATATGCAATATTCTCCAATGGAGATAACAGATTTAGGATACGTAATTCCTTGTCTGAGAACAAAGAGAGATCGCTCAAGGACCTAAGAAGCATTAATAGAGGTAGATGTATAGATTCACATAGTGGATCGATGATGATGGATATACTATTGTACCTACTCTCACATGAAACTAAGCAAACAAATATTATGGATCTTATAGGACATACATTCTCTGATTTTTCAAGTGAAGAAAACATCATAAGTGCAAAAATAATATGTGTTATAAAAACCCTCATAAGTTCAAAGTACGATAGTATGCTACCACTTTCTTACAATACAAGACAGAAACTATACAGGTGGATGCTTACTAGAACAAAGAAGGAGCTTGCAGATGTTATGATCAAGATTCTATTAGGGAGTGATATGTACGTGGTCAACTGATAAATAATGCTACTTTGTAGTTCACATTACCAATATCAACCAGTCATGGCTTCAAAAAGAAGAGTTATATATGATCTGAATCCTTTGAACATAGTGTTCACACCTGTAACAGATATGTTTCAAGCTTCTGGATTAAAATGAAAACCTATAGTTCCATCTGCTAGAAAAAGAATTGGTATATTGTACAAAGTAGAGAATGGAACAGAGTATCTTCTGATACTAGCACCAAAAGGATGTATGTTTTATTCATTTGGAATACAGGATGATTCTTTTTCGGATTCTAGTAACAAAAGAAGCAAAAGCATGTGCATTAGTATAGGTATAGAGGACAATAAAGATACTAATGAGAATGCATTCTGTGCTAACGTGCATGCAATATACGATCGCTTCTTAGTGTCAAAAAAATAAAGAGTTATCCTATCAAAGTTCGAGCATACAAACTTGGTGTTGTATATCACACAAAATATCTTCGAAGTAATAAATTCAGGGTTCTTAGGACAAACACATATTAGATCTCTTACAATCTCCTTTTTTCTACCTTCTGAGCACTGTATATGGTAGATATCACAAGGCCATATAGGTGACATCCTAGTATACATATCTCTCTTACCTCTTTCTTCAAGTTTTATAGTCCATGTTGAGCATTCTTCTACCATCGTACTGTAGTGCTTGCTCTTGTTACAGCTTAAGCCAAGATATTGCGCAGCATTGTCAGAAGTGTTACAAGGGAAACAAAACACCGCTTCTCCAACAGTGCAAGACTCATTAGTTGAGAATGCAACATCACAGCTATCATCTTCCAAGATTGTTAACGATAATATTAGCTTGTAGTCCGTAGATATTGTTGGAAAACATCTAACTATATTGTTGGAAGGTAACATTGATAGGAAAAGGTTATTAGAGCTTTGAATCAGGCAATTGGAGAGGTTATCTGAGGATCACCAAAGGGCTATTGAGAAATTAAAGGATGCAAGGTTACAAAATAAGATCAAGTTTGACAAAATATACAGGTTAAGACTAAATCCTATTTAAACTAGTAATTGAGTACTTGTATTTGATAATACATTAGATTATTAATATAATTTCTTAAGAAAGTTTTTTAGAAGATGGTTTGGACCATATGTGGTAATTGAGGTATTTGATAATGCAATCTACTCTTTGAAAGAACTAGATGGGACACCATTAAGGTCTAGAATTGCTAGAAAATGGTTAAGCTATTCAAGAAAAGAGATGGGCAAATTTTTACCAAAGATATCCAAGAATTAGAAGCACAAAATTTTGATCAAGAACCACTATTAGAAAAAGATTGAAAAGAAGAAGAATTGGAAGCAAATAAAAATGAAGAAGAATAGAGTGGTGTATATCGAAGGATGCGCAGGTTTAAGGGGGGTGGATGTCGTGATGCACTTGCGCCAAGTGCATCAAAAATAAAATAAATATGTACAAAAACTATAGTATAAATAGGATTAATTTAGAGATAATTCTAAAATTTTAATGTGAGCAGGGATAAATTAAAACTAGTTCCAAAATTATATTGTGAATAAAAAATCTTAAGATTCTAGGATATCAAATAGGAAATCTCAAGATTCTAAGATATCAATTAAAACATCTTAAGATTCTAAGATATCAATTAAAGAATCTTAAGATTCTAAGATATCAATTAGAGATCCTTAGGATTATGGAATATCTGAGATCTGGATATCAGCTAGATATCAGGCGAGTATCGGCTAAATATTAGTTTATATCAGATATTGTCCGGATATTAGCTAAGCCGCCTATTTAAACTCTTTTAAGATTGAAAATAAACACTTTTTTTCTCTCATTTTTTTGTATTGAATCTTGAATGAGTTTATTATGCTCTGAAAAAATCTTCGAGTGAATCTTTAGGGAGTCAAAGGATTTTGATCAAAGAATCTTTAATGGATTTTGATCAAAGAATCTTTAAAGGAATCTTTAGAGAGTCAAAAGATTTTAATTAGAAAATCTGTGAAAGAATCTTTAAGAAGTCAAAGGATTTTAATCAGAGAATCTTCAAGAAAATCTTTAAGGAGAAAAGATTTTGGCCAAGGAATCTTTAAGGAAATCTTTAAGAAATCAAAGGATTTTGATCAGAGAATCTTTGAGAGAATTTTTAGGAAGTCAAAGGATTTTGATCAAAGAATCTTTAAAGGAATATTTAAGAAATCAAAGAATTTTGATTAAAGAATCTTTGAAGGAATCTTTAAGAAGTCAAAGGATTTTGATGAAGGAATCTTTGAAATATCTTTAGAGAATCAAAGAGTTGTGACCAAGAAATCTTTAAAGGCATCTTTAGGAAGTCAAAGGATTTTGACCAAAAAATCTTTAAGGGCATCTTTAGGAAGTCAAAGGATTTTGATCAAGAAATCTTTGAGGAAATCTATAAGGAGTTAAAGAATTTTGATCAGAGAATCTTCAAGAGAATCTTTAGAAAATCAAAGAATTTTGATCAAGAAATCTTCGAAAGAATCTTAAAGGAATAAAAGGATTTGTACAAAAAATCTTTGAGGGAAATAATGGGATTGATAAATAAGATATTTTGAAGAAAGTCATTTAGGGTATAAATAGAGATACCTCACCAGTCCTCCTTTTTTTCACTTAATAGGCAACCAAGATCCCAGTGATTTCTTAAGAGGGCTCTCTCCTTCATGACAATGAAATGAACAAGATATTGAGAGATTTTATTTTTGAGAAGACTATGTCTTTTCTAGATGATATTCCTAAAAATAAGTGCAAAGAAGAAAATAAAGATGAAACTTTAGATAAAAAGAGATGTTGCAAGTATATTATTGATTATATATAAGATTATAAAAAAATATTGACTCAGTTGGAAGAAATTCATCTTACATTATCAGGTGTAAAATCTACATTTGGAATATAAGAAGTTGTAATTGTTAGACATTTATGTAGATTTTATAGAAAGAAACTGGATCCAACCAAGGTTGATGTAATTGGAAGAATGAAAGAAGATTACAGTTCTTTAACAGAGGTACAAAACTTTTAGATGCATGTGTATTCTATCATATTTGGATTTCTTATTATGCTCACATAGCAGATCCATTGTATGAATTATTACGTTGTCGTATTACGTGTTGTCTCGGTTGGGAATGCACCGAGCACTTGGCTGTAGAAGGTAAAGTATTGTTTGCAAATATTCAAGAAATCCTAATATGTTTCACCCATATATAAGGAATATAACTCGAGCTTCAATTCAAAAGTAATTAAAAACACTCCTCTTAGTAAAATCAATCTTATGTATACCCCAATTATTTTATTTCCTTTATAATTAAGCAATTTTTATTTTTGTTTATAAGTCCTAACTCTAATTAGTGAGCTTCAACAAGCTATAATTTTTAATCGAACCATCCACTTAGTGTGAAATTTTGAACACACATGCTGGTATAAGCCTTTTACATGCTCAGAAAAACTTAGTCCAATCCAACTTACAGATTGCAAGAAAACGCCCATAAAGCACACTAATGACGCTCAGCTGCCAACTTAAAGATTGATGCAGAAACTCCAGTGGTGATTTCTCCTTCTTTCACTATTAACTTTAGCTCAAACTTGGTGTGTAGCTCAACCTACAAGTCTTCTATCAGCAAACCAAAAATTACGTTGATCCAATTAGTGGATCTTTAGTTATCATAGAAATCCTATCCAACCCTAAACTGCCAACTTCCGACAATCCTTTGTATCAAAACTCAAATATCTCCTGATTGCATTGCTAGATTAACACAAAATTTTGTATACACTTAGCACACTCAATAATCCAAATAACAATAAATTTTAAACCATAGATGCTTCACAGATTTTACGAATCACTCAACAATGCAAGCCATCATTGTCTTGTATAAAAACCCAAATCACTAATACAAACCTTGACTTTGAATAGCGATTGCTAAGTCCTCCAAAATCCTATGGTTTCAAGCTAAACGCCTTTGAAATCCCTTTCAAGCTAGCTATCCAATCCTAATCATCGATCTTCAAATGTCCCCCTTCCTTGCCTTCGGCAGTTGTTTTTATCCTTAGAGGTCTGATTTTGACCCTGTCTCATATCCGGTCTTTCCTTGGGTATCAATTCAATTAAATTTAAGGATTTTTAAGTTAAATCCTATTTTCAACTTAATCCTAATACCAACCATAATAACTATTTTCCTTTTCTATCCTATTCTAATTAACTTATGCCTTTTCAAAATCAGTAAAAGAGTTTGTATAGCCTAGAAGAAAACTTTAACAACTAACTTTTATCTGTTAGCTATTAAAACAAGAAAATAATCTAAGAGGCTTCCATAACCCTTTTCTTAAGTATCTTAAGTTCCTATTGAACTAAGATAATCAAGTATTAAATATAAATTGCTCTTATCTATACCTTTTACTATATAAACGTGCTGCAACATGACAACGTAAAGATTATTAGTTTAAATGGAAAAAAAAATATATCAAAGTAATGCAAAGATTAAAGGATTTATTGACATCACCTCTAATATTGAGAAAAATTAATTATAAGTATAATAGACTAGTAATTTTTATAATAGATACTAATTCAATTGCCATTGGATGGACTATAGGTTAAGATGATTCAAATGGACATGGATAAGTATTTGCCAACATGCATATTCATAAGTGAAAAGGAAATTATAGAGAGTTATTTTAGCTATGAAAGCTAAAAAAGATTATTTGATTGGAACAATAGTAGTGATTGAAATAGATTGTTTACCTTTATTTGGAATGATTATTAATTATACAACACCAAATATTGTAATATTGAGATGGATTGTTTATACCAAGTCATTAAATGTGGAGTTTAGGTATGTTATGAGAAAAGACAATGCAATAGTAGATATATTATCTTGAGCAAAATATGATGGAGAAGATGAGATAATTGAGGATATTGATGATGTAGATACAAAATTTTATTCAATTTCACAATTAAAGAAGGAAGATAAGCCATTTCATGAAAAAAATTATGAAACAGAGTTATTAGATATTAGACATTATTTGAGCATATTAATCAAACATACTAATTGGTTGGTTGAAAAATTTAAACAGATTAAGAAAAAGGCATGCAAATTCATATTACAAAGAGGATTTCTATGGAAGAGACCAAAATCAAACATTAGAATGCCACAACAAGTATTAGGTACCAAAGAAGATTAACAAAAACTACTCAAGAAGTTTTATGATAATCTATTGGCGGGGCATAAAGGAATTTGGACTACTTTTGTTAAATTGAAAGAATGATATTAGTAGAAGAATATGCATTGAGATGTAGCTTCATTTATAGAATCTTTTGTAATTTTTCAAATGTATTCAAATATACAACATTAAGATGGTCTACATTCAACATATCTTTTGGCTATTTATTTTAAATAAATTATAGATTTGATTATTATGTCGATAGAACTTTGGCAAATGAGGTATTTAATTTTGGCTTGTGAAGATTTATCAAATCAAATAGAAGGCAAGGTATTAAAAATAAAGTCTATAAAAAGAATCTATAAGTTTTTATTTGAGGATGTTATTTATTACTATGGATATGAAAGAAAGATTATTGCAAATTGTGGAGAATTGGATGCACATAAAGTTCATGAATTCTTTAGGAGATGCAAAATTAAATTATCATTTATTACTACTTATAATCCAAAGGGAAATGCAAAGAGTGAACATAGACATCTACTAATTGTAAAAGCCTTAATTAAAACTTATAAAGGAAGAATGAAGGAATTGCTTCAACTTCTATCTTATGCATTATGAGCTGATCAAACAACATATAATTCAATAATGGGATATATGCCAATAGAACTAATGACAAGTCAAAAATCTATTATACCAATTGAAAAATATGTGCCAACTTGGAATATACTACCTTAGAAAGACGGATTAATAAAAGAAGAACTGTTGGGTATTAGAATTCAATAACTTGAACCAAGATCAGAAGATGTGGAGCTAGCATTAAAAAGATTATAAAAAGTAAGGTTAAAGAATAAGGCTTAGTTTGATAAACAATATTGATTGAGGCATAGAATAATTAGAAGTGATTGGATACTTGTTTATGATAGTAGTTTGGATAATCAACATAGTATTTCATGAAAGTTTTTAAAATGTTGATTTAGACCGTATATAGAGATAACAATCTATGACAATGCCACATATTTATTAAAAGATTTAGATTGTACAAAATTAAAAATATCTATTATTAAAAAGTAAGTGAAGATTTTTAAAAGATGAGATAGAAAAATCAATATAGAGGATTATATTGAAGATATCAATGATTTTGATGAAGATAATTATATTAAAATGGATGATAAAAATGATGATGAAGAACTTGATGTAGAAAATGAAAAAATGGTGTGATGCCAATTATGACATATGGTTCATTTGGCGCATACTTTAGAAGTTGCAGATTACCTTCTTAGAGTTTGAAAGCTAGTTTTAAGCTCATTTTTAGAAGTATAAGTCTTATTTCTATAAGATTTAGAAGGACTTTGTAATCATTGTCTAAAATCAAGGTTTATATTGGTGATTTGGATTTTATGTAATAAAGTTAGGGCTAACACTCTTGGCTATTTTGTATAATTGGTATAAAATCTATAGTTGAAAGTTTGAAAGTATATAGATAATTGAATATACTACGATTACATGAAAATTTGTGATAATCTAATAGTGCAATTGGGAGGTATTTGATCTTTAATACAATGAGGTACTAGAAGTTAGAAATTTAGGGTTGTTTAGGTTTTTTATAATATCTAGAGATCTATTGGTCAAAACAAGGTGAAATTTGGCATGATATTAGAAGACTTGGAGATCAAGCTATATACCAATTTTGATCTGAAGTTAATAGTTGGAGAAGGAAAAATCACTACTAGAATATCTACATCAACTTTCAAGTTGGTAGCCGAGTGATACCAGTGTAGGTTTCAAATATTTTTTTTACAATTTGTAAGTTGGATTGGGCTAAAATTTTCAAAGCATATAGAAGACTTGTAGTGATTACTATATACTAAATTTTACATCAAGTAGATAGTTAGATTAAGAATTATAGTTTGGTGAAGTTCACTAATTAGGATTAGAGTTTACAAAAAAAAATCAAAATTACCTAATTGTGAAAGTAACAAGGCAATTGGAATTTGTGTATAGTTGAGGTTATTAAGAAGAATATTTTTGAACACTTTATATTGAATTTAAGCACTTTTGAATTGAAATTCAAATTATATTCTTCTTATATGGATAAAATCTATTAGGATTCTTGCATATTTGTAAACCATAACTTCACCCTCTATAGCCAAATACGCGATGTATTCCCAAACAAAATAATACGTAATATGACAGCACCATTATAAAGTTTTGTAACAATCTCTTCAATCTTTGCAGTCCTAGCAGATAAAGTAGTAAGAGCTCTTATAATAGCATCTAATTTGAATTTGGAAGATTTAGTCATATTAATGTCTTGACCTCTAGCCATTCTAAGAAAAAAAATGAATCTATAAAAAGATAATATTAATTTAAAGGAGTGTAATTGATAACTTCTAAAATACCTTAAGACCTTTAAAGGAAGGAGTGATCTACTTTCTTATAAAAAATATAGAGATCTAATATTGTAATGAAGATATTATTAGTTTAAAAGAAGATAATTTATAACTTTTAAAGTATTAGTATACCTTCAAGAAGAGGGATAATCTACTTTCTAACAAAAAAGATCCAACTTTGATATTTAAGATGAAAGAAGTCTCAACAAATTGCCAAAGACACAAGAATCTAATACAAGAGATTTGAACTAGAAATAAGTTTTATAAAAAAATTGACAAAGATTTGTATTATTTGAATGAATACACAAATAATACTAAGGAATGTGAATTAGAATTCTAAAAGATGCCTTGTTAAAATTGAAAAACTCTTCAATCTTGACTCCATTATATATCCATGTCTAGAAAGCTTTTTGAGTAGCTTTTATCAAACTAGGAAGCTTCTTGAGCAGTTTCTATCAACTTAGAAGTTTTTTAAGCTTCTTCTATTAACTTGGAATCTTTTTAAGCTCTCTCTACTAACTATAAAGCTTCTCAAGCTACTTCCACCAACTAGAAAGCTTTTTAAGTGACTTTTACTAATTTGAAAACCTCTAGAATATTTTAGAAGGTTTTTTGAACTTCCAAAGTATATGTTTCTAATAAGAATGGAAGTAGTAAATAACATCAATATATTGCTTGTTGAAGTTGCTATAGCCCTAGTTATAAGAGAATAGAATAAAAAAGACAAGGCAACAAAAATATATATTTGTACTACATTCTATGAGAAGATTATAGAAAGATTAATAAATTATAAAAAATTTAATTAGATATAGAGATGGTTGAGTATTTTATATGAACAAAATATTATAAAAAATAAGCATTTACTTTAGCAAAAGTCCTTTGAATACAAGCACCATTTGAAAGATGATATAGCTATTTACATCAATAAAATTAAAGCTATGATAAAACAACCAAATAATTTAGAAAAAATTATCAATAAATTTATATTTGTCACTAAGATAATTTGTAATCTCTAATCATTATATTGACATATATTAGCAAGTTGGGACAACATATCTTTAAACCAACAAACAATTGACAAGCTTACAAATTGGCTCTTGAAAGAAGAGACATTATCCAAAAGAAACAACTTATCTTAGCAAGATAATGTATATATTTTTTTTAACAAAAATAAAAAAGTCTTTTCAAATACCAAACGGATTACAAAGAAGGAATCCATTGCATATCAGAAGAAGATCAATTATAATAAGTACAATAAGAGTAGCCATTGGATATGTAAATATAAGAACAAAGGATATTCTAATAAAAAAATTACTAAAATGACACAATAGGAATAAAGTAAAGCAAATTTATTGATTACAATCAACATTGCATTTTTTGTAATTTTATCACTAAAAAATAATAATCATATTTGGTATATCAATAGAGGTGCAAGTAAATACATGACAAGCATGAGATCTTGGTTCAAGAAACTTTGGCTAGTACTTCCTAATATATAATTTGTCTAAGTTGTGGACAATCTCTAGCTATGGATTGAAGGTTATGGTGATATCAACATCTTTATTTAAGCAAAAGATAGAATCTATGATAGTATTCTTTAGAACGTATTTTTTATTCCTAAGTTGAAAAAAAATTATTTTTTATTGGTCGAGCACCTAACAATGGAATGACAACCACATACAATTGACATCGTTGCTAAGTACGTAATAAATAAGGCATTGAGGTTTTAAAGGGAATAAGAGAAGATAAGTTCTATAAATTCTATATTAAAATAAAATAATTAAAATATACACAGGCAATCAAGTCCATGACATCAATCTCTTAGATTGATGATCTATTGTAGTGATACTACCATTGTGGTCATGTCAATTTTTAAGCCATAAAAAAAATACAATAAGAGAAGATAATTAAAAGTCTTCCTGATGAATTGAAGGAGCCTAAAAATCCATTTTGTGAAGGATGTATTCTTAAGAAATAATAATAAGGACCATTGAAAGGCTCTAATAGTCATAAACATGTTGAAAAATCTAGTGAATTCTTTACTTAGATGTTAATAAATCTACTTAGATGTTTGTAGACTAATGAGTATTAATTTTTTAGAGGGAGTATGATATTTTATTTTTTTAAAGATAATTATAGTAGATATTGCTATATTTATTTTATAAAGAAAAAATCAAAAGTTTTTTTTATATTTCTAAAAATTAAAAAAAATATATATTCAAAGATATAGGTGTTAAAATTTAACAACTACAAAGTGATAGAAGAAGAAAGTATATGAATAAGTCATTTTCAAATTATCTTGAAAACTCTGGTATCACTCATAAGTTAACCGTACTATATTCACTAGAACAAATAGAAGAGTAGAATAAGATAGTAGGACCATTGTTGAGAATGCAAGGAGCATGTTGTATGCATTAAGAGTACTTCTTAGATTGTAGGCCATAGCAATTAGTGTTGCTATACATACCTTCAATCAATTAATAATAAGAAGTCTAAATTCAAAGATCCCTTTTGAAGTCTAAAATAAGAACAAATTATCTATATTATATTTTTAAATTTTTGGATATGAAACATACAATTTAGTATTAGAGAAGTTCATAAAGGAGCTAAATCAAAAGATTGAAAAGTATATTTTTGTGAGTTATTGTAATAATTTTATAACTTATAGATTATAAAATCTTATTATTCATTGAATTTGTAAGAATTGTAAGGTCATTTTTTATGAAGTGACATCTAAGCACTAAGACTATCATCTCATAATAAAAAATGATGAATATCTAATTAATCTTGATCTAATTATATAAAAAATAAATAAAAAGAATTATTTTTATATATAAAAAATTAATGATGATGAAAGTCTTGAAATTGTATTCACTAACAATTCCTATATCAACACATAGCAAGTAGTAGATCAAAGTGATGGCAAGTTAAAAAGCTCTAAAAATATTGATGAAGAAATATCTACAAATGAAAGAACAAGTGATTTGGTCAAGAGATCTACTAATCATCGAGCCCTACAAAAGCAATTTGATAACATGGATTTTAGAAATACCAATAAGTTTCATGTATGGCTTATGAAAAGCTTTGGAAGCTTTAATAGGCTTAGAATTTGATCTTATAAATTTTTCAGTTGTTGTAAAGATACTTTATTAGAAGATTGCTATGAATGAAGAATATTGAACCTTCATAAAAAATAAGACATAGAAGTTGTATGAACTGATTCCAAATCATCAATTAGTAAAATATAAGTAGATATTTAAAACAAAAATCAAAATAGATAGAGAGATTGATTGATATAGGGCTTGTTTTGTTGTAAAAGGATATTCACAAATTATTGGTAGTAATTATGATGAGATTTTCTCACTTACTATCCAATTTGATTCAATACAAAGTACTTTTTCAATAACAGCTAAAAAAAATATGGAAATGGTTTAATTCAACATTAAGATAATATTTTTGAATAATAATTTGATTGAATCTATTTATATAGATCAACCAAAAAAATATATATATATGAAAGTAAAGAAAATCTAATATGTTTGTTAAAAAAATTATTATATAGATTAAAGCAATCTTTTTAGATTTAAAATAGAAAATTTGATGAATTTCTTAAGAAATATAGATTATTTCAATTTTAAGTAGATTCTTATGTATATTAGGGACATGCACTTTGAAAGTTCATAAAATCTTCTAGAACATTCTAAAAGCTTTCAAATTAATAGAAGTTGCTTAAAAAGCTTCCTAGTTAGTAGAAGGAGCTTGAAAAGCTTCCAAGTTGGAAAAGAAGATGTAGAAGTTTCTAAGTTGGTAGAAGCTATTCAAGAAGCTTTCTAAATAAGGATATATTGGAATCAAGGCTAAAGAATTCTTCAATCTTGACAACGCATCTTTTGAAATTTTAGCTCACCTTTCTTGATATTGTTTGTGTGCTCATCTAGGTAATTTAAATCCTTGTTGATTTCTTCTTGAAATCTTTATTTAGCTCAAATCTCTTATTTTATATTTTCATATTCTTGACAGTTTATCAAGCCTACTTTGATTTTAAATATTAGAGTTGGATCCTTCTTATTAGAGAGTGAATTATTTCTCTTCTTGAAGGTATACTAGCACTTTGAAAGTTACAAATTATCCTCTTCTAAATTGATATTTTTTTCATTACAATATTTGAGCTTTATTCCTCTTATAAGAGAATGGATCACCTCTCTCTTTGAAAGGCTTAAAGCATTTTAGGGATTGCAGATTATTTTCTTTTAAATTAATATTATCTTCTTATAGATTTATTTTTTTATAAAAATAGCTAGAGGTCAAGATATTAATATAATTGAATATTTTGAGTCCAAGTTAGATGCCATTATGTGTGTTTTTACTACTTGATTTATTAGAATTGTGGAAATTAAAGAGATTGTTGTAAAACTTTATAATTATATAATATCTAAAGTATTACAAGCTAAACTGTATCCATCTCCAATTTTTGCACTTGGTGATGTAATACTACCTATATTGTACCAAAGAAATTCACTTATTCAACAACATAAGGAACATTGAGTTAATCTTCTAGAAAAATATGATGGTATATATTGTCATATTATAATTGCTTATAATATGTAAAAACTAATTAAAATATATTAAATATTTATAAATTTTAGTATATATTAGAATGATTAATAAATTAAATTAAAAAAAGTTGGTATAAAAAATTTTATTTGGATTTTATTTATTTATTTTGATTATAATATTTAAATTATATTAGACCTAAGTATTTAATATGAAGCCTTGACAAGACATTGGGATCCAAAGATGAAAAATTAAACTACTAAGAAGCTTATTTGGAGGGATGAAAGTAAAATATGGACGAATGAGGGCAAGGAATGAAGATCTTCATTTCTATTGGTCAATAGTCATATCCAATAGGCTTTGAGCAAGCTATCTACAACAAGAACAAGGATTTTGGTGACTTCAAAGAAGGCATTAAAAAATCAAAGGCTAGGATTAGAAATCTTATTTTTTGTATTATAATTTTGGTATAAAAATCAAGAGATTTGAAATTTTTATGAAAGAGGAGTAGGCACTTGAAGTTAAGGTGTACAAATCATATTTATTGCCATTCTTTTAATAATATGAAGAATTGTACAAGAGATTTTAGAGATTAGAAGATGCAATTGGAGAGATGATTTCAAGACCTACATCTTATATAGAAGAATTATTATATTTTGAATTTGAATAAAGGAGATAATTGTAGTCAAAGACAACAGATTGAATTCTGAGGCAATAAATAAATTATTTTGTTGATAGTGATGATTTCCACCATATTTTAATCTTTTGGATGAATTTTTATCTAAAAATATCTAAAAAGATGATCTATTATGTTAAAAAGCTATATATCAAAATTTCATGGTATTTGGCATTTAATTTTTGAGATATGAAGAATTTTGTATACGAGTGTTTGTAAATAAGGATTTGAAGCTATTGTTAAGATTTTGGCAATATCTAAAGATTGGCAATGAATCAATAGTTGAAATTTGTTGTAGTAGTTGTTAAGAGTATATTAGTACTTTGTATAAAATTTGAATATTTGTGAACAATCAAATTTAGAAATATATGCTATTGAAGTTGTTTCTTCCCTGATATAATTGGTACTTCTATTGAGAGAGTCTTAAGGCACTAGTTTCTTTACAAGTAAAGATGAGAGATTAAAATTTGAAGTTTGAATTACCAAAGGAAGTAGTTGCTGAAGATTTTTTTTGGACGTTTGTCCAATTTATGGAAGAGAGATAACAAGTGCAAGGTGATGATAGAGCACCACTAAAGCCTTATAAGTAGTGGTAGATAAGGCTGGGAGATTTGTAGAGAAGAACATCACCAAATTTTTAAAGATTTACATATATGAAATGAAAGTATATCAAGTTTTAAAGATGAAGATAATTACCACTTTTGATTTGGCAGTGATATTAGAAATTAGAAAAAAAAAATGCATAAACTACATGAAGGAATTATATTATGGAAGAGATTTGAGAAGATACTGAAGGATGAGTTTTTTGGAGAGGACTCAAAAAGAATGACCAAAAAATCATTTTTGGAGTAGATTGAACTAATACTAGAGAATGAAATGGCTCCAAATGAATTAATTAGGAAGTTTGAAACAAAGTTTGATCAATTACCACGGCATGATAGGCAGCTGTTGAAAACTAGAGAGACTAAGCAATTTTTACAAGGAGCTAATGAATACCTAGAAGACAAGCTACTCTTTCATTTGGCAGATAGGACATATGAAAATAGATTTATAAATATTTGAAGGCTAATAAAAGAAATAATAGGACTTGTAGCTAAACAACAGAAGATCAAGACTTGTAGTTGTTTATCAAGATTGGAATCAATGTTTGCACCTTAAAATCTAATGCCACTTCAAAAAGTGATTAAAATTATCAAAGATGATATTCTTAAAAAATTGATGAAGGACATGTAAGATTTGAGGGTGAAAACAACTACATTAAAAAAAATCTCAGATAGTAAATTCATCAAAGACAATTGAAGGCTTAAAGGGATTTGTAAAGAAATGTATGTGGAATAACAATCTAAACCACAAGCATGGTAATTGTGACAATTACAAGGCTACAATCAAGGATGAAATTGTATATTTCAAAAATGATAGAATAAGACTCACAAGGTTTGAAGAGCCTTTGAAAATCAATTTTAAAAAGAGAGGCATGAAAAAGTTGGTAGAAGAATAAACCTCTAAAGATAATATTATATATAAAAAAGATATAAAATCTTATATTATTATAATTGAGTAAAAAATAATTCAAACTAATTCTTCATCAATTATAGAAGTTATGATCAATGAAGCTGAAGCTATTAGAAAGATGATTAGATGGGATGATTCAATTGATGCCATAAGTATCAAAGTATTTTTGAACAGAAACTAACAAAGTAATGATTTTCATGGTACTATAGTTAAAAAAAAGAGAGGTAGAATTGTTCAAAAAAAAGATGTTATTGAACCTATAAATAAAAAGAGGTCTCTAAGAAACAAAGATTTTTTTTATGATCAAAAATTAAAAAAGATGCTTTCTTTTGTTTATCTTAGTAATCAACCATTATCAAGAGAATAGTTGAAAAAAAAAATAATAATGGAGAAGGATGAATCAAGCCAAGCCAAAGGTAAAAGTCTTGCTTTTAAGCTTTAATTTGATATTGAAATATCTATAGATATAAAAAGTATTTTAGAAAAGAAGATTTTGGATGCTAAGATAGAATTCACTCTAAGAGATGCTTTTAGTATAGCCAAAAAAGATTTTCATAAGTTGATCATTGATGTGATAAAAAAAAAAGAAGCAAATAACAATTGAAGCTATTATAATAGGATACTTATGTGACTAAGGATGAAGAAGAAGAAATAAAACAAGTATTTGCACAATCTGCATCATTAGAGTTTGAAAGTAGAATTGATATGGAAAATAGTACTAAGATGGATTATGCCAAAAATATGGAAGAATATCAAAAAATATATATATTAATAGAATTTGATAAAAAAAAATTATACAAGAAGCATGTGTTATCAGCTCTTCAAAAAGAAATGATGATGAAATGAGAAATAATAGCTATTCAATCTTTTATTAGACTAAGATTACTATAAAAACATAAGTAAAGTTGGAAGATTCTAAGGATCCAGTCTTGGCCTTAATTGATTATGGATAAAAAATTAACAATATATCTAGGCGATATTATATTATATTGTTGTATTGTAATGATTTATAATATATAAAAATCAATTACAAAAACATCATCAAATTTTTATATACTTTAATATGTGTTAAAATATTATAGTATTTGAATTAAAAGAAAATTGGTAAGAAAAGTCTTATTTTGGTGTTAATTCTTTTTATTCTTTTGTTATAGATTTTAAATCATATAGTACCTAAATATTTAGAATAAAGACTTAGGAGGGTATTTAGGATTCAAAACTAAAAGACCAAAATTCTTAGATATTCATATGAATGGATGAAGATAAGAGATATAGAGCTTCATCCCTATTGGTCAATGACCATAACCAATGGGCTTCTAGTTTGCTATTGGCAACCTTATGAGGGTTTAGAGTGGCTTTGAAGAGGGTATTTGAAGAAAAATAATTAGAATTGAAGAGCTTAGGATTTTTTCTAAAAATTGAGTGGAAATTTTAGGCAATTTGGAATTTGGATGAAAAAGATATAGTCATTTAAAGTTAAGAAGTGGATTTGGTACATATTATCACTCTTTTGAGGTTACAAGGAGTTTTATAATAGCTTTTGGAGATTAAATAATACAATTAAGAAGGTATTTTTAAGATCTATATCTATTATGAAGAAATTATTAAATTTAGAATTTAAATGAAAGAAATATAAGAAATTGAAGATAACACATCTAATTCCAAGGCAATAAGTACACTATTTTATTAATAGAGATGTTTTGAGCTATAACTTAAGTTTATAAATAAATTTTTAATTCAAAATTTCTAAGAATATGAATTATTAAGTTAAAAAGCTACAAACCAAATTTTGTAGCATTTGAGCATTGTGGTTATGAGATATGAAGGATTTTGCATGCACATGCCTATAAAAAAGGATTTGAAGCTACTATTAGGATTTTAATGATATCTTAACATTGATAGTGAATCTACAATTGAAATTTGATTTGATAGTTGTTAATAGTACATCAATACTTTATATAAATTTTAAGTAGATTTAGATAGTTGAATTAAAAATTATAGATTATTGAAGTTTAGAAAAAATTCCTTCTTTACAAGTGAATGTGTTAAGGATATGAACTAATACAGATGCATAAGTTAGTAAAAACTATGTCAAAAGAAAATAACAATATAGAAATAAAAAAAAATATGTGAATTCAAGAAGAAATTGGAATGGCTATTGCCAAAGACTAGAAAATACATGAGACTCTTCAACTAGACTAAAAGCAAAAAAAGAGTTAACAAGAGTGAAGAAAGCTTCACTCTTATCTCTATTTATATTATCTATTTAAGAGCTATGTGGTGATATTCTATAAGACTTCTTACACGTGTCTAATTAGTAAGACACATGTCAAACTTACAAAACAAGTTTTCCACATGTGTGCCACATATTTGGCTTGTTTTGCAAGCTACCAATATGTAAGATACATGGCTAACTTGTTCCACAAGCTACCAATATGTGCGATACGTGGCTAGCTTATTGACCAAGTTTCTAACCTACCAATCACCTATAGATATGTATAAAGGTGATTCCTTGTCTATAAAGCTTCTAAGAAATTTCTTTCTAAGATATTATCAAATTAATTTATTTTACTTATTTTTATTAATCTATATTGATTAGATAATTACTGGAATAAATCTTATATCCATGACATTATTTCCCCTTCTAAAGACAAGTTCCATGAGGAGCGGTGTCGTATTACGTGTTGTCTTGTTCGGGAATGCACCGGGCACCTGGCTATAGAAGGTAAAGTTGTGTTTGCAAATAATCAAGAAATCCTAATAGGTTTTATCCATGTATGAAGAATATAATTCAAATTTCAATTCAAAAGTGTTTAAAAACACTCCTCTTAGTAACATCAACCATACATATATCCCAATAGCCTCGTTTCTTTTATAATTAAGCAATTTTTATTTTTCTTTACAAGCCCTAATCCTAATCAATGAGCTTTGACAAGCTATAACTTTCAATCCAATTGTCCACTTAGTGTGAAATTTTGCACACAAATGCTAGTATAAGCCTTCTACATGCTTATAAAAATTCAAGCCAATCCAACTTACAAATTGCAAGAAAATGCCCAAAATCGCACTAATGACACTCAGCCGCCAACTTGAAAATTGATGCAAAAATTCTAGTGGTGATTTCTCCTTCTTCAACCATTAACTTCAGTCCAAACTTGGTATGTAGCTTAATCTCTAAGTCTTCTATCACTATGCCAAAATTTACATTGATCCAATTTGTAGATCTTTAGTTATCATAGAAATTCTATCCAACCCTAAACTGCCAACTTCTGACAATTTTTTGTATCAAAGCCCAAATATCTCTTGATTGCATTATTAGAATAACACAAAATTTTATACACACTTAGCACACCCAACAATCCAAACAATATCAAATTTTGAACCATAGATGCTATACAGATTGCACAAATCACTCAAGAATGTAAACCATCAATCTTATATAAAACCCAATATACCAATACAAACCCTGATTTTGAACAACAATTGCAAAGTCATCCAAAATCCTATAGCAACAAGCTTAATGCTTCTAGAACAAGCTTTAAGCTAGCTATTTAACTCAAAAATCCGATCTGAAAAAACCCTTGTACTTTGCCCTAGGCAGCTATTTTTGTAGCTAGAGGTCTAATTTTGACCCTATCCTACAAACGGCCAATCCCCGGATATCAATCTAACCTATTTTAGGGATTTTATAGCCTGATCCTACCCTCAACTTAACTCTAATATCAATCATGCTAATAATTTATCTTTTTTACTATATTTTTATCATTTTATGGCCTTTCTAAGGCAATGAAAGAATTACTACAGCCTAAAAGATAAAATTATTAAATAATTCTTATCTACTAGCTATTAAGTGAAGAAAATAAACTAAGAGGCTTTCATAAAAACCTTGTTAAAATATGTTGAATTCTTATTGAACTAAGATAATAGAGTATTAATTGAAAAATCATTTTTAGTCATAATTTTACCATATAATCATGTCACAACACGACAGCGGTGATTACATGTTGAGAAAGTCTTGCATACGTCAAATTGTATATGCCACATACTTTGATCTTTGTTCTCTTTGAAGGTAGTTTATAGGTTCTTTTAGCCATTGATAGTATCCCATACTAGGACAAGACGACCACCCTATTATTTGATCATTGATGAGGCCTTCATAACTTCCTTCAAAAAAAATATTTGGAATACTATCAAGAGTAGTTCCTACCTCTAAAAGAATCACCAAATATTAGGAATCTCTTCCAAGGTTGTGATACCAAACACATTGTATTTTGCCATCAATCCAAAGAAAGACATGTCATTTTTGAAGATCTTCATCTCTATTCCATCATCTTAAAGATTGTGATAGTCATAATGTCTCATCCGATAAATCAACAAATGATGGCTCTTGAGTGAAATTTGTTGGTTGTTGATCCTCCATCTCTTTAGCACAAACAAATCCAAGGAAATAACAAACAATGATACAAAGCAGGATGAAACCTCTATAGAACCTGCTTTGCTTTATAGCAAAGATTTTTTTGATTCTTTATTTTGGTTTTGACAGATGTTGTCGGTGAAATGTATTAACTTTTATTGATGCATTTGCTAGATTCTTAGATGGCTCCTATATGCGTTCACCATCATATTTGTGCTAATGCATAAAATATTCCAGTTGATTTTGGTGCCGCCTTGAATCTAAAATCTCTTCGACCTCAAATTCTTCATTGTTGTCCACTTCTATAAGAGGAGGTGGCATTTGTCTTCTTCTTTGTATATCCACTATCTTGTATGGCTCAAGTAGTGACATGTAGAATATAAGATAGATTGTCATAGATTTTTATAGGCATAATTGATAAGCAATTGGATTGATTTGTTCAGAAATCGAAAAAGGTCCAAGCTTATAATAATCTAGCTTGTCACAAGGACGGATAGTCTTGATATTACGATGAAATAATCATACTTTATCACCAACGAGGAATTGAGATTGTTCCTTGTGATAGACATCTATATTGATTTTTTGTCATTCTTGAATTTTCTATAATTGTGCCTTTATTGTTGTATGTAGCTCTGACAATCGATTCACCAAATCTTTTGCCATATGATTATCAGCTTTTGAAAAGCCAAAAGTATCAAATTATGGATGATAATCTTAATTTATAATGAATGGAATTTGCTAAATAGAAGAATGTATCAAATTGTTATAAGTAAATTTTACCAATGGCAAAAGAATTGTCCAATCATCTTGATGGTAGTTGATGGTACATTTCAAATATTGTTCCAAAACTTGATTTACTTATTCCATTTGTCCATTAGTTTGAAGGTGGAAAACTGATGATAATTTAATATCTACCTTCAATATTTTAAAAAGAGTCCTCCAAAACCTTGATATAAATTGAGTTCCTCTACCTAATATAATATCTCTTGGTAATCTATGATAGCGATAAATATTATCAAGGAAGAGTTTAGTTGTTTCTTCACCTACAATAGATTTTGTTCATTGTACAAAATATGCCATCTTCGTAAAACGATCTACAATCACGAATATAGAGTCATATGAACTTGATTTTGGAAGATCCATGATGAAATCCATAGGAACACAGGACCAAGCTTGTTTTGGTATAGGTAATGCTTGAAGAAGTCTGTAAGGTTGATGATGAAGAATTTTTGATCTTGAATAAATATTGCACGATTGTACAAATTCTTTAACAAACTTCCATATTTGCAGCAATCAAAAATCTCTTGATATTAGCTCCAAAGTCTTATTATATCCAAAATATCCTACCATAGGGAGGTTGTGACGAGCTTCTAGAGCATGTAGTTGTGCTGCACCTTCTAGAATATATACGTATCTTTCAAAGTAGAATAGATCATTTTTGAATTCAAACTTAGAAGTATCATGAGACTTAGACGAATTATTCTTAATCTCATGAATAAGAGAATTTGAAGGCATACTTGACTAGATTTATTTGACAAAAGTTGAATCAATAGTCAATATTGATTTTATTGCTCGAAGATGAAATTGCTGTAGCTTTAAGAAGATTGTTCTTTATTGATCAAAAGCTGAATCTTCTTCTTTTGGTATAAGATAAGAATATCTAGAATAGGCATCAGATAGACCTTATTGTTTTCCTAGTCGATAGATGATAATAAATTCAAATCTTGACAAATACATTCTCCAACAAGCATGGTGATGATTCAATATGTGTGCGAACATAAAATAGTCAAGGTTTTTGTGATCCGTATATATAGTGATTAAATTAAGATCACCTTCCAGATAGTGACGCCATTCTTGAAAAAAATCTACAATTGCAAAAAATTCTTTATCATGGATTTTGTAATTGATCTCTATTGTTGAAAATTTCTTAGAATAGAAAGCTACTAAGTGGAGTTTGTCATCTTCTCCCATTTGTGACAATATTGCCTCCATACCAAAGTCTAAGGCATCTATTTCCATAAAAAATATCTTGGAAAAATCGACGAGATATGAGATTGGTACAAAAATAAGACTTGTCTTCAAAGCCTTGAACAATACTTCTGCTTCTTTACTCTATTCGAGATTGTCCTTATAACTTAAGCGTGTAAGTGGAGCTACAACTTGAGAAAGTTCTTGATGAAGATTTGATAGTAATTGGCAAATCCCAAAAAACATTGCACATCTCTTATTATTTTTAGAATCTTCCAATCTATGATTATTTGGACTTTCTTAAGATCTATTTTGTGACTATCATTTGAAATGATGTATTCTAAGAAGTCAACTTGAATAGTGTGAAATATACATTTTTTCATCTTTGCATATAATATTGTATCTCTAGGTTTTTGTAATATACAATGAACATGAAGTTTATATTCTTTTGTATTCTTAGAATAGATTAAAACGTCGTCTAAATAGTAGACAATGAAGTCATTAAGAAACTCATAAAAAATGTCATTCATAAGATGTTGAAAAGTAGTTGGTGCATTTGTAAGTCCAAAAGGCATGACATTATATTCAAAATGTCCATACCTTGTTCAAAATGCAATCTTCTATTGATCACCTTCTTTGATACGTACTAGATTATATACTCTTCTTAGATCTATTTTTGTATAGATCTTTGCTTGATTCAATTAATCAAAAAGTCCAGTTATCAAAGGTAGAGGATATCTATTCTTGATAGCAATTGTCAATGACATGAACTAGAAAAAGATACATAATCTAATGGAAATTGTATCAAAGAAAAGTCACAAAATGGAAATAAGAAAGCATGTATATTCAAAGAAAATTAGAATGGCTATTGCCAAAGACTGGAAACATGAAGACTCTTGAAATTAAGCTAGAACCAAGAAAAGAGTTGACAAGAGTGAAGAGGGCTTTACTCTTGTCTCTATAAATACTATCTAACTAAGAACTACGTGGCGGTATTCTATAGGATCTCATACACATGTCTCATTTGTAAGACACGTGTCAAACTTTCATGACAAGTTTCCCACATGTGCGCTACATACTTGACTTGTTCCGCAAGCTACCAACATGTGCGCCATGTGGCTAGCTTGTTGATCAAGTTTTTAACCTACCAATCACCTATAGACATATATAAAGGTGATTTTGCATCTATGAAGCTTCTAAGAAGTTACTCTATCAGATATTATCAAATCAACTTATTTTACCTACTTCTATTGATATATATTACTTAGGTCATTTACTGGAATAAATCTTACGTCCGTGACATTATCCCCCCTTCTAGGAACAAGTTCCACGAGGAGCGCTAATTATATGTTGAGGAAGTCTAGGGTATGTCGAATTGTGCTTGTCACATATTCTGATCTTTGTTCCCTTCGAAGGTAGTTGATAGGTCTTTTCAGCCATCAATAATGTCCCAAACCAGCGCAAGAGGACTACCCTATTATTTAATCATTGTTGAGGCCTTCATAACTTCCTTCAAAAAAAATATTAGAAACACCATCCGGAGTAGTTTCTACCTCTAAAAGTATCACCAAACATTGAGAGTCTCTTCCAAGGTCGTGATACCAAATACGTTGTCGTGAAGTAAATATATCTATATATAAAAACCTAATTTAACTATCTTTTCTTCAAAATTTTATTAAGTTCTTTCTTTCTTCTTACCAATCTAAGTTTTTATATAGTTTAGGAAAAATTTCTCACTTTCTTTCTTTTTCTTTGGTTAAATTTTTATCTTATCTTTAATCCTAACTTTAACTTTGATCTAGCCTTGAAACTTTCTTTTATTTCTTTTATCTTTTTTCCAATCTTAGATTTTAGTAGATTCAAGGTTATATTTGTAGATATAAGGAGTTTTGACTTTGAGATTGAATTTAGGATTTTACCAAGGATAAATAGTAGATTTGGATGTCAATAGTTGGCTACCATTAATAGTGCTGACTTGGACTTTGAAGACCTTGGCTGCGACTTCTTTGATGAGCTTAAAGGAGAAGAAGACGGGGTTTTTTGGAAAATGCAGAGATATATTCAGAGAGAGCTTCTTCTTCGCATGAGTTTAGGTGGTAGAAACACATGATTCGGAGCTTAGATGAGAGAGATATGCTTGTTTGAACTTAGACTACTAATATGACACCTACTGTCACTTTTCAGGGTATATTAGAAGTTTTAAGATACTAGCATGAAATCAAAAATTTGGATTAGAAACTAGACTTCAAGCTATACATTTTACGTCCAAGAATTGATAGAAATGAGTTTAGAATGAGTGAGATATGGCTAGTTAAACCCAGCAAACTAAACTGGGGTTTTGAAGAAGTTAGATAAATAGAAGGATTTGCTTTAAGCTAGAACTTGAGTTTCAAGAAGAATTTGAAGCTCATTTTTTGTGTACATATTAGACTATTATCACATAATTTTTGAGCCGTGAATTCATTGTTGATCGTTAGATAACACCAAATCCTTGGCAGATACTTTTAGACGTCAAATCTCAACCCGAAATTTGAAAATTCATAATTTAAGATCCAACCATTCAAATAAGCTCAAAATTTAGAAAAACATGTCTCATACCTTTGATCCTCATCACATAATAGTCTAATATGTAGGACCTTCATTAAAAATTGTACAAGATCCCAATCGCATGGTCCTTATTGTAGCTGGACAAACTCGTTTTCTGACATATTATCTTCTTTGACAGTCGTACTCCTCATCTTGTGGTTGCGTCGTTTCTTTGGACAATTTTGAGCAGTGTATTTAGGTTCTCCATAATACAAGCATAATCCTTCATGACGATGTCAAGTCTTTTCTTGTTCAATAAGCGGCTTGAAACGTATAGCATCAATTTGCATGTTCTTGACTTCTGAAGGTACATATTGAGAAGTCATTGGTGCTGCCACTAAATTATGATGTTGCCGAGGTTCTCTTGTACGACTTTTAGATCTAAATTTGAAAAGCCAATTATCATAGTTCACCACAAAGTCTATTGCTTGACTCAATGTTTGAGGATTGAGTAAGTTCAACATCAATTTCTTCACTTCATATTGTAATCCGTAGAGAAACTGACTGATGAGTGCAACATCGTCCCTTTTGATATCGATTGCTAGTTGTCAAAATTGTGAAGCATATAATGTCATTGATCAATTGACTTGTCATAGGATACGAAGCTTGTTGGTTGCAACATGAGTTGCATCGTACTCTCAATACATACATCAAAATTTTGCTAAGAAAGCTTTTAAATTATTCAATATTGGATCACGTCGTTCTAGAAAAGATGAAAACCAAGATAAGGCAGAACCTGAAAGTAGTGTATCAATAAATCTGACTTGTGATCTTAGAGTTGAAAAACTTTGTAGTTGCAATTCAATCACTAATTGGATTTGGTTGATGAATCCTCAAAACTTGGATCTTGTGCCATCAAACTTCTCAGGTAGACCAATTTTTGGTTCTCTGATGCTTGGACAATGTTCCAATGTAGGAGGAATTATATGGCTTGGTGTAGATGTTGAAGCAGCTCCAACCATATCTATATCTTCATTATTTGGTAACCTTGTTGCTCCTTGTGGAGGTACAATGTGTTGATGCATTGCAAGCATCAATTCTTTCATTTGCTCTTGCATTTGTGCCATTGCACTCTTCATTTCGGCAAGTTGTGCCATGATAACACTTCAAAAAGTATCTAACACCACTCGAGATAAGTAGAAGGAAGAATAAAGAAAATACTAGGAATAATATCAATTTAGAAGAGGGTAATCCGTAACTTCTAATATGCTCATGTCTTATCGAGAAAAAAGGATAATCCACTCTTAATCAAGACAAGACAAAGCTATGATATTATAAGTGTACTCTTGTCAATCTTCCAAGGACATGAACTAGAAAAAGATATATAATCTAATAGAAACTGTATCAAAGAAAAGTCACAAAATAGGAATAAGAAAGTATGTATATTCAAAGAAAACTGGAATGGCTATTGCCAAAGACTGGAAACATGAAGACTCTTGAAACTAGGCTAGAACCAAGAAAAGAGTTGACAAGAGTGAAAAGGGCTTTACTCTTGCCTCTATAAATACTATTTAACTAAGAACTATGTGACGGCATTCTATAGGACCTCATACACATGTCTCATTTGCAAGACATGTGTCAAACTTGCATGATAAGTTTTCCACATGTGCGCCATATACTTGGCTTGTTTCGCAAGCTATCAACATGTGCGCCATGTGGCTAGCTTGTTGACCAAGTTTTTAACCTACTAATCACCTATAGACATGTATAAAGATGATTTCATGTCTATAAAGCTTCTAGGAAGTTACTCTATCAGATATTATCAAATCAACTTATTTTACCTACTTCTATTGGTCTATATTACTTAGGTATTTTACTGGAATAAATCTTATGTCCGTGATAGCAATCTTGTTGAGCTCTCAATAATCTACACACATCCATAGTGATCCATCTTTCTTTTTTATAAATAAGATAGGAGCTCCTACTATAGATTTTAAATTGCATATGAAATTTTTGGCTAAGTTCTCATCAATGTATTTTTTGAATTCAGTCGATTCATTCTAGGATAGACTATAGATCGGTCCAAATGGAGGCTAAGTTCTCTCTTTGAGATCAATTGAGTAATCATATGGACAATGCTCAAAAAAAATGTTTACATTTTTCTTCTCAAAAACGTCTTGATAATCTTGATATTGATTTAGAATGCCAGTTGAAGTCCTTCCACTATTAGAAATGGATGTAGCATAAATAACAAAAAATGATTCTTTTTTTGCTTCATTCATAAAAGCTTTTGTGTCTATAAATACGGATTTTATTATATTAGGCTTATGATTTGTTACTTGATTTACGAGATTCTTATTAATGCTTTGACAAAAGTCAAGTCTACAAGAAATCCAATCTATACAAGGATTATACTTTTTTAGCCATGATAAATCTAAAATGATTGGATTAGAGGGAAATTTAATTATATTAAAGATTACACAACTATTATGACCATCTATTGTTATATTTATAGGAAGGATTTCATGAATAACATTTTCAGAAGATAACGGGTGACCATCTATTACTTCTACATGTATGGATTTAGTTTTTTGTACTGAAAGTATTCTATGACTTTTAAAAAATTCTTTATCTAAAAAATATGCTGAGGATTCTGAATCTAATAAGGCAGAGGCTTTGTGATTTTTAGGTCCCAAATAGATATCTATTATAAAACAAAGAGAGGATTCTAAGGAGAGGATAGGACCTTTACTTGAAGTTGTACAAGATTCCAGCTGCATGGTATTGTATAATATGTTGTCTTGTTTGGAAATGCACTAAGAACCTGGCTGTGGAAGGTGAAGTTGCAGTTCACATATACCAATGACCTTTAACAAACATTGTTTGTATACAAAAAGTATGATTTGAATATCAGGCCAAGAGTACCTGAATTAATATAAAGTGCTTAAAAAAACTCTTCTTGTTAGCTTCTTCCACATATAATCACCAATTGCTTATTACTTATTACAATCAAGTACCTAAGAGTCTCTTTGCAAGTCTTAACCTTAATTAGTGAAATTCAATAAGCTGTGATTTTTAATCTAACTATCAACATAGTGTGAAACTTTGCATACAAATGCAAACACAAGCATTCTATATGCTCAGAAAGTTTTAATCCAACTCAACTTACAAATTGTAGAAAATTGATGAAAATCCACATTGATGTCACTTGGCTGCCGGCTTGAAGGTTAATATAAAAATCCCAATAGTAATTTCTCCTCTTATAACAATTAACTTCAGTTAAATTTTGGTGTGTGATTCCACCTTCAAGTCTTCCAATATTCTGCTAATTTCCTCCTTGATTCAACTAATAGATCTCAAGATATCACAAAAACCCCAATCAACCTTAAACTATCAATTTTAAGTACTACTTTGTACTAAAGACTAAATAAATCCAAAATGCACTATTAGATTATTACAATTTTTAACACAATTGTAGCACACTCAATTAATTGCATAATATCAAAATTTCAACTATAGATATTATAGATATTACTTGCATAGAATAGCTACAAGTGCTAGTTCTAATTTTATTGCATAAAAACATAATCTCCCATACAAACCCTGATTTTGAATAGCAATTGCTAAGTCCTCCAAAATCCTATGGCAACAAGCTTAACGTCTTTAGAACAAGTTTCAAGTTAGCTCTCTAATCTTAATCATTGATCTCCAAATGTTGAGACTCCTTGCCCTTGGTGGTCATTTTTATAGCCAGAGGTCCAATTTTGATCCTATCTCATACATGATCAACCTTAGGTATCAATCTAACTAATTCTAAGGATTTTTAAGCTTAATCCTATCCTCAACTTAATCTTAGTATCAATCATATTAACTATTTATCTTCTCTATTCTATTTTTATTAACTTGTGGTTTTCAAAACCAATAATAAAGTTTGTATAACCTAGAAAAAAAATCTAATAACTAATTTTTATCTAGTAGCTATTAAAACAAGAAAGTAATCTAAGAGACTTTGATAAATCTTTTTTTAAGTATCCTAAGTTCCTATTGAATCAAGAAAATTAAGTATTAAATATAAATTATTCTTATCCATACTTTTCACTATATAAATGTATTGCAATATAACAACGGTTCCTATTATAACTGGACAAATTCATTTTCCAACATATTATCTTCTTTCATAGCCGTACTCCTCATCTTATAGTTGCATCATTTCTTTGGACAATACTGAGTAGTGTGCTTAGATTCTCTATAATATAAACACAATCTTTCATGACGACGATGAGTCTTTTTTTGTTCAATAAGAGGTTTAAAACGTACCATGTCAATTTGCATGTCTTCTACTTCTAAATGTACATATTGAGAAGACGTTGATGTTATTATTATATTGTAATAACATTGGAACTTCCTTGTACGGCTCTCCGATCAAAATTTAAAAAGCCAATTGTCACATTTCATAGCAAAATCAATTGTTTGATTAAATGTTTGAGGATCGGGTAAGTTGAGCATCAATTTCTTTACCTCATATTGTAATCCATAGAAAAATTGGCTAATAAGCATACCATCATCTCACTTAGTGTCAATTGCTAATTATCAAAATTGTGAAGTATATGATGCCAGTGATCGATTGCCTTGTTGTAAGATACGGATCTTGTTGATTGCGACACAAATTGCATCATGTTTTTCATACATAGATCAATATTTTACTAAAAATGCCTCTAAATTATCTATTACTAGATCACATTGTTTAAAAAAGGTTGAAAATCATGATAAAGTAGAATCTGATAGTAGTGTTCTAATAAACTTAACTTGTGATCCTTGGATTAGATAACTTTGGGGTTAAAGTTCAATCACCAGTTGTATTTGATTGATGAATCCTCAAAACTTAGATTTGGTGCCATCAAACTTCTTCAACAAACTAATTTTTGGTTCTTTGATGCTTGAATGGTATTCAATTATAGGTGAAGTGGTATGGCTTAAAGGAGCTCAAATCATCTCTATATTATCACTTCCTGCTAATCTTATTATTCCTTGTGGTGGTGCATTGAGTTGATGTATTGCAAGCATTAATTCTTTCATTTGCTCTTGCGTTTGTGCCATTGCACTCTTCATTTCAATAAGATTTGTCATGATACCACAATAGAAAAAGAAAAAAAATGTCTATTCTCACTACAAAATAAAACACTGAAGAACAAAGGAAAAAATTCTAGGAACAATGTTAGTGTAGAAGTGGATAATTCATGAATTCTAATATGCTTATATCTTATTAAGAAAAAGAGATAATCCACTCTTAATCAAGAAGAGACAAAGCTCTAATATTATAACTTCACTCTTGTCAATTTATCAAGGATACAAATTAATACTGATGCATAAGTTAGTAAAAACTATTTCAAAAAAAAATGACAAGATAGAAATAAAAAAGTATGTACATTCAAGAAGAAATTGGAATGGCTATTGTCAAAGATTGGAAAATACATGAAACTCTTGAATTAGACTACAAGCAAGAAAGGAATTAACAAAGGTGAAGAAGGCTTTATTCTTATCTCTATTTATACTATCTATCTAAGATCTACATGGCGATATTCTATAGGATCTCCTACACGTGTCTAATTTGCAAGACACATATCAAACTTATAAGACAAGTTTTTCACATGTGCGCCACATACTTGGCTTGTTTTGCAAGTTATCAACATGTGTGAGACATGGCTAGCTTATTCTACAAGCTACCAATATGTGTAACATGTGGCTAGCTTATTGACCAAGTTTCTAACCTACCAATCACCTATAGACATGTATAAAGGTGATTTCGCGTCTATACAGCTTCTAGGAAGCTTCTTTTTAAGATATTATCAAATTAACTTATTTTACCTACTTCTATTAATCTATATTAACTAGATAATTATTGGAGTAAATCTTATGTCCATGACAAAATGAGGTTTTAGAATATTTTGTTATATTTTTAGTATTTTATAAAAATAAGACTTATGTATTAGATATAATAGCCCTATAAAAAAGACTTTTATACAAAATTGGAGATTTTGTTATTTTGAAACTTGATTGAACAATTAGTGGTAGCTAGAAGTTTAATGCTTTCTTGAAGCAAATTCTCTCTACCACAACAATATGTCATCTAATTTGAGAATGCACCAAGCATTTAGCTATAGAAGATACACTTATATATTATAACTATCCAAAAATCTAACAATCATAATATAATCTTAAATAAATTTTAATTAAATTTTAACCAAATTTTAAATAAATCCTAATATAAAATTAATCAAATTCTAATCAAATCTTAAATTAATTTTTAATCAAATCCTAAGTCAAATCCTAAGTCAAATCTTAATTCAAAGTTCTAAATCAAACCTTAGGCAAATCTTAAATCGAACCTAAGTCAAATCCTAAATCAAATTCTAATCAAACCTTAAATCAAATTCTAATAAAATTCTAATCAAATCCTAAATCAAATTCTAATCAAACCTTAAATCAAATTCTAATAAAATTCTAATCAAATCCTAATCAAATTCTAATCAAATTTTAAATTAAATCCTAATGAAATCTTAATCAAATCCTAATCAAATTCTAAATCAATTCCTAATTCTAAATCAAATTCTAAATCAATTCCTAATCTTAAATCAAATCCTAATCTTAAATCAAATCTTAAATTAAATCTTAAATCAAATCTTAAATCAAATCCTAATAAAATTCTAATTAAATTTTAAATTCTAAATAAATCTTAATTAAATTTTAAATCTTAAATAAATCTTAATTAAACTTTAAATTCTAAATAAATTCTAATCAAATCCTAATTAAATCATAAATCCTAAATAAATCTTATATAAATTCTAATCAAATCTTAAATAGATACTAATTAAATCCTAATCAAATTTTAATTGAATCCTAAATAAATCCTAACAAATTCTAATCAAATTCTAATCAAATCCTAATAAATCCTATAGTAGATTGAAACTTCAATAGCTACTAATTGAACTATTGATTTTAACTCAAAATTTGTACATATTTTAACAACTAAGTTAACAATATGTACAAAAGTTTTGAAGAAGATCCAACTCACCATATAAAAGATAAGCCTAGAATTTTGCTTATGTATAGGCTGACCTCCTTTTCCAACCTTGATGCCAATCTCCCAACACCAATATCTTCTATTTGTATTATTCAAATGCTCTCAAAATTTACATACAACTACAAAATCAAATCTACCATCTATTAAAATAATTCTTATCTTAATTCAGCTAATAAATGGTTAAATATCTCAAAAATCTTTATTAATCTGTAAAATCTAATTTCTGAAATTCCGACCCACTTGAACTTCAATAACCTTTAATTGAACTATTAGATCAAGTTTAAAAATATAGCATATACTCAATACAACTACAATCAGAAATCCGTAGAATTTCATCTATAGATCTATTATCAAACTCACAAAAAGTTCAAAAATATAAATCCATTTTTATTTCACAAAAATTAGAGTTCCTTGAATCAACCTTAATTTTGCAAAGCTCTTACATAAGCAATATCTATCCAAATCATTCAAATCTAATGCTTCAAAAAATCTTCTAAAGTTTGTTCTTAAATCCTATTGTTTAATCAACCAAAAAAATTGCATTTGCTATAGGTGCACGATTTCATATCCTAAGGTCTAGTTTTAACCCTAGTTCATAACCGGTCCTCTTCAAGTATTAATCTAGGAATTTCTTAGATAATTTTTATTAGAAGCTATCCTTTGTTTTGATCTTAAGATGCTTATAATAGTATTTTTACTAATCTACCTTGTCTTGTCTTGTTTATGGCCCTACAAAATAAATAGAAGTATTTTTTATAAAAAAAATAGCATTAATATTAGATATTTTTATTATTATTTTATTTTATTTTATTTATTTATCTATATTTTTTTAATAGTTTTATAACTTAGTCTTTAATTAAGCTTTTTTATAACATATATCTTATTTTACTATTTCATCTTATATCCATATTACAATACAACATCCACCCTCTCTAAACTTATATATCATTTAGTATGCACAAATAAATCATATATTGTTGTTGGCTTTATACCATATCTTCAATATCTTCATCAATTTTTTCTTTATTATTTTTATTATCCAAATCAAATCCATCTTCTTGGCTTAGAAAGTTAAAGTCTTCAATAAGATCTTCTATATTGGCTTTTGAATGTTGTTATTTAAATATCTTCACTCATTTTTTACCAAATGGTATTTTTAACTTTATTCCATCCAATGCTTTTAGTAAATAGGTTATATTATTATTAATCATTGTTACTACATACAGTCCAAATAATCATTTAAAAAACTTTCATAAGATACTATGTTGATTATCTAAACTACTATCATAGACTAAAATCCAATCACCTTCTTCAATTGCTTTAGGCCTTAATTGATGTTGTTTATTAAATTAAGCCTTATTTTGTAACCTTGCTCCTTTCAACCTTTCTAATGATATTTGCACATCTTTTAGTTTTTATTCAAGTTGTCAAATCCTAATAGCTAAAAGTTCTTCTCTCATTAATCCATCTTTTTATGGTAGCACATTCCAAGTTGATACTTTTTTTTCAATTGGCATAATAGGTTTTTGACTTGTCATAAGTTCAATAGATATATACCTTGTTATTGAACTATGAGTTGTTTGATTAGCCTACAATATAAATAACAAGAGCCAAGGCCATTTTTTTATCCTTCCATTATAAGTTTTAATCAATGCTTTTATAATTGGTGGATGACTTTATTCACTTTTTATATTTCTTTTTAGATTATAATCAATAGACAATGATAATTTAATTCTATACCTTTCAAAGAATTCATAAGCTTTTCTTGCATCTAATTCTCTATAATTTGCAATAACCTTTTCTACACATCCATAGTGGAAAATAACATCTTCAAGTAAAAATCTACAAATTCTTTTAGTAGACTTTATTCTTAGTGCTCTTTCTTCAACTTGGTTTAATAAATCTTTGTGAACTAAGGCTAAATATCTCATTTTCCATAATCCAATTAGCATAATAATCAAATCAACCTATTTAAAATAAATGGCTAAAGAATATATTGGATGTAAACTATCTCAATATTACATATTAGAATATGTTTGATAAGTTGTACATGATTCTACAAATAAAAGTACATCTTGATATATACTTTTCTACTAATATCACTCTTTAAATTTAGCAAACTTGGTCCAAATTCTCCTATGTTTCACCCATATATTATTGTGAAATTTTTTTAATAATTTTTGTTGGTCTTTTTTATTGCCTATCACTTATTGTGGCATCCCAATTCCTTTCTTTGGTTTCTCCTATAAGAATCTTTTTTGAAGCAAAAATCCATATGCCTTTTTAAAAAAAATTTAAAATTTTTTTGTAGACCAATTTGCTTGCTTAGCTAAGATATTCAAGAAATAACCAATATCCAATAATTATTTTTCTACCACACTCATAGTGAAATTTTTTTAAGATTAGAAGTAATAATAATAATGCCTTTAGCTTTTGTATTGATTTAGTATATTTTTTCTTCCATTTAAATTCATAATCTTTTTATAATAATTCATATAATGGATTTGCTTTATGATTGTAATAAAGAATCCATATATAATAAAACACACATACATCTAAAAACCTACATACTTTTGTTAAAAAATCACATGTCTCTTTTTTCCTTCTAATTGCATCAACTTTGCTTGGATTTAGTTTTTTTCCATAAAATCCATATAAATGCCCAATAGTCACAATTTCTTAAATCTCAAATATAGATAAATATATAGTATAAGATGAATTTTTTCAAGTCAAATTAAAATCTTTTTACAATCTTATATATGATCAATAATATACTTGTAAAATCCCTTTTTATCTAAAGTATCATTTTTTTTTTTTTTTTTTTTTTTTTTTTTTTTACACCCCTTTATAAAAATATCATTTAAAAAAAGTATAGTTTTTTTAAGAATGAAGTCTTTCAACACCTTATTCATTCCATTCATCATATGTACAACTGAATTAGTACCATCTTATGGAAGAATATATATTTTAAGCAATCTAAGCGCTGTTCTTATTGTTGACATATCTCTACTTCTATATGCAAGTTGAAATTAATCATAGTATGAATATAAATCTTCCATTGAATAAATTGACCTTCTTACAAATACTTTGATAAACTCATCTATTAAAGATCCTATACCTACATTTTTAATAGCTACTTCATTTACTGGCAGCATATCTTAAATAAATTATAATAATCCATTTTTCTTAGGCACCATTGTCATATTGTAACATGTTTATGTGGTGAAAAATATAAATAAGAATGATTTCTATCTAATATTTAATTATCTTGCTTCAATAGGAATTCAAGATACTTAAGAAAGATTTTATGAAAGTTTCTTAGATCAATTTCTTATATTAATAGCTAATAGCTAAAAATTAGTTATTAATTTTCTCTTCTATGTTGTAGGAATTTTTTCACTACCTTTAAAAAGCCATGAGTTAATAAAAATAACATAGAAGATGTAAATAATTAGTATGGTTGACACTAAGATTAAGTTGAAGATAAGGTTAAGTTTAAAAATCCTTAGGATAGGTTGGATTGATACCTGGGGTTGATTATGTATGGGACAAGGTTGAAATTAGACCTTTAGCCATAAAAATAGCCACCAAGGACAAGATATGAGGTCATTCAGAGATTGGTGATTAGGATTGGATAGCTAGTTTCAAGCTTCTTTTAGAAGCATAAGATTTGTTTTTGTAGGATTAAGGAAGACTTAGTAATTATTATCTAAAGTCAAGGCTTGTATTGGATATTGGATTTTTATGCAATAAAGTTAGGGCTAGCACTCTCAGCTATTGTTTGCAATTGATATATTATCTATAATCAAAAGTTTTATAGTGTATGGATGATTGAATGTGCTAAGACTAAGTAAAAATTTATAATAATTTAATTGTGAAATTGAGATTTATTTGATCTTTAGTATGAGGAAATACCAGAAGTTGGCAGTTTAAGGTTGTTTAGAACTCTTACAATATCTAAAGATCTATTAGTCAAATCAAGGTGAATTTTGGCACAATATTAGAAGACTTAAAGATCAATCTACACACCAATTTTGAGCTAAAGTTAATTGTTATAGAAGGAGAAATTGCTACTAGAATATCTACATCAACTTTCAAGTTGGTGGCCGAGAGACATCAGTGCGGGTTTTGGTTGATTTTTCACAATTTGTAAGTTGGATTGTACTGTAAATTTCTAAGCTTATAGAAAATTTATTTTGGCATTTTTGTACAAAATTTCACACCAAGTTGGTAATCAAATTAACAGTTATAATTTACTAAAGTTTGTTGATTAAGATTAGGACTTGCAAAGAAAAATCATAGTTGATTAATTGTAGAGGTAACAAAGCAATTGGATTTTGTATATGGTTGAAGTTACCAAGAAGAATATTTTTAAGCGCTTTGTATTGACTTAAGTACTCTTATATTGAAATTCAAATCATATTCTTCTTATATAGGTGAAACCTATTAATATTTTTTGAATATTTGTAAATCATAATTTCACCCTTCTTAGCTAGGTGCCCAATATATTTCCAAATAAGATAATATATAATACAACATTATAAATCAATAAATAGAATATAAAATAAAAGAAGGCTCCAAAATCTTCATTTGTATCTTTTCTTTCAATAAATCTATTAATTTAGGTAAATGAGCATTTGGCTTTAGAATTGGTCTCAAGTTCGAAGGTACATGTGGTATTGTGAAGATAACTATAGGTGCTACAATATTAGGATCTACACATCTTATCTTATGAGGTTCAAAAGTAAATGATTTATCTTGTTTTGTAAACATTTCTTTGAAATTTGTAATTTTTTTCAGCAATAAAGAACCATCAAATTCAATCCTTAATTTTTCAAAAGTCTCCTCAATAAAATAATGTCTAATATTCCTTAAATCTTTTATACTCTTTTTTCTTGATACTTCTTTCATTTATTTTTTACTATCTTTTGATAAAAGTCTTACAACAAATTTTACCTTCTTATCTACTGTCTTATATTTTGTTTCTATAATAATCTCTAATGCTTGAAAAGATTCAAGCATAGAATAAATTTCTTTTAAATGAATTTGCACAACTTTATTATCATCTCCTAATCCAATTGATACAATCAATTCCAAAAATTCTTCCAATCCATTTTTTTCATAAACACCAAAAATCTTTTTATCATCTTCTAATGTTTCTAGTTAATATAATTTTTTCTTAACATTATATAGTCTTTTTCTTTCTTTTCTTTTTAAATCTTCAATTTTCTTATATATAATATTTTTATTTTTAAAAATATCAATAAAACTTATATCAAAGGCAACTACATCTTACAAGAGTACCTTCCCTTTTGTACCTCCATAATCTCACTTTATAGTGGTACTTCTTTAAAATCCTTAAATTCCTCAATAATTCCTGATAAGGGATTCTCTCTCAATCTATTTTAATTCTATTCATGATTAAGAAGCATAGTTAGAAATTATACTATCTTTCTTCTATTCTTATTGTATATCTATGTATAAGCTGAACCATCATTAAGTACCTTTGTCTCTATTTGTGTTATCATAATATATGGTTGTCTTAAAATAAGAAGATAATATGTTATATCTTAAACAAAGAAATTTTATTTTATTATAATAACATCAATCCAAATCTTAATATCTTGATAAGCCCTATACAATTCACCTCATATATTATTAGGTGCTCGTATTGCCCATCCATGCTCTATATCAATTGGCTATCTTTGTTTCTTGTAAAGATCATTAGACATAAGATTTATTTTTGAATTATGATTAATTAAAGCAACAATTGGTTCCTCTATATTGCCAATCTTTACTAATATTTTTGTAGTAGCTTTAGTCCAATATTTTTAAATATAATGATTTAAAGCTTTTATTTCTTTTCTATTCTAATCTTCAAAATACACTTGTTGATTATAACCTCTTTTTTTACTTATTCATTGCTTGTAATAATTATCAATTTTTTTTCATCTTTATATATCTTTGCATCAATAACATAGCTTAACCTTGATTCAAATATTAATTGTCTCTTTTATTTAATGCTGTTAATAATAATATCATAAAATTCTTTCTTTACAATCCCTAAAATCTCTTTCAATGTAAACTCAACTTTAGCATTGAATACACGTTCTTCAAGCATTTATTTTAGATTTATTGCTGCTTCAATATTAGTGAGTAATTTATAAGTTATTGATTTAGCTTTCTCTTTTATTTCTTTTTCTTTCTCCTTCAAAATTATTAAAGCATCTTCTATAGATAATTCTTGTAAAGCCATATTATAAGCCTTATCTCTTTAAGTTTGTTTCTTAAAAGAATTTTCTTATCTTATATCTTCAAAATCCTTCCTCTTCTTTTATTCCATTAAAGCTTCATGTTAGTTTTTAGCATTGTATGCATAGATTGAAAGAGCCTCTATAGAATCTTTTCAACCTGTAATACCACAAATTATAACAACAGTTGTTAATAATATTTTTTGTAGCATCTTTCCCTTTTATATTGTAAAAATGGCAAGGAACCAAAATCCACTCATTTTCATATTTCCATTGAAGTCATCATTTACTTTGGCACCATAACTTATAACTTCTTGTGTTTCAACTCCATATATTATCGATTAATTTTGAACCAATGCTTTCATATCTTCCTTATCAAAGTTGGTTTGAAGAAGATTTCTAGTATTTTTTAATGTTGTTTTTCCATCCTTTTAAAAAATATCTCCTTGTCAAACCATGTCATTGAATTCATTACAATTTTTTTGAGAATGAAAAACATCATCACATCAAATATATCTTTGCATATATCCTTGTTTAAAAGTAATCTTTGAATTATATATAGAAGTCTTTTCTTCAAGCCTTATAAGTTTAATTTAAAGATCTCACATTCTATGTATAATCTCCTCAATCTCCATATCTTCTTTCTTTGATGTAACCATTGGAGTTTGGACAATAGGCATGGTTGATCTTATAGTAGATACTTTAGTTCTAGATACTTATGCTATTCATTGAGTATTAATCCTATTCTTTCTCCTTTCTTGTTTTGCAAGTAATCCCACAATATTTTCAACATCCTTCTACTTTGTTATTAATCCTTCATATTCTTCTTTGTCTTCAAGAAGAACCTCAATTTTTCTTGTAATTCTCCATTAATAGCTCAAAGAAATAAGTCCACGTTATTTAGCTCCAATATTAATTTCTCTACTTTGACAATCAAGAATATTATCTTTCAAACTCTCTTAATAGCTCCATAGCTTACAAATAGATTACATTATTGTTATTGCATAGATAATATAAATACTTGAAACATATTTATAATATTAAGATCCATGTACATACCTTGTCTTCTAATAGAAAATCCACTAGAAGCTCCACATAAATAACCACTTGAAGCTGCCATTGAAGTTCCAACTTCAACCTTCTTGCCTTTTTTCTCCATCAAATCTAAATAAGAATAAACAAAATCTAATATCTCCTACTTCAAACTTTTATGTCAAATTTACCACTTATGTCATATTACATGTCATCTTATTTAAAAATATATTGGGCACTTAGTTATAGAAGGTACAATTATATATTATAATTAATCAAAAATCTAACAATCCTAATATAATTCTAAATAAATTCGAATTAAATTTTAATCAAATCTTAAATAAATTCTAATCAAATTTTAATCAAATCATAATTAATTTTAATCAAATCATAATCAAATCCTAAATCAAATTTTAATTCAAAATCCTAAATCAAATCTTAAGTCAAATCTTAATCAAACCTTAAATCAAATCCTAATCAAATTCTAAATCAAATCCTAATCAAATCTTAATTAAATCTTAAAGCAAATTTTAATAAAATCTTAATCAAATCTTAATCAAATTTTAAATCAAATCCTAATGAAATCCTAACCAAATCCTAATCAAATCCTAAATTAAACTTTAATGAAATTCTAATTGAATCCTAAATCTTAAATAAATCTTATATAAATCCTAGTCAAATCCTAAATAGATTCTAATCAAATCTTAACTAAATCCTAATTGAACCTTAAATAAATCCTAACAAATTCTAATCAAATTCTAATCAAATCCTAATAAATCCTATAGCAGATTGAAACTTCAATAGCTACTGATTGAATTGTTGATTTCAACTCAAAATTTTCACACATTTTAACAACTAAGTTGACAACATGCACAAATTTTTTGAAGAAGATCCAATTCACCATATAGAAGATAAGCCTAGAACTTTGCTTAAGTGTATGCAAGCCTCCTTTTCCAACCTTGATGCCAATCTTCCAACACCAATATCTTCTATTTGCACCATTCAATTGCTTTCAAAATTTATATACAACTATAAAATCAATTCTATCATCTATTAAAATAATTCTTACCTCAATTTAGTTAGTAGACATCTAGATATCTTAGAAATCTTCATTGACCTTTAAAATCCAATTTTTGAAATTGTGACCCACTTGGACTTTAATAACCTTTAATTGAACTATTAAATCAAGCTTAAACATATATCATGCACTCAATACAACTACAATCACAAATCCATAGAATTTCATCTAAAGATCTATTATCAAACTCACAAAAAGTTCAAAAATATAAATCCATTTTTATTTCACAAAAACTAGAATTCCTTGAATCAACCTTAACTTTGCAAAGCTCTTATAAAATCAATATTTATCCAAATCACTCAAAACCAATGCTTCAAAAAACCTTCTAAAGTTTGCTTTCAAATCCTATTCTCTAATCAACTAAAAAAAATTGTATTTGCTATAGGTACATGGTTCTGTATCCAAGGATTTAGTTTTAGCCTTAGTTCATAACCAACCCTCTTCAAGTATCAATCTAAGGATTTCTTAGATAATTTTTATTAGAAGCTATCCTTTGTTTTAATCTTAAAATGCTTATAGTAGTATTTTTGCTAATCTACCTTGTCTTGTCTTATTTATGGTCCTATAAAGTAAATAGAAGTCATTTTTATAAAAAAGTAGGATTAATATTAAATGGTTTTATTACTTACTTATTTATTTATTTATTTATTTATCTATATTTTTTAAAATAATTTTGTAACTTAGTCTTCAACTAAGCTTTTCTATAATATATATCTTGTTTTATTTTTTTATTCTATAGTTGTGATACAAAACAACAATGGATATATGAGAAGAATAAGTGGCCAATTATTATTAATCATGGTTGGATGATTAGATTTATAAATAATACACAAGGTGATCTATATGGAGCTTATCTAGCTGTGAAGATTAAGATTGAAGATGTGGAATAAAATTTCTTTGTGCAAAATTCTGTTACATATTTGGTAATATTTGGTCAGTCTTATATTATAGCTGCTAGGATGGAAATTAAAGTCTTGGATGATGGTTCATATTATGCTAGGATTTATAGTTATGATGGAAAGAAAGTTGTATAATTTCTTACAATAAAGCCTATTCATAAAAAGTACAAAGAGCAGTTAAGAGAGATACCTATAAAGCCAAAAAATATAGTCTTAGGTTTCTAAAGAATATCCATATAAAATGGAAGTTTATAGGTGCAAATAGATTATTTCCAAATTCTAATATAGATAATTTTGATTTTAGATTTTTTGATTTGATTGACTATAGATTTATAATTTTTTAAAAGATTAAAGATTTGAATTTTATAAATAAAAGAAGGATGAAAAAACAAGAAAAAAATTTAAAAAGATTAGATTTAATTTCAAGTATTAAAGTTTTAGTTAGAATAATAGAAGAAGCAAGTTTAGAAGATGGTTTGATATAAGTTTAGGAGAGTTTAGCTATAAGCATGGATGAAGATGCTATAATGGAGATACACTCAAAAAAAACTTATGAGGAGATAGAAAAGATTGTGATAAAAGATGTATTTATTACAAATTATGGATTTTTTATTTATTTATTTTGATTATGGCATTTAAATTATATTGGACCTAAATTTAAGTGTGAAGCCTTGAGAAGAGATTGGGGCCCAAAGATAAAAAATTATACTACTAAGAGGCTTATTTGGAAGATTGAAAGTAAGGTATCGACAAATAAAGGCAAGAAATAAAGATCTTTATCTCCATTGGTCAATAGTCATATCTAATAGGCTTTGGGTAAGCTGTCTGTATCAAGAATAAGGATTTTGGTGACTTCAAAGAAGGCATTAAAAAATCAAAGGCTAGGATTAAAAAGCTTATTTTTTGTACTACAATTTTAATATAAAAATTAGGAGATTTGAAATTTTTATAAAAGAGGAGTAGGCACTTGAAATTAAGGTGTATAAATCATATTTATTATCATTCTTTTGATAATATGAGGAGTTATACAAGAAATTTTAGAGATTAGAAGGTGCAATTGGGAAAATGATTTCAAGACCTACATCTTATATAGAAAAATTATTATATTTTAAATTTGAAAATAAGAAATATTTGAAGTCAAAGATAGCAGATTGAATTCCAAGGCAAAAAATAGATCATTTTGTTGATAGTGATGATTTCTACTATATCTTGATCTTTTAGATGAATTTTTATCTAAAAATATCTAAAAAGATGATTTATTATGTTAAAAAGTTATATATCAAAGTTTCATAACATTTGGCATTTAATTTTTGAGATATGAAGAATTTAGCACACTTGTGTCTATAAATAAGGATTTGAAGCTATTATTAAGATTTTGGCAATATCTAAAGATTGGTAATGAATCAATAATTAAAATTTGTTGTAATAGATATTAAGAGTATATCAATACTTTGTGTAAAATTTAAGTACTTGTAAATAGTCCAATTTAGAAATATAATCTATTAAAGTTTGGAAAAAATCCCCTTTAAGGCTAATGAAGGATTTAGTATATTTTTGTATATTTTGGAGATTTTAGAGTATTTAAAACTTATGTACTTGATGTGATGGCCATTTTTAGAGAGAAATGCATATGAATTTGGAATATTCATTTATCTTGATACTTCATTGAGAAATTAATAATGGCTAAAATCCTAGTGCTTTCTTAAAGCAAATCTTTTCTATCTCGACAATGTTCAAAGTTCCGAGGATTTGTCAATCAAATTCAATTAATAATGATTCTACAATCTGATATTTATCTAATAAAAGAATCATGAATTGGATTGGTTGGTACTTTGCTTATGGAACAAGCATTATCATAGTTTGCTTCAGTATTTGAAAAGATATTACCAATTTTAAATAATTTTAAAGTTTTTATAGAAGCATTTGCAGAAGCTTTTGCAGAAGCATTTAGAAAACATGATAAGACTTGTTGGGCTACAACTAAGATTCAAGCATAGCAACAAGAGGCATTCTTTGTATCAGTCTATATATCCAATTTTAATCAACTAGCATATGACATTAATTTAGACGATGAAGCTTTGATGAGTCATTTCTATTTGAAATTATGAGACAATCTAAATGATTTATTATTATTACTTTTGGATCTGCAATTGCTCAATAAAGCCATTGACTACGCCGTAAAATGTAATAATTGACTATTCCAATATTAATAGGATCAATGTTCATAGGCTTCAAGAAGACATTATGCAATTTGACATACTATTGCTACATCGGCAAGCATTTTGAATTCACATTCAAAAATAGAAGATATGCTACTTGATGTAGTATATTTAAAACCTCTTAGTTTATAAAAAAAGAAGCATCAAATGGAAGAAGATCTATGTTTTTATTATAGCAAGGAAGGCCACAAGGTTGGCAATTATCTAAAAAAACAAAATCAATACGTCACAAAAATTAGAAATGCAATCATTCAAGAAAACAAAGATGTTTAGCCACAATAGGGACTATGCGGCTAGATAATTCAACATTATAAAACTATTTAGATTCCTCTCTTTTTGCTTAGCCTACTCGTTGTTTTATAATATTTTTGTATTTTACTCCTCAAAAACTTCAAAAAATCACCTTATTAGATTTAAGGATATCCGCTTGTTTCTTAGATGAGACATTTGCTAAGATTCATAAAATTCTTCTATTACAAAAATCCAAATTTATTCATGTAAAAATAATAGATGAATGATCCTTATCCTTTGATAGTATCATCCTTGAAACAATATCCATAGAAGTGTCATTTGAAGACTATAGCAACCAAATTATATTTAATATTATTAAAATTTCTTTAAATTCTATTATTCTTAGACTTTCTTGGTTGAAAAAGCATAATCCATCTATAGATTAGAGGTTATAAAGAATGACATTTTTTATAGAAATCTTTACAAGAAAACTTCATAAAAAGTCATCAGTTGGTAAGCCTTTATTTGTTAGAATAAGGGCTTTTATAAGATCGACTAAAAAAGATAAACCATTTTTTATTTATGTAATTCCAATTAAAGAAGATATGACTTTATTAACAAGTATTTCAGAGCAATATAGCAAAATATAAGATATTTGCCAAAAAAAAAATGTTGGTGTATTATTGGAGCATTAACCATATAATTGTGCCATAGATCTTCAAAAAAGAATGCAACTACTTATTGGCCTTATTTATAACCTTTTTTAAAACAAGTTTTTGGTGTTGAAGGATAATATTGCTAAAAACCTTACAAAGAACTTCATCAAGCATTCAAAGTCTCCAACAAATACACTTATACTCTTTGTGAAGATAAAAGATGTTTCTTTGCGTATGTGTATTGATTATCACAAATTAAATAAGATAACGGTGAAGAATTATTATCCACTACTATTAATTTCAAGACTTTTAGAACAACTTGGCCAAGCCAAGATCTATACTAAAATAGATTTTTGTAAAATATACAATTTGGTACGAATTAAGAAGAGAGACAAATAGAAGATTGAATTTCAGATAAGATATGGAAATTTTGAATATATTGTCATGCCATTTGGATTAACAAATGCACATGCTATCTTTTAGCATTTAATAAATGACATCTTTTAAGAGCATCTAAATAAATTTATAATGATTTATCTTGATGATATCTTGATCTATTCAAAAAATCTAGAGGAACATAAAGAGTATGTAAAGTTTGTATTACAAAAGCTACAAAATTCAAGTTTTTATGCCAAGTTAGAAAAATGTATATTTCATCAAGCAAAGATAGAATTTTTGGAATACATTGTATCTATTGAGGATTTGATGATAGATCCTAGAAAGGTAGAGGCAATTATGCAATAGACCATTCCAAAAATCGTAAAAGACATAATTCTTTCTTGGATTTGTTAACTTCTATCAGATCTTTATCACAAATTATTTTCAAGTTATTGCCTTCTTTATTCAATCGACATACATAAATAATTTGGAATGGAGGCTTGAAAAGGAAAAGGCATTCCAATATCTTAAGATAGTATTTATTATAGCTCTAATCTTAGTGCATCTAGATTTTATAAAAACAATCTATATAAAGACTAATAAGACTCCAATAAATAATTTGTTCTTAATAAAAATAACAAATAACATGACAAAATTATAAAAGAAGAATTATACTAGTAAATACCTCTTATATTTAAATAGATTTATATATAAAGTCCTTCTATGGCATATAAAAAATCCTTAATATTCTTTTCTTTATGAAATCACAATTAATTAGTTGATGATAAGTTAAATTATCAATAATTTTAAAAAAAATCCAAAATCTCCTTCTAAAATCTTATCTTCACATCAAAATTTTATTATAGCTTTATATATCTATTTTTCCACCTCTATAATGTCTTGTCTCTTAAAAAATCCCTTTAGTTTGTATAAAAGGCTCAAATTGGAACAAAAACCTTTAATAGCTTATTTACTTATAAAGATTTATCTCTTCTTGAATTTTAGAATTCAATAATTCTTGATTTAGTTTTTTAATATTTATTAAATTTTTCTTAAGTATAGATAATATTCTTAAGCTTTACTACAAAAAATATTCAACTATAGATTTATTTTTGATTGTCTAATATCTTAAAAATCCTAGCAAGTACTTAAAATCCTAGTTTATAAATATCTAAGCACTATTTTCTTCATATCTCACAAATCCAAAATCCTAATATTATAAAATCTTAGTAAATACTTTTGCAACATAAATATACATACTTATAAAAATTTTGAGCTAAAAAATTTTCAAATTGCCTAAGATATGGCTCAAAACACAACCACTAATTAAATAGGGTTCTTTATTGTCCTTAGATTGTAAGCACTAACTTCAACTCTCAATATCTCTTTTATCCTAGCTTGAATTTCATTGAATTATATATAAAAATTATAGCTAAGAAAGTATTCTTTTCAACCTTAATCATTGATCATCTTTTACTTTTTGTATACATGAGTTATATCCAAAAGAGTGACAATAGATATAATTTATACACTTTAACTTTAAGTGCCTATATTTCTTTTATAAAAAGTCCAAATCATATAAATTTTGTACCAAAACCATAGCCAAAAATCCAAACTTATTGATCCTAGCCTTTGATATTCAAATACTTTTGAAAAACAAATCCTAATTCTTAAGAAAGATGGCAGCCAACCTCCTTGAAGCCCATTAGATATGACTTTTGGCCAATAGGAATAGAGACTTCTATCATCCATCTCCATTTATCCACATGGATGGTCTAACTATTTCTTTTCATATTAAAAATTCTTTTTTAATCATTTTTTTAATAAAATTTATATAATTGTTATCTAAACACCAAATAAAAGAAATAAACAAAATTTCAAGGATCACCAATATCTAACAAAGGTGACTTAAGATATGTAAAAGTTATTATCAATATAAAATCAATTTCAAAAGTCACTATCAAAATAAAAAAAAGATTCCATAAACCTCAATAAAGTCCTTTTAAATAAATTTTTTTTATATTAATAATCTAATTATATTTTATAATTAATAAAAATCCTCTAATATGGCTCTTATTTAGCTATATAATAAATTTTATATTAAATATATAAATATAATATTTTTACATGGTAGCCAAACCACAATATAATAACATTGCCTCAATGAAAATGTTAACAAGTTCAAGCTTGATGAAGACCTTCTATATTTTAAAAAATATTTATATATTCCAAAAGGATCAAAAAAATTGTATGTTCTTCAATCTTGCCATGACTTTTTAATTGCACCTCACTTTGGATTTAACAAGACCTTGGAATTTATTTCTTGAGATTTTTAGTGGCTTCAAATGTGGAAGGCTGTAAAAGACTTTATGCTTTCTTGTAACATCTGCTCAAGGTCTAAGAATCTTTAACATCACTTTTATAGACTCTTATAGTCCTTGCCTATTTTAAAACAATCATGGCTATTTATCTCAATGGATTTCATTGGGAATCTATTGCCATCCAATTTATTGAACAACATCCTTGTAATGGTTGATCAACTCACAAAGATAACTAATTTTATTTTTTGTAATAAAATTGCTTCTAATAAAGAAATAGTAAGGCTCTTTTTTGATAATATATATTAATATCATAGCCTACTAGATGATATCATATCCAATCAAGGATCCTAGTTCATATTTAAGTTTTAGAGATACTTTTTTGAAATATTAAAGCATGATATTAAACTTCTTTTGGCTTTCCATCTTCAAACTGATGGCCAAACAAAATGAATTAACCAAGTCTTAAAGCAGTATTTATAATGCAATATCAATTATCAACAAGATAATTAGATCTTGTATCTATTATTAATAGAATTTATATATAATAATATTATTCATGCTTTAACTCTGTAAACATCATTTTATTCTATTTATGAATATCATCTAAAGCTTAATTTATGAAATATGCCAAAGAACAATAATCTAATAGTTAAAGGATTTGCAAAGTATTTATTGCAATATCAAATAATCTTGAAGTTTCAATTGCAAGTGGCTCAAAATACTTACAAGGCATCTATAGATAAATTTAGGAATCAACTGCCTATTTTTCATATTAGATATAAAGTATGGCTTCTTCAATAGAACATTAAGACTAAGTAACCATAGAATAAATTGGACTATCATGATAACTTTTTGATAAAGATTGGATTCAAGGCATACTCATAAGAGGGAGAAAGTTAAATTAATTTTTTTATCAATATGCAATCATCTATTTCAAGATAGAATAGAATTATATAAGCAAGTCAATCACCATATCAAACCTTTAAGTATTGAGAGATTTAGCATAATAAGATTCAAAAGATTTATTTGCTAAGCAAGCTTTGAATAAACTAATATAATTTTTACAACCTTTAATTGAGTAAAATAAAGATGATACATTTCAACATCAAGTACGACCATGGTTGGAGCCATTAGGAGCAACATCCAACCATGTAAGTTTTGATTCTAATACTTGAGCTTTAATGATATTGCTTGAGCTTAAAAAGGTGAATCCTCTTAAATTTGAGATCTTATTTTGAGGATGTTTCAAAGGCCACAATAAAGATTAGGTCTTTGCATGGAATGTTTCAACAATAGAGGTATTAGTTCAAGGTCATAGGCGATTTCTTTGAAGACTAGTAGAATATATTATCCAAGAATAGAAAACATAAATCATAACTTCATTGGTACAATATATTCTCAATTTTTTTTATATATAGAAAGATTTTCAAAGATATGAGCTGTTTTTGCTACTTGTTGCTAGAGAAGGAGATGATATTAGGAACATACACTTTTTATATATATATGTGGCATCATTACTCTATATTAATTATTGCCATTTTTGTTGATGATGGTTTGGCTTATACCATTGAGCACTTAGACTTATATTTTGTGATAGTCTATCTTCAAGAATATTTAGATGTGACTTATAAGGAAGCTAATTACTATGTAGGATTTCAAATTTTTAAAGATAGAATTGCAAGAAATTTTTTTGTATTAGTTCAAAAATATACAAAGGATCATGAAGAAATTTGAATAGAAAAATATTCATCAAGTGCATACTTTATGTAACCTAAGTATCAAGCTAAGTACAAGAGATATAGAGAATTCTATACTTGATTAGGTACTATATTAGAAGGTAATAAGATCATTCATATTTGCAATAATCTGTATGTGACTATACATTATATATGCTATGGGCAGTGATGCATGTTTTTGCTCTAATCTCCTTATTAAACATTAAAAAGTTGTGAAGCATATTTTTAGGTATCTTAAAGGTACTTGGAATTATGAATTATATTTTAGAAGAATACACAATTTTCTATCAAATATCTTAGTAGGATTTTGTAATATGGTGTCATATTGTAATTAGGCTACCATGTGAAAATATTATACATATATATTTAAAGTATAATTTTTTATGCAATTAAATGAGAGCCATATCAATAGATTTTTATTAATTAAAAAATATTTTTAGATTATTATTTTAGAAGGAATGTGTTTAATAAGGCTATTATTGAGATTTATATAATCTTATTTTTTCTTGATAGTAACTCTTGAAGTTGATTTTATATTAATAAAAACTTATATATATTTTGAATCATCTTTGTTAGACATTGGTGATCCTTGAAATCTTATTTTATTTCTTTTATTTGATATTTAGGACACATATTATATAAATTCTATTAAAAAAAATTTTAAAAAAAATTTTGATATAAAAAAGAATAATTAGGCCATTGATGTGGATGAATGGAAATAGATGATAGAAATTTTTATTTCTATTTGCCAAAAGTCATGTCCAATAGGCTTCAAAGAGGCTATTTGAGGCCTTTTTAGGAATTAGGATTTTTCTTTTGAAGGAATTTGAATATCAAAGGTTAGGATCAAAAATTTTAGATTTTTGTCTATGATTTTGGTATAAAAATTGTATGATTTGAAGTTTTTATGAAAGAGATATAAGCACTCAAAATTAAGATATTGAATTTGTACCTGTTGTCATTCTTTAGATTATAACTCACACATATAAAAAGAAATAAAAAATTGGAAACTAAAATTGAAAAGAATATTTTTTTAACTATATTTTATACATATGGCTTGATGAATTATAAGCTAGGATGAAGAAGATATTGGAAGTTGAAGTTAGTGCTTGCAATTTAAAGGTAGTAAGTAACTTGCTTAATTAGTAGTTGTATTTTGAACTATATATTAAGCAATTTGATAAGTTTTTGGCTCAAAATTTTTAAGAGTATATATATTTATATTTAAAAACTATATACAAAAATTTTGTAGCATTAGAATTTTGGATTTTTGAGATATAAAAAAAATAATGCTCAAATATTCACAACCTAGGATTTTATGCATCTGCTAGGATTTTGAGATTTCAAACAATCAAAAGCAAATCTATAGCTGACTTTTCTTATGATAAAGGTTAAAAATATAAGCTAAACTTTGGAAAAATTTGACAAAAATTGAATAGTTGGATCAAGAGTTAATAGATTCTAAAGTTTAAAAAAAAATCTATTTTTTACAAGTGAATAAGATATTGAAGGATTTTATTATAATTTGAGCGTTTTTGTAAACTAAAAGAATTTTTTGGAAGCTAAGAGTTTATGGAAGAGAAAAAAATTAGATATGTGGAGCTATAATAAAATTTTGATATAAAGATGAGGTTTTAAAAAGAGATTATGGATTTTTTTAGAAATTATTTAGAATCTAACTTACCAACAATTGGTTAATTGTGATTTTATATAAAAAAAGGATATTAAAGATTTTCTATATGTTGTATAAATTTATTTAAAGATAAGAGATTTTTTAATATTATAATAATTTTTTTTATAATATTATTATATCTATTTTTCCTTCTTATTAAAGACAAATCACTTATTGAAATCTTGTTAATATGGTATAAGTAAATTCTCTACAATTAGATACCTAATGTATTTTCAAATTAAAAATCATGCCATACAATAATAGATTATATTGTTGATATTGATACTAGAAAATTCAAAAGTGGATTTATATTTTTGTTGAATGGTGGTGTAATTATTTAGACCAATACTAGATATGGATGTGTTGCTTCTTTAATAATTGAGACAAAATATATATCAACTTATATAGCTACCAAAGAAGTTATTTAATTAAAAAATTTGCTGAAAGAGATATAATTTATATAAAAAAAATATTATACTATCTTAAGCATAGACAATCAAAGTGTAATAAAATTGATAAAAAACTTAGAATTCTATTGACACATTAAATAAATTGATGTATAATATTATTTTGTATGTGTCAAGGATACAAGAATACAGAACAAAGACTTGAACTAGGATAAGGTTTCAAGAAGAAATCAATGAGAACTTGAATTAATTAGATGAGTACACAAACAATACCAAGAAAGGTAAGTTAGAACTCCAAGAGATGCATTGTCGAGACTAAAGAATTCTTCAGCCTCATCTCTTATATATACTTCTGTCTAGGATGCTTTCTGAGTGGCTTCTATCAAATTAAGAAGCTTCTTGAGCAGCTTCTACCAACTAGAAAGCTTTTTCAGCTCCTTCTACTAATTGAGAAGCTTCTTGAGCTCCTTCCACTAATTAGGAAACTTCTCAACCGACTTTCACGAATTAAGAAACTTCTCAACCGACTTTCACGAATTAGGAAGCTTTTAAAATGTTCTCGAAGGTTTTATAAACCTTCACAATATTTGTTCCTAACATTATCCCCTTTTCTAACAACGAGTCTCAAGAAGAGCTCAAATTTACTACATATGTAAGAAATCAAGATTATGGTGTACTAGTAAAACTATGTATTTTATTATCCATTCTTGAGCAATAGGTTCTACTGGTCCTCAAAAAAATTGCCTATAGCCTTAAGCTAGTATCTCCGTTATTGAAACATCCTACCCAAGGATTTGATCTTCATTACGGCCTTCAAAATATCTTCCAAATAAGATCATAGGACTAAAAGGATTCACCTTTCCAAACTCCAATAATATCACTAAAGCTTGAGCATTGGAATCAAGACTTACATAGTTGAATCTTGCTCCTAATGGCTCCAATTGAGGTCATACTTAGCGTTGAAATGTATTGTCCTCACTTTGCTCAATTGAATGCTGTGAAAATTGAGCTGGTTTATTTGAAGCTTGCATGGTAAATGAACCTTTTGAGTCTTATTTTCTCAATGCTTAAAGGTTTGACATGGTGATTAATTTGCTTCTACCATTCTATTCTATCTTAAAACAGACAACTACATACAAATGAAGGCTTTAGTTTAACTCTCCCACTCTTTATGAGTATTCCTTGAATTCAATCATCATTAAAAAATTATCATCCAATATATTTGGATTTGTAGAGATAGAATCAATAAAATTCTTATATCTTTTAAGGGGCATTGGCAAGATTTGTGGCCATTTCTATGTGCATTCATTAATGTCATAGCCTTGCCAATGAACAAGATATTCTAATTTGCTCCATCTTTGCCCTGAATTAAATATCTTTTCAATCTTTTTTTCTTCATGGTCTTCAATTTTGATACTAGGCGGCGATTTTTATACCCTTCTCAAAACATGCAACTCTCTATAAGGTTCGAAATGAGAGACATGAAAAATTGGATGTACCTTCATAGCAAATGGTAATTCTAAGTGATATGCTACTAGATTGATTTCCTTCTGAATAGAGAATGGTCTCAATCTTTGATAGTTGTACTTATCGTATAGCTGCTTAGTCTTGATGTTCCATTGAAGAAGCCATATCTTATCTCTAATATGAAAAGCAAGTAGTTGATTTTTAAATTTATCTGCACATGCCTTGTAAGCATCTTGAGCTACTTGTAATTGAAGCTTCAAGATAATTTGGTATTGCAATAGCTGCTTTGCAAATCCTTCAACCGCTTGATTGTTGTTTTTTGGTGTACTCCATAGATCAAGCTTTGGATGATATCTATAGTTGGAGTAAAATGGTATTTAGTGAATTGAAGCATAAACAGTGTTATTATATACAAACTTTGCTAATAGTAGATACAAGATCCAATCGTCTTATTGATAGTTAATGTTGCATTATAAATACTACTCCAAAACTTCATTAACTTGTTTTGTTTGGTGAGATTGAAGAACACGCAATCATGTTGGTCCTTCCAGAATATACAAATATTCTTCAAAGTATAGAAGATCTTCTTCAAATTTGAACTTATCAACATTTTTTTTCAAGCAATGCTTGGCATCAAGGGCCAAAGCATCATTAGTGGTTGCAGTATGCACTTCATTGAAAAAACTAGAATTGATAGGCGCCGATGTAATAGTGGGGCAAAGATAGAATTGCACTGGTTTCAATAAAATTATATATTATTGATCAAATGTTGCCTCTCCTATCCATGATACAAGATATGATTTCTTTGATAGAACATCAGACAACTCTTGTTGCTTCTCACGGAGATATATAAGGATAAAGTTAAATTGAGATGGTGACATATTCCATCAAGATTGGCGACAATTAAAAACCCGAGCTGACATAAAGTATTCTAGGTTCTTGTGATCTATATATGCAGTAGCAAGATGTATTGTTTCTTCAAAAAAATGATGCCATTCTTGAAAAGAATCCACAATAGGAAGAAGTTCTTTATTATAGATCTCATAATTAATTTTGGCAGCAAAAAACTTTTGAGAATAAAATATAACAAGATGGAATTTGTCATCTATATCCATTTGTGAAAGTACTACTCTTAGTGCAAAATCTGAAGCATCAATCTCTAAGTAGAATACCTTTGTAAAGTCTAGATGTATCAATATTGGGACTGTAATAAATGGTGTCTTAAGATAGTGGATAACAATTCTTTATTGTTATCTTATTCAACCTCTAATAATCAACACACATATATAAATAACCATCATTTTTCTTCACAAAAAGTATAGGTGCAGTTGTTGGAGATTTTGAATGCCTGATGAAGTTTTTTGCAAGATTTTCATTAATATAATCTTTTAATACCAAAAGCTCATTTTGAAAAAGATTATAGATTGGGCCAAAAGATGGTTGCATTCCTTTTTAAAGATCTATAGCACAATCGTATGGTCGGTGCTCTAGCAATATATCAGTATTCTTCTTCTAAAAAATATCTTGAAATTTGTTATATTGCTCTGAAATACTTGCTAATGAAGTCATATCTTTTTTAATTGGAATCGCATAAATATTAAACAATGTACCTTTTTTGGCCAATCTGATAAAAGTCCTTGCTCTAACAAATAAAGATTTATCAATTCATCACTTTTTACAAATTTTTGCAGGGATTTTTATTGAAAATATTACTCTTCACAATTTCCAATTTATAGATGGATTATGCTTTTCCAACCAAGATAGCTTGAGAATAACAGGATTTGAAGGAGTCTTAATAACGTTGAACATAATCTGGTTTTTATAATCTTTGAAGGATACTTCTATAGGCGTGGTTTCATGGGTGACACTACTAGACGATAAGGATCATCTATCCATTACCTCTATATGAATAGATTCGGATTTCTGTACTAGAAGAATTTTGTAAAGCTTAGTGAATGTTTCATCTACGAAATAAGCAGACACCTCCAAATCTATCAAAGCGGTGTCGTGTAGTAATACGACTACTAGGTGAAAGAAGGGAGGAATGATTATATTATAGAAGAGCTCAAATGAAAATATTTGAGAAAATTATCTTAGAAAAATAGATAATAGACAAGGAGGTAGTAAAAATTAAAAAGTGCTAATGCTGCCTTTTATAAAAGGGATTTCTACTTACTTTGTAAAGCCATAAAAATGGTAAAACAAAGTAGATTAGAAAAATAATTGGTATAGGTATGTTTAATAAGAAGTTAAGAGTAGGTTTTAGAGAAATTTACCTCAAAACTACAAGAGTTGATATCCGGAGAGGGCCGGTTAAGAACCTGGGTCGAAACCAGACCCCAGGGCACAAAACCGCGTGCCGACGGCGAATGGAGGGTCTTTTTGCAGATCGGAGATTGGGGTTAGGGAGTGAACTTGAAGGGTTTTATATAGGAGTTGATTTTGAGTGATTTGGAGAGAAAACGACTTTGTAATAGCTTTGCAAAGTCAGGGTTTATTTTGGCTACTTGAGATTTTGTGAAATAAATTAGGGTTGATGGTTTAGGCAATTCCAGAAGCTTTGCAGCAGATCTACGGCTGGAAATTTGTGGGTTTTTGGGTATTGTTGTTTTCAATGTGTGCTGTGAATTTGAGATTGATCTAACGGTTTGATCAAAGGTTATTGAAATTTATGTGAGTTGGGGTCTCTGGAATTGGGTTTTAAAGGTCAGTTAGGGTTTCGCAGATTTTGATCAATCTATCGGTTGGATTGGGGTGAAATTTATGTGTGTGTGTAGAAGACTTAATTTCCTACATGCTTGTGAAATTTGGAAGCAATTGAACGGTGCAAATAGGAGGTTTAGGCACTGGAATATTGGCGTGAAGATTGGAGAAGGAGGCCGGCTGATACCCGAGCAAATTTGTAAGTTTTTCTTCTTCTTGGTAAGTTGGATCTTCTTCAAACTTGGTGTGTGTGTTTTTAACTTAATTGTTAAGGTGTATGAAAAATTTCAATCAAGATCAACGGTTTGTTTGGTAGTTATTGTGGTTCTAAAACTGCCTTAGAAATTGCTTAGGGTTTGACTTAGGGTTTGATTAGGTTTGACTAGGGAAGGGTTTGACTTAGGGTTTGATTAGGGTTTGATTAGGATTTGATTAGGATTTGACTTAGGGTTTGATTAGGGTTTGATTAGGGTTAGGCTTTGATTAAGCAGTGGCTTGATTAGGGTTTGACTTAAGATTTGGATTAAAAGGTTTGGACCGTTTGACTTAGGTTTGACTAGGGTTTGACTTAGGGTTTGACTAAGGTTTGACCAAGGTTTGACTTAGGGTATGACCAAGGTTTGATCAAGGGATTGGACTAGGGTTTGAATAAGATATGATTTAGGGTTTTAAGATTCTATTTTAGTATTTTCTAAATTTAGCATTTTATATATTATTTTCTATTATGATTATTGAATGACTCATTTATTCTTCTTTTATAATTTCTTTAAGATTGAATCAAGCTGAAAAATATTGTTAAGGTTAATAGAAGTTAATTAAGATTCTATTAGAATTGTTAGGATTTTGTTGTGTATATTTCCTTTTTATCTTCCACAGCCAGTTGCCCAAGCATTCTCAAGCAAGACTTCACGTATTACAACATAATTTGGTGAACCCGACGTGAAAAGCTTGAGGTAGAAGATTATTGGTTTTTTGATTTATTTGACTTATGGAGAAGGAAGGCAAGAGAGTTGAAGGAAGAATTATGGATGGTGCTTCAATTGGAATAAAAAAGTTCTTTCGAGGTGAGAAGCTTATTGGGATATTTTTTGATTTATTTGACTTATGAAGAAGGAAGGCAAGAGAGTTGAAGGAAGATTTATGGATGATGCTTCAATTGGAGTGAAAAGCTTGAGGTGGAAGATTTTTAGAAAATTTTGGATTTATTTGACTTATAGAGAAAGAAGATAAGAGAGTTGACGGAAGAATTATGGATGGTGCTTCAATTGGAATAAAAGCTTGAGGTGAAAGCTTATTGTATTTTTTGATTTATTTGACTTATGAAGAAGGAAGAGTTGAAGGAAGATTTATGGATGATGCCAAGGAGTGAAAAGCTTGAGGTGGAAGATTTTGAAAATTTTGGATTTATTTGACTATAGATAAGGTAAGAATTACGATGGCGTCAATAAAAGCTTGGAAAGCTTAATTTTTTGGAATTGCCTTGAGGATGAAGAGAAGACTTATTGGGAAAAGCTTGAGGTGGAAGATTTTTAGAAAATTTTGGATTTATTTGACTTATGGAAAAAGAAGGCAAGAGAGTTGATGGAAGAATTATGGATGGTGCTTCAATTGGAATAAAAGCTTGAGGTGAAAGCTTATTGGTATTTTTTGGATTTATTTGACTTATGAAGAAGGAAGGCAAGAGAGTTGAAGGAAGATTTATAGATGATGCTTCAATTGGAGTAAAAGCTTGAGGTGAAAGCTTATTGGGATTTTTTGGATTTATTTGACTTATGAAGAAGGAAGGCAAGAGAGTTGAAGGAAGATTTATGGATGATGCTTCAATTGGAGTAAAAGCTTGAGGTGGAAGGTTATTGGGATTTTGTTGGATTTATTTGACTTATGGATATGGAAGGCAAGAGAATTGAAGAAGGAATTATGGATGGTGCATCAATTGGAGTTTTTAGTGGAGTTGCAAGTGGAGCAACAAGGGGAGATAGAAAAGGAGGACAAGATGGAAAGAGGGTTGATTTTGAAGCTTTTTAAAAGCTTTGAACTTTGAAAAATATCTTAGGAAAAAAAAAAAAAAAAAAAAAAAAAAAAAATGGCATTTGGAATATCAAGGAGTATCATAGGGTTTTATAGATATTTTGGAGGATTTTGAAGTATCATAAGGTATTTATTAGAATGCTTTTAAAGAAATTTTTGAATATTGTGAATTAAAATGGAAGATGTGTCATCAAGATCTTTGGATGAATTATATATTTTTGATGGAACTATGGATGGTGCTTCTAGTAGAGTTACAAGTGGAGCAACAAGTGGAGGTAGCAAAGGAAGACAAAATGGCAAGAGGATTGATTTTGAAGCTTTTTGAAGCTTTGAGCTTTGGAAAATATCTAAAAAAAAACAAAAATGACATTTTAATTATCATGGAGCATTATATGGCTTCATAGACATCTTGGAGCATTTTAAAGTATTATAAGTTATTTATTGGGGCATTTCAAGGGACATTTCAAGGGTTATTCATTGAACATTATAAAACAAAATGGAAGATGTTTTGGATAGGTTGAATACTTTGGATGGGTCAAATGTTGATGAGTATTTTAAGGCTTTTTTTATTTTTATGGAAGAGCAACAAAAGATGCAAGCAATTGAAAGGGATATCACAAAGGCATTGCAAGGAATCATCAACAAATTTGGAAGGTTTGAAGGATGCAACATCACTAAGTTTTTACAAGTTTATACATATGAAATGGAAGCATGCCAAATTCCTGAGGCAAAGATGATTTCAAGCTTCTATTTGGCTATTGAACCTAGGATTCATAACAAAGTGAAAAGATTACTTGAAGGGGGTGTGGAGACATGGTCAAAATTTCAAGAACTTTTGAAAGATAAATTTATTGATGCAAATGAGGATAGGATTACCAAGCGAAAGTTTTTGGATTGGATAAATTTACAACCAGGTATGCATATGGATCTTTATGAATTTTTGAAAGAATTTGAAAAGAGGTTTTATCAACTCTCATCCTCTGAGAGACAATCATTGGATGTTTTAAAGATAGACTTATTTTTAAATGGTCTTGATGATGCCTTGGGAGACAAGCTTTTTATGCTTCTTATAGATGAATCTACGGAGAGTGGTTGTACCAATAATTGGGAAGAGTTGAAAGAAGCGGTGATTGTTTTAGCAAAGCAACAAAGGGCACAAGCTAAAGGAGTTGCAGTATGGCCTAAAAAATCTTCTATTTTGGCTTCTATATCATCTTTATCAATACAAGGGATTAATCTTGAAAATAGAGAAATAGAAGAGCAAGTGGAGGACTTCAAAGGAGGAGCCAATTCTTTGCAAATGAAAGAAATTGGATCTTATATTGATAGTGGTGAAAGAGAGAACAAAGACTCTATTCATTTTATTAGTATGGAAGGCCAAGATATCCAAAAATTTGAAGGCAATATGGAGCTCAAGGATTTAGACACTAACGACAATGTGGATGAAAGCAATGTCTATTCTACATTGAGTAAGTTTATGCAAGTTGGTGATGGCAATTTCGATGGAATATTTCTTAATGATAAAAAGAGATTTTCAATATTTGAAGGAGGTGAGGATGCTTTACCTAATACTTTGGATTATGTTGAAGAATTCAAGGTTGAACCTCCAAAAGAGATGGATTATGGATCTATTCAATGTTCTAATCATGAAGGTTGTATGAATTCATATCATTATGATGTGAAAAGTGGTAGGATTATAGATAAATATGATGATAAAAGTCAAATTATATATTGCTATGAAACCATATATGGATTGGATGAAAGAAGTTTTGAAATTTTACATCAACATTATGGAGGGGATTATGAAATTACACAAGGTTATGATGTTTTACAAGGATGCATTCAAGAAGAAATGAAGGATGTTTTACAAGGATACATTCAAGAAGAAATGATAGATATTTCACAAAATTATATGGCAAAAGAAGATTATGGAATCAGAAGTAAGGGTATTAAGTCAATGGCTTTAATCAGGTCAACTGTGAGTACTAATCTTTTGGACCAAAATCAAGGTTATATGGATAATGCAAATGTATTGGGGACACAATTGGATTTTGATAAGAAAAAGATTCATCATGCAGTGTGGAATTCAAAGATTGAAAATCTAAAAATCTTCAAATATAAAGACATTAGAAATGGGTTTAAAGATTACATAGACATCTTAAATGGAGGTTGGAATCAAAAGAACAAGACAAAAGATGCAAGCAAGATATATGTAGCTATGTGGATGAGGTTTCATTTAAGTCTTCTTATTTCAAAATTTGTACCTCGCCAATGGTTTGGTCATGTGGAAAAGAAGATAATTTCAACCTACTTGCACATGTGGAATATATGGAAATATTGGCATTGTTAAAAGAAATAATTGACTATAGAATATTAATATATACGAGAAGATGGACATTAGACTTGCATTAACAACCGCATATAATCTAGAGGGGAGATGGCTTCCTGCTTATTAGAAGAGATGAGGCCATTATTACTTTATCACAGGATGGATATATTTTATTCAAAAATATAAACAATTTTGGAAGAATAGAAAAGAAAAATGTCAAAAATATAGAATATGAGTTGAAGAAATGTGGAGTGCTTGATGAAGATGAATTCATATTGGAGATATTTAAAGAAAGTGGTTTTGATGATATCATAGATGAATTACAATTACTATTGGATTTAAGTTTTGAAAGTAATGATAAGGTAATAAATGTACAATCTAAAGAATTTTATGATGAGGTGAAAGAATATGTTAATAGATATAATGCAAAGTCGAAATTAAAAATAAGACTATTGCCAAGAAAGTTAAACAAGTGGCATTGCCGCTACCATTGGATTATGAGAAAGAGTTGAAAGGGCTTACATACAATTGAATTTGAGAGATTCAAGGATATTGAGGTAGCTATAAAGAAGTTGAAAAAAAAAAAGCAAGAGAAAAAAGCAAGGAGATGGTTTGGGCCTTCTATTGTCAAACAAGTATATGACAATGGAACATATTTGTTATGAGAACTTGATGGTACAAAATTAAAAATATCTATAGCAAGAAAGCAAATCAAGTTATTTAAATAAAGAGGTGAGGCAATTTGTTTTAATGAAGAACAAAATCTATTGAGGGGTATTGAAAAAGAAGAAGATGATCAAATTGAAGACCAAGAATATGAACAAGATAAAGAGCATTCAACATATTGAAGAATTATTGGTGCATACCAGAGGATGCACAGGTTCAGGGGGGATGGATGTCGTGTAGTAATACGACTACTAGGTGAAAGAAGGGAGGAATGATTATATTATAGAAGAGCTCAAATGAAAATATTTGAGAAAATTATCTTAGAAAAATAGATAATAGACAAGGAGGTAGTAAAAATTAAAAAGTGCTAATGCTGCCTTTTATAAAAGGGATTTCTACTTACTTTGTAAAGCCATAAAAATGGTAAAACAAAGTAGATTAGAAAAATAATTGGTATAGGTATGTTTAATAAGAAGTTAAGAGTAGGTTTTAGAGAAATTTACCTCAAAACTACAAGAGTTGATATCCGGAGAGGGCCGGTTAAGAACCTGGGTCGAAACCAGACCCCAGGGCACAAAACCGCGTGCCGACGGCGAATGGAGGGTCTTTTTGCAGATCGGAGATTGGGGTTGGGGAGTGAACTTGAAGGGTTTTATATAGGAGTTGATTTTGAGTGATTTGGAGAGAAAACGACTTTGTAATAGCTTTGCAAAGTCAGGGTTTATTTTGGCTACTTGAGATTTTGTGAAATAAATTAGGGTTGATGGTTTAGGCAATTCCAGAAGCTTTGCAGCAGATCTACGGCTGGAAATTTGTGGGTTTTTGGGTATTGTTGTTGTCAATGTGTGCTGTGAATTTGAGATTGATCTAACGGTTTGATCAAAGGTTATTGAAATTTATGTGAGTTGGGGTCTCTGGAATTGGGTTTTAAAGGTCAGTTAGGGTTTCGCAGATTTTGATCAATCTATCGGTTGGATTGGGGTGAAATTTATGTGTGTGTGTAGAAGACTTAATTTCCTACATGCTTGTGAAATTTGGAAGCAGTTGAACGGTGCAAATAGGAGGTTTAGGCACTGGAATATTGGCGTGAAGATTGGAGAAGGAGGCCGGCTGATACCCGAGCAAATTTGTAAGTTTTTCTTCTTCTTGGTAAGTTGGATCTTCTTCAAACTTGGTGTGTGTGTTTTTAACTTAATTGTTAAGGTGTATGAAATATTTCAATCAAGATCAACGGTTTGTTTGGTAGTTATTGTGGTTCTAAAACTGCCTTAGAAATTGCTTAGGGTTTGACTTAGGGTTTGATTAGGAGGTTTGACTTAGGATTTGATTAGGGTTAGGGTTTGATTAGGGTTTGACTAGGGTTTGACTTAGGGTTTGATTAGGGTTTGACTAGGGTTTGATTAGGGTTTGATTAGGGTTAGGGTTTGATTAGGGTTTGACTTAGGGTTTGATTAGGGTTTGACTAGGATTTGACTTAGGGTTTGATCAGGGTTTGACTTAGGGTTTGAATAGGGTTTGACTTAGGATTTGACTAAGGTTTGATTTGACCAAGGTTTGACTTAGGGTATGACTAAGGTTTGATCAAGGTTTGACTTAGGGATTGACTAGGGTTTGAATAAGATATGATTTAGGGTTTTAAGATTCTATTTTTAGTATTTTCTAAATTTAGTATTTTATATATTATTTTCTATTATGATTATTGAATGACTCATTTATTCTTCTTTTATAATTTCTTTAAGATTGAATCAAGCTGAAAAATATTGTTAAGGTTTAATAGAAGTTAATTAAGATTCTATTAGAATTGTTAGGATTTTGTTGTGGCGTATTTTCTTTTTATCTTCCACAGCCAGGTGCCCGGAGCATTCTCAAGCAAGACTTCACGTATTACGACAGCGGTTGTCCGAAGCTTTTGAAGGCCAAAATATAATGGAATTGTAAAACATTGAGTAGATTAAGCAGAAAGAGAACTTGAATAGTTTTGAAATGTTGGATTGTCTAGTTGCACGGTGTCGTGTTGAGGTTTGGCTATTATGTGAAAAAATTGTACATGTATATTTAATGTACAATTTACTACTTAGCTAAATGAAAGTCATATCAATGGATTTTATTGGTTATAGGATGTAATTAGGTTGCTAGTTTAGAAAGGATCTATTAAAAGGATTATTATTAAGATTTATACAATCTTATTTTCTTTTTAGTAGTGACTTTTGAAGTTAATTTTATATTGATAGTAACTTGTATATATCTTAAGTCACCTTTGTTAGACATTGGTGAACCTTAAGATCTTATTTACTTCTTTTATTTGATGCTTAAAGCACCAAGTATGTAAATCTTATAAGAAGAAAGATTAGAAAAGGGATTTTAGTATAAAAAGGGTAGTTTGGCCATCCATGTGGATGAATAGAGGTGGATGATAGAAATCTCTATTCTAATTGGCCAAAAATCATGCCCAATGGGCTTCAAGGAGGCTGCCCGAGGGTTTATTAGGAGTTAGGGTTTGTTTTTGGAAGGGAGTCGAATATCAGAGGCTAGGATCATAAGGTTTAGGTTTTTGGATCTGGTTTAGGTGCAAATTTTGTGTGATTTGCACTTTTTATGAAGAAGTTATAGGCGCCCAAAGTTAAGGTGTTGATTTTGGACCTACTATCACTCTTTTGAATATAACTCGCGCATACACAAAGCAATTGAGGATCGGCGACTAGAATTAGAGAGACCACTTTCACGGCTACACTTTTTATGTACAACTAGATAAAATTCAAGCTAGGATAAAGGAGATATTGGGAGTTGAAGTCAATTCTTACAAACTTAAGGGCAGTAAGTGACCCGCTTACATAGTGGTTCTATTTTGAGCTATATCTCAGGTAATTTGATAGATTCTTGGCTCAAAATTTTTAAGAGTGTATATACTTATGTTATAAGACTATGTGAAAAAATTTTGTGGCATTAGGGTTTTGGATTTGTGAGATATAAGGAAAATGGTGCTTGGGTGACTCTGAGCTAGGGTTTTAAGTACCTGCTAGGGGTTTTGAGATATCAAACGATTGGAAACGAATTTATGGTTGATTCTTTCTTTTAATGAGACTTAAGAGAATTATCTATACTCTGAACTAAATTTTATAGAAATTGAATGGTTGGATCAAGAGTTATTGGACTCTAAAGTTTAGCAAGAAATAGGTCCTTGCAGGTGAATAAAGTTTTTGAAGGGTTTTTGTAGAAATTTGAACCCTTTTTGTACAAACTTACTTGAATATAAGAGGGTTTACATATATAACTTCTCTTTTGTGAAATTTTTGTATTATTTGTCCTTTTTATTGAGGACAAACGACCTGTTGGATTTTTCCATCAAATTTCAAATAAACTCTCCACAGCCAGGTATTCAGTGTATTCCCAGATAGAAGGCCACGTCATACGACAATGGTCCCTATTGTAGCTAAATATTATTTTTTTCTAATATAATTGAACTCTTGATTTTGATAATGTGTTGATTTTGTTTCTTCGGACAATTGCCAACCTTATGGCCTTCTTTGTTAGAATATAAGCATAGACCTTCTTCTATTTGATGCTTCTTTTTTTATAGACTAAGAGATTTAAATTGTACTGCATTAAGTTGCATATCTTCTACTTCTAAGTGTGAATTTAAAATGCTTATTGATGTAGCATGGATATGTCAGATTGCGTGTTGTCTTATTAAAATCTATGAATATTAATCTTGTCGACATTGAAATAATCGGTTATCACATTTTATGGCTTGGCTGATGGCTTCATTAAGCGATTGTAGATTTAGAAGAAATAATAACAAATCTTTCAAATTATCTCTTAATCTTTAATAAAATTAGGTCATTAGGGCTTCTTTGTCTTAATTGATGTCGCATGCTAATTGCCTAAAATTGAATGCATAGATTAATATAGAGCATGTCCCTTGATGTAATACTTGGATCTTAGCTATTGTCCAATGAGCCTTGTCATGTTTTCCAAATGCTTCCACAAATGCTTCCATGAAAACTTCAAAGTTACTCAAAATTGATGATCTTTTTTCAAACAAGAGAGCAAACCATAATAATGCTTGTCCCGTAAACAAGGTCCCAACTAATCCAACCCATGATTCTTCTGTCGGATAAGTATTAGGTTGTAGAACTGTTATCAATCAAATTTGATTAACAAATCCTTGGAACTTTGAACATGTACCATCATATTTCTCCGAAAGACTAACTCAAGGCTCTTTATGTTATTGAATAGGTGGATTTTTTTTACATAGTATAGATAGTACTGCATCCTCAAGAGCACAAGTTGGAAGTAGATGCAATCTAGATTGTAGTACTCCAAATGTTGTATCATTACAAATTTTTGCAACAATCCCTTCAATCTCCACAGTCCTAGAAAATATAGTAGTAAAAGTACTTATAATAGCATCTAACTTGGACTCAAAAGATTTGATCATATTAATGTCTTGACCTCCAACCATTCTATCAGAAAGAAGAAATGAATCTATAAGAAAATAATATCAATTTAGAAGAGGGTAATCCGCAACCTCTAAAATATTTTAAGACCTTCAAGGAGAGGGGTAATCCACTTTCTTACAAGAGAAATAAAGCTGCAATATTGCAATGAAGAAAATATTAGTTTAAAGGAGGATAATCTACAACCTTTAAAGCATTGGTATACCTTCAAGTAGAGGATAATCCACTCTCTAGCAAAAAGGATCCAACTTTGATATTAAAAATGAAGTCAGTGTCAACAAACTGTCAAAGACACAAGAATACAGAACTGAAACTTGAACTAGGATAAGATTTTAAGAAGAAACCAACAAGAACTTGAATTAATTGGATGAGTATACAAACAATACCAAGAAAGGTGAGTTAAAACTCTAAGAGATGCTTTGTTCAGACTAAAGAATTCTTCAGCCTTGACTCTTATATATACTCTTGTCTAAGACGTTTTTTAAGTGACTTCCATCAAATTAAGAAGCTTTTCAAGCAACTTCTATCAATTGGGAAGCTTCTTGAGCTCCTTCTACTAACTAGAAAACTTTTCAACTGACTTTCACTAATTAGGAGGCTTCTAAAATATTCTAGAAGGTTCTGTGAATCTTCAAAGTGTATGTCCCTAACAATATGTAACAAATTTCAAGCTGAAAAAATTTGTCTCCAAAATATTTTTATATAGTGTCATTTTTAATTTGGAAATATATTAGGTATTATTGTAGAGAGTTTACTTATAACTTATTTGCTAAGCTTTGATAAGTTATTTATCCTTAATAAGAAGGAAAAATAAATATAATAATATTAAAAAAGTTATATTAATAAAAATCTCTTATATTTGAATAGGTTTATATATAAATTTTTTTTATGGCATCTAAAAAATTTTTAACATCTTTTTTTATGCCAAATCATAACTAACCAATTTTTTGTAAGTTAGATTCTTAATACTTTCAAAAAAAATATACAATCTTCTTTCAAAATCTCATCTTTATATCAAAATTTTATTGTAGCTCTATATATTCATTTTTTCACCTCTATAAAATCTTGGCTCTTAGAAACCCCCCTTTAATTTGTACAAACTCCTCAAATTATAATAAAATCTTTTAATATCTTATTTACTCACAAATGATTGATTTCTTCTTGAACTTTAAGATCTAATATCTTTTGACCTAACTGTTCAATTTTTTTCAAATTTGTCAAAAGTATAGCTTACATCTTTGAATTTTATCATATGAAAAATCAATTGTAAATTCACTTTTGATCATTAAATTTCTCAAAAATCCTAGTAAATATTTAAAATCCTAGTTTATAGACATTTGAGCACTATTTTCTTCATATTTCAAAAATCTAAAATCTTAATACCACAAATTTTTTATATATAGCTCTATAACATAAATATACATATTCTTAAAAATTTTGAGCTAAAATTTTATCAAACTACTTTAGATATAGCTTAAAATACAAGTACTAATTAAGCTGATTATTTACTATCCTTAGATTGTAAGTACTAACTTCAACTCCTAATATCTCCTTTATCCTAGCTTATAATTTATTAAGTTATATAGATAAAGTATAGTTAAGAAAGTGTTCTTTTTAATGCTAGTTGCCAATCTTTTATTACTTTTTGTGTGTGTGAGTTATATTCTAGAGAGTGACCATAGGTACAAATTTGACACCTTAACTTTGAGTGCCTATATCTCTTTTATAAAAATTCCAAATCACTTCATTTTTGTATCAAAACCATAGTTAAAAATCTAAACTTGCTGATTCTAATCTTTGATGTTCAAATCATCTCAAAAGAAAAATCCTAATTCCTAATAAGGCGTCAAATAACCTCCTTGAAGTCCATTGGACATTACTTTTGTTCAATAAGAATGGAGATTTCTATCATCTATCTCCATTCATCCATATAGATGGTTTAATTATTCTTTTTGATACTAAAAATATCTTTTTAATCTTTTTTTTTAATAATATTTATATAATATGTATTCTTAAAATCAAATAAAAGAAATAAATAAGATTTTGAAAGTCACCAATGTCTAACAAAGGTGGCTCAAAATATATAAAAGTCATTATCAATATAAAACCAACTTCAAAATTCACTATCACAAAAAAAATAAAGTTGTACAATTCTTAATAGTAGTCTTTTTAAATAAACTTCTTTCAAAATAATAATATAATTATATTTTATAACCAACTAAAATCCATTAATATGACTCTCATCTAATTGTGTAATAAATTATACATTAAATATATATATACATTATTTTTATATGGTAGCAAAATTATAACATGATAATATATATATAAATAAGTAATTAATGGATATATTCATTAAGACCATTTTTTTTAAAAAATTTGATAGGATAAAAGCCTAATAAGATTAATTCTGTCATAAGTAATATATAATTCAAATGGAAGTGTCATTAGTAATTAATAGTAATTAATTCTAAATTAATATCAAATTAAATTATTACATTGATTAAAATTGATCTATAGTTGTTGATAGAATTACAATTGCTTGGTACATAGCATACAATATCAATTAAGATCCAATGCTAATAAGATTAGATATTATCTAATTTGATCTGAGCCTTTGATTCTATTATTTAGTATATTTTTCTCATACTAATGACACCTACTAGCATAATATTATTATATATTATAAATTAATATTATATTGATTTGTATTTAATCAAAGATTTTTGTTGATTTTATATAAGTATATTTTATAATATATATGAATTTCAATAAAATATTTCAAAAATTCTATCAAAGTCTCTTATTTAATTATGAATGTTTTATTTATTTAAAAAAAAAAAAAAAAAAAAAAAAAGACATACACGTCTTGATATCAACAAGTTAAATAAAACCTAAGTAGATATGTAGGCTCAAATGAAATAAAGCATATCAATTGATGACATTAAGCTATAAAATTAGACTTTCAAAATCAAATATAGTAAAAATATGCATCATATATATATTAAAAAAAAAAAAGACTAAGTTTGGGTGAGATTATTCAATTTCATTACCAGCTAATTTCACCATCTTTTCAGTTCCTAGAGTGTTATTTTATCCTTGTGAATTTTTTTGCTATCCTTAGAAATCTAGATGGATCTTTGGTGGTATCACCAATCTGTAAATCCATCACCAAAATCCAATCTCCTAGCTATGTTTGTTTATCTTTTGTTCCTCATAAGACAAGTTAGACTTGGATGTTTTTTTGATACCAAGAAGTGGGCTCTAAGAACCTCTAACATATCTCTAATGAGAAAGATACTTATTAGAATGTATAAATTTATAGCAGATGTATGTGAATATTACATAGAGGCCATCAAGCCTACTACTAAGATAATGGATTTTATACAATCATTTGACAACAGAAAGAAGATAATATACATGTGCACAGAAATACTCTACAGAGAGGACTTTGAAGAGATATTGAATTCACGGTGAGATGTGATAAGCATGAAAGGTGGTGTGTATGACTTTATAGAAGAAAGTTTTAGGAGAATGGAATTACATGACTGTATCATTCTATCAATCAGGATTCCATTTATGCAACTTGATTGTTCCTTGTTTGGTCTCTCTAAAATCAAGGGTATCAATAACAAATCAATCTATTCCTTGTCTCCTTTGGACACATTTGATTATTTTTTTTGTGCCTAGTCTATGTTTAAATTCTTTTGAAGGAACATCGAGACTACCTTTAGTTAGCATATGCGCAATACTTCACTTACCAGATCCTGTTCTTTTAAATAAGATCACTCTCTTAGCATACCAAGTAGTAATAGCTTTTAATAATTTTCCATTTGCATCCACACGTTGTCGTATGATGTGGCCTTCTATCTGGGAATACACTAGGAACCTGGCTATGGAGAGTTTATTTGAAATTTGATGGAAAAATCCAACAGGTCGTTTGTCCTCAATAAAAAGGATAAATAATACAAAAATCTCACAAAAGAGAAGTTATATATGTAAACCCTCTTATATTCAAGTAAGTTTGTACAAAAAGGGTTCAAATTTCCACAAAAACCCTTCAAAAACTTTATTCACCTGCAAAGACCTATTTCTTGCTAAACTTTAGAGTCCAATAACTCTTGATCCAACCATTCAATTTCTATAAAATTTAGTTCAAAGTATAGATAATTCTCTTAATTCTCATTAAAAGAAAGAATCAACCATAAATTCGTTTCCGATCATTTGATATCTCAAAACCCCTAGCAGGTACTTAAAACCCTAGCTCAGAGTCACCTAAGCACCATTTTCCTTATATCTCACAAATCCAAAACCCTAATGCCACAAAATTTTTTCACATAGTCTTATAACATAAGTGTATACACTCTTAAAAATTTTGAGCCAAGAATCTATCAAATTACCTGAGATATAGCTCAAAATGTAACCACTATGTAAGCGGGTCACTTACTGCCCTTAAGTTTGTAAGAATTGACTTCAACTCCCAATATCTCCTTTACCCTAGCTTGAATTTTATCTAGTTGTACATAAAAAGTGTAGCCGTGAAAGTGGTCTCTCTAATTCTAGTCGCCGATCCTCAATTGCTTTGTGTATGCGCGAGTTATATTCAAAAGAGTGATAGTAGGTCCAAAATCAACACCTTAACTTTGGGCGCCTATAACTTCTTCATAAAAAGTGCAAATCACACAAAATTTGCACCTAAACCAGATCCAAAAACCTAAACCTTATGATCCTAGCCTCTGATGTTCGACTCCCCGAAAAACAAACCCTAACTCCTAATAAACCCTCGGGCAGCCTCCTTGAAGCCCATTGGGCATGATTTTTGGCCAATTAGAATAGAGATTTCTATCATCCACCTCTATTCATCCACATGGATGGCCAAACTACCCTTTTTACACTAAAATCCCTTTTCTAACCCTTCTTCTTATAAGATTTACATACTTGGTGCTTTAAGCACCAAATAAAAGAAGTAAATAAGATCTTAAGGATCACCAATGTCTAACAAAGGTGACTTAAGATATATACAAGTTACTATCAATATGAAATTAACTTCAAAAGTCACTACTAAAAAAAAAATAAGGTTGTATAAATCTTAACAATAATCCTTTTAATAGATCCTTTCTAAACTAGCAACCTAATTACATCCTATAACCAATAAAATCCACTAATATGACTTTCATTTAGCTAAGTAGTAAATTGTACATTAAATATATATGTACAATTTTTTTACATAGTAGCCGAACCACAGCACGACAACGTATGTGTATATATATGAAAAACGTTATTGTATCACGTGAAGTCTTGCTTGAAAATACACCAAGCACTTGATTGTAGAAGATAAAATGGAATTTGCAACAACAGGTTCTAACATCTCTAATAAAATTATGTATAAATTGTAATTAAAGAATATCAAATATACTCAATTATTAAAAAAGTTCAATTAGATTTTTGATTAAATATAAAAAAATACAAAAAAATCCTAAAAAACTTTTAAAGAAGTTAAAAAAATTAATAAAGAGATTTTAAAGAAATATTAATATAAAATCCAAAAAAAATATTAAATTAGAAATTCTTTTAAAATACTAAAAAATAAAAATTATAATCAAACTTTAATTAAATTTTAGTCAAATTCTAATCAAATCCTAATCAAATTCTAATCAAATCTTATTTAAATCTTAATCTAATCTTATTCAAATCCTAATCAAATTCTAATCAAATCCTAATTAAATCCTAATCAAATCTTTTTCAAATCCTAATCAAATCTTTTTCAAATCCTAATAAAATTCTAGCCAAATCCTAAATTTTAAGCAAATCCTAATGAATCCTAATCAAATCCTAATTAATCCTATAATAATTTGAAACCATAATAACTATTGATCTAACTATTGATTTTGTTTCAAATTTTATACATCCTTTAACAACTAAGTTGAAAATATATACAAAAAAATTAAAGAAAATCCAACTTATCAAATAGAAGTTAAGCTCAAATTTCTACTTGGATATAGGTTGCCCTTCTTCTCCAACCTTGATATTAAATTCCTAGCACAAATATCTTTCTTTTGTACAATTCAATTACTTTTAAAATTCATATACAAATAAAAAAATCTAAGCTACTATCCATATAAATAATTTTCACTTCAATGCAACTAATAGATTGCTATATATTTGAAAAACCCTCAATGACTCTGAAATCCCAATTTCCAAGACTTGACCCACTTGAAGTTGAATAATTTTTAATTAAACTATTTAATCAAGCTCAAAATTATAATATATATTTATTATAATTACAAATACAAACTTATAAATTTTCACCCATAGATCTATAATCAAACTTTTAAAATATCCAAATTTATAAATTTCTTTTTACTTCACAAAATCCATAGTCATCCACAACAACCCCTAACTTTGCAAAGCTCTTACAAAGCCAATTTTTATCCAAATCACTCAAAATTAACATTTAAATAAACCTTCTTAAATTTTCTCACTAATCCAACTCTCTGATCCATAAAAAAACTCTCTACCTACCATTATTGTATTACGTGTTGTCCTGTTTGAGAATGTGCTGGGCACTTGACTATGGAGGATGAAGTTGCAGTTTGCATATATCCAAGAATTCTTAACATGTTTCATCCATATAAGAAGAATATGATTGAATATCAATATGAAAGTACTTAAGTCAATAGAAAGTACTTAAAAACACTCTTCTTGATGACTTTATCCACATATAAACTCCAATTGCTTTGTTGCTGGTCACAATCAAGCAACTAAGATTTCTCTTTTCAAATCCTAATCTTATTTAGTGAACTTCAATAAGCTATAACTTTTAATCTAACTATCAACTTAGTATGAGACTTTGTATACAAATACAAATATAAATCTTTTATATGTTTAAAAATTTTCAACTCAACCCAACTTATAGATTGTAGAAAATCAACCAAAATCTGCATTGATGTCACTTGGCCACTAGCTTGAAGGTTGATGCAGATATCCCAATGGCAAATTCTCTTTTTATAATTGTTAACTTCAACTAAAATTTGATGTGTAGCTTGTTCTTTAAGTCTTCTAATACTATGCCAAATTTCACTTTGATTTGACTAATAGATCTTTGGATATTACAGAAATCCTAAATAACCTTAAACTGCCAATTTTTGGTATCTCTTTGTACTAAAGATTAAATAAGTTCCAATTGCACTATTAGATTGCTACAAATTTTTATTCAATTTTAGCATATTTAATCATCCACATATTATCAAATTTTTAACTATAGATGTTACTTCAATTACACACAATAGTTGAAAGTATTGGTCCTAACTTTATTACATAAAAACTTAACCACTAATATAAACCCTAATTTTAGATAGCAATTGCTAAGTCCTCCTAACCATATAGGAACAAACCTTATGTCTCTAAAAGAAGCTTGAAGCTAAATTTCTAATTCTTATTCCTAATCTCTAAATGAATCAAGCCCCTACCCTTGGTGGTTGTTTTTGTGGCTAGAGATCTGATTTCAATTCTATCCCATACATGGACAACTCCCAGGTATCAATCTAACTTATTCTAAGGGTTTTTAAGCTTAGCCTTGTCCTCAATTTAACCCTAATATCAGGCATACTAATTATTTATCTCTTCTATTTTATTTTTATTAACTAATGGCTTTTTAAAAGTAATAAAAGAATTTCTACAACCTAGAAGAAAAATTTAATGACTAATTTTTATCTATCAGCTATTAAAATAAGAAAATAATATAAGAGGCTTTCATAAAATCTTTCTTAAGTATCTTAAGTTTCTATTGAACTAAGATATTTGAATATTAAGTAGAAATCACTATTATTCATGTTTTTCACCACATAAATGTATTACAAAACGATATCGTAGGCATGCAGTTTTGTATCTCAAGATTTGATTTTGACCTATGTTCATAATTAGTCCTCTTTGGATATCAACTCTAGGAATTTTTAAGTAAATTTTACTAAAATCTATTTTTAATTCTTTTTTAAATATGCTCATATTATTTATTTTTCTAATCTATTTTATTTTGCCTTATTTATAGCCATATAAAGTAAGTAGAGGTCTCTTCTATAAAAGGGTAGCATTAATATCTTTTAATTTTTACTATTTTATTATCTATTATCTATATTTCTAAGATAATTTGCTAAAATATTTTCATTTGAGTTCCTTGATAATATAATTATTCCTTTCCACTTTCACCTAATGGCCATGTTACTATATGACAATGCTTTTGTTCTTTCTACGGCAGAGAAAATAGGTGATATATTACTTGAGGAAGTAACTTCTGAGACTAGAGCGTTATAGTCCTGTTTTATAATAGTGGCTTTATTTTTATTTTTGGTATCTTCTAGAGTGACAAAATGATACTGAGTGACAAAATGATATTGTGGAAGCTAGCTTTCACTATATTATTGGTATAAAGAAGCAGCAAAAAAAATCACCAGTTGAAATGAAGCTACAACCCAGCTATTGTTAAACAGATATGCATAGTGTCCTTATCCATCCTGAGTAGCTTATGCTTGTAGCAGTAACAAACATTTCTTCGGTCTTTATATTATCCTCGTACGTTCTTATATTCATCTTCTTCATCAAGTTTGAGAAGTGTTCTAAAGTGGCTCTCTTGTAGAAGTAATATTTGATAAACCTCTTATCACCTTTGAAGGCATGGAAGACACATCCATAGTCGATATAAACATGCTCATATTTGAAGAGATCAAAGGTAGGCTAATGGCTGTTGGACACTTATAGGATTATGAGATGCTGCTTCTGTCAAAGAATGATGTCAAGACATGTAACATTAATGGATGGGAGTACACACTAAAAGAATAAAAAAAAAAATTTACATACTTTTGGTTACTAGAAGAGAGGCTAGTTATTTGACCCCGAGTTAATTATCACGAAATCTCCCCCACCTAGAAACCGTTGGTCGGAACAATATTCCAAGCTGGAAAACTTCAACTGCTGAAACCAAATTGCCATAGAATGTGCTTAGACGGAAGCCACATTGTGCTTATTGGAGGCTTGTTGAAACAGGGCAAGGAGAATTGAAGCTTCAGGGGGAATGCCACGCATACTCACCGTGTAATGTATGTGGAGCAGCAGATGCTCTCATGTCTACATCAGTAAAGGGCAATTTGTCGCTATTGTATGTGGTTTAGCCTCGATTGAGAACCCAGTTTAGATGCAGATCCTGACTATGTTCATTTTGAGTGATGTGGTTCCTGCTGCCAGAGGTCTAAGCTTGAGGAATACACTGCACATGGTGATCAGGTACGATTCTGGGAGTATGTTCTGCCTTGCATACAGGTCAGCGACTTTTCCAACAGGTGAGGGATTTTTGGCTGAGGGAATAATGAACGAGATTTATGGTCCCGCAACATTCGCTATCCGTGCGACGTATTCATGGACGATGCTTGCAGCCTGGGACGAAGCTTGCAGGCAATACCAGTCTATTCTCAATCTCTCTTTTCGGCAATTGCATGAATAAATTGTATCCGTACGCTTCCATATTAGTCCTCACCGATAAAATAGTTCTGAAAAGCTATATTCCAAGGGGCAGTACAGACTTACACGAAATGCGAAAACTCTTTATTCTTGAACACGATTCACCGAATATTTCTTTAATGCGATTTGTGAGAGTGAAAATAAATTATGATTGCTCCAATCCATTGTTCCGGTGCAGTGAGTATGACATTATGCACATACCGATTGGAACATGCATCATGTCATACTCTTTAGCATCGGGAATCGTGCATGACAAAGGACTCAAATCTGACCACCGCTCCCAGCCCCTTGATCTTAGTTGTGTGGGTGCTTGTGAATGGTATCTGAGGAAATTTACGTTTTCTTCAATGCAATTCTTCCAAATCTACGTCTATCTTGAGATCTCACCCTGACAAAAACAGTGTATCCAATCAATTACTGTGTCCATATCAATCCGACAAGTCTTAGTAGCAAAGTTAGAGAACACTCAATGATCATCATTTGTTCGAATTTTCGTTTATTGTACAGTATTGTCTACAAAATCAGCCGTAAGAGGAATAAAATTTCAGCGTGGATAAAGCACTGTTTGGGTCATTTCTATGCGAGTACTAGCTTCAAGGCCATGCATCCTGATACTGCTCGCATCGGAGCCTGCCGTGCTAATGGTGTCACCTGCCGTGCTAATGGTGTCACCTGCCGTGCTGCTGTGTGTAGTCGGAGAAGGAAGGAGTGGCTGAGAGGGCCACGATTGCAAAGATTGCACTGAAATAGTTTGAGGTGGTTTCTCTGCTGCTTGCAACAAAGGCTCCAGAATGCTCACTACAACCTGCCAAACCACAACTCACTATCAGAATCGTATACGTTCTTGTCCACAGCGATGACCATAATCAAGTTTCATAGGGGGAAAATGAAACAATAGCCACTTTAGTTGTGACGAGTATGGGAAAATACGAGCATACCTTCATTGTGGGCCGAACGTCTCTATTAAAAGATGAACACTTCAATCCCAGATCTACTAGAGTCTCAAACAACTCTCGTGGATAATTTCCCTCCAGTTTAGGATCCACTACGATATCAATCCCTTGGCCTGCCTCTCTCTTCTGTTTAGTCTGAATTGGATGAAGACAAAATGGTGATCATTTTCATGTACATCACAATTCAATGTTTCCAGTAGTGATAGAAATTGCTGCCTTCATGATTATGAGGATCCGAGTAGCTCACCCATTCTATAAGATTGGATTCCTCGTCGTCAGGGCAGTGCATTTCGATTGCTCTTCGCCCAGTCATGAGCTCCAGAAGGACCACACCAAAGCTGTAGACATCACTGGCTGTCGTCAATTGACGACGAAGGAAGTATTGAGGATCGAAGTACCTGAAACAGACAGCACGCTGGTAAATATACATGTATTCACTTTGATTAAATCGCTGTGTTTACTGGAATTGAAGACATTAGTGTGGTTGCAAAGATTGGGAGGAAGACATGATGAGTTGTACCCTAATGTGCCAGCTGGTCCAGTAGACACATGGGTGCCAATCTCAGGCGACTCTTTAGAGATGCCGAAATCTGCAACTTTGGCTACAAGGTTCTCATCAAGCAGGATATTGCTGGGCTTCACGTCTCTGTGAATGACAGGAGGGTCCTGAAAAACCAGAGAGAAATGGAAAGGTCATAACGAGCTGCAAGGGTTTAATACATACCAAAATTTATAAGCTGTAAAATTCAACACTTCTCTGCTGGAAAGGAATGTATACAAAGATGGGGAAACCAGAGCGTAATGTACCGCAAAGGAATGCAAGTAATCTAAGCCTTGAGCGACATTCACCGCAATCTCCAACCGCTTGTACCAATCCAATGTTGCGCACTTGCCTTTGTTTCCATGGAGATGTCTGTGAAGATTTCCCAACTTCATGTACTCGTAAACCAGGATCTGTTGACACAAGTTACGAAAGAGAAAGTCAATTGAATGGCAGTGCAGAGCAGCTTAGGAAATTATTGTCATCATCTCAGACCATTCCGGCTGAGAACACTTCGGAGAGATATGCGTAATCAGTACCTGCTGATCACCGTCGTCGCAAAACCCATTCAGTCTCACCAAGTTCTTATGGTGAAGTCTGCTTAGTAGCAACACCTGATAAACCAAAAAAAAAGAAGCCTGCATTACCATCCATTTATAAACTTAATGTGGAAAAAAGTATTTAGCAAAGTGAGATGTAGAAAAAGGTACCTCGTTTCTGAACTGTCCATGGCCAGACTCTTTGGACGAGCATCGAGTCAGGCCAGCCCGTTTGATGGCGAGCGTGCGGCCATCAGCAACCTTCCCGACGAACACTTTCCCAAAACCACCCTCTCCAATCTCATGGGACTTATCAAAGCCGTCAGTTGCCTTGATGAGATCCTCGATGGAGAAGTGATGCACACCCCTTGGGATTTCCCACGACTGCATGCTACCGACCCTCATACTACGCTCCCTCTCCGTTTGGAAGTAGTCAGGATGAGAATGGGAAAGGAGCGCGAGTTGATTTTTAGCAGCTTTTCGTTTAGCACCTCTCCACCAGAGGTATGACGCCAATAGAATCAGGAGTGCAACCCCTACTACCGGGCCAATCACGGCACCAATTGGTAACTGCTTGACGGAGCCTTTGAGTACTGCAGAGTTCGAATTTCAATAGACATCAGTGCAAATTCGAAGACTAGATCACAGCGTATCATATCAAAAGTAGTAACAATGTTAAATGTTTTTGATGTAACCTCCATTGCAGATGCAAGTCGTGGTATCCACCATGAGCTGTCCGCTAGGGCAATCTGGGCATCTTCCTGCGATCAAACATGCGAGCTGACCCATGAGTCAAAGTTTGAGATAGTTCATAAACAAAGTCATTGGATTGCAGGCCGTGAAGGAGGTTACCATTTGCGGTATACAGTTGAAAATTCAAGCAGTTCAGAGCCCTAACACATGCTGAGTCCAAAGCAGATTCATTATCCCAGCAGTTGTAGTCAAGGTTGGCCCTGTATCAGTAGAATTCATAAAAGCTGCATGAGCAATTAAAAATTTAATTGGTGCAAAAGAAACGTGCACCGAAGGCTTGAAAATGAGACCATCAAAACTGAGACAGAAAAGGAGCACATGGGGGAAGAAGCTAACATGATATCACTATTATTTTGAACTCTTGGTCTGATTCCCTCCAGGTAATTACACTCCAATAGTCTGCACAATATAAAAACCAAGAGACCAATTTATTGTTCAGCAATGAATGTCTGAATTTCCTTTCACAGCACATAATGAGCTAATGATTTCAGGGGTTGCAAACAGAGGACCTACATAGAATGCACTTATTTATTTGAGCTAATCCAACAGAGGAAAAAATCAAACTTCATTTATTAACTAGCAATTGGGTGTCCTTACAAATTCTTCAAACTAGGAGAGATGCTGTTCAGGACCGATACGTTGATCGCACCGTGGATCTGGTTGTTGCTGAGTTGCCTGTACAATAATGTCTAAAACACGTCAGCCCTGGAGTCACCTACATAATCCCAATTCAGTTACGAAACCTTCATGCACATCAACTATTACATAACTGAGAAAGTGCTCACGTACTCAGAAGCGGAGGCTATGAATCTCTTCTAACAGTTAAAAGAAATCGAGGCATCATGCGCAGGTAAACAAGTTCGTCATCAGCAAGAAGAATGGTTCAGTCCAAACTCACAACATGGAGAGATAAGGTTTTTGCAGTAGCCAGGAAGGAAAAGATCCATATAAATAGTTGGCATTGAGCTGTCTGCATCCCTCAGGAATCAATTTGAAATTCAGTACAGTGCCTAAGAGTTGCCTCAGCCTTCTAACAAGATGGATTTTCTTCCGGATAAGTGAGCAAGAAAATTAGAAGTAACTCTTGCTAATTCAATAACATTAGAGTTCATCGTCTCTCTAGAATAGGGTTTCAGGAGTCTTACAAGTCCCTGATGCTGACCATTCCGCGCCACATCTCCGGAACAGGCCCTGTAAATTTGTTCTTGTAAAGAAGGCTGGACATATTCCACCAACAAAACGTGAACCATTTATATACAAAAAAAGTCGGTGACAGCTCGAGATATTTGCATGTTGTCACTGATGCTCAATAACACAATTTAACAGAAGAGAATTCGCTTTGCTTACAGTCTCTGCAATTTAGTGAGTTTCCCAAGCTCTGGAGGAAGACCACCATACAAGTTGTTCTTGCTTAGATTCAGATAGGTTAAGTTGGCGAGGCTTGCCAGTTCTGATGGAATTATACCGGTTAAATAATTTCCCCAGATTGAGCTGAACAAATGCCACCATTTATCAGTAATAGAAATTTGGAATGGATACAAACACAAAGAAGAAATGAATACACAGAATGGAGTCAAATACTTGTGAGCAGATGTTCACGTACAGCTCTTTTAAACTCGTCATGGTGCCTAGTATGCGCCCTGGAAGAGCTCCTGTGAACGTGTTGTTGCCTAGATATCTGTTGAGCATGAAAACCTAAACATAAGAGCCCTTTCGTGACCTAAATTTAAAGCAGTGTCGGAAATTAAAATGGACTGAAAAGAATAGACTCTTGATATGACTCTTCTCTAAAGTAATGTTACCAACTGAAAAGTAAATGGTGAAAGACTGAAATCGTTTGTTTTGACTCACAAATATTGAAGATTGCTCAATTCTGCAAGACGCACTGGAAATTCTCCTCCAATCATCGTATTGTCAACCCTTCTGAGAACATTGAACAAGACTCATGTCAACAAGAACATCCCAAATTAATTCCTGAACCACAAACTCAACAGAACTATTTGCAGAACTGATTTGGGAAAAAAGCACCTGTTAAGCGAATTCTGCATCACTTACAAATCCATGAGCTTCTTGAGGTGAAATATGGCCGCGGGAAATGTCGAAGTAGCCACCTCATTTGAAGTCAAAATCCTGGAAACAAGAAACCACTCAAAGTCACAAACGCAAGCTCAAATAATTGTAATGAATTCTAGTGTGGAAGTTATGGATTGAATCTCTGGAAATTTCTCAGCTTGAACAGAACTCAATCAAAATTCCAGAGAATGTCTCACTTACAGATTCTCGAGATTAACCAGGTTTGCAAGTGGAGCGAGGTCGCCCGTCACATGGTTCCATGCGCTACAATTCTTACAGACCTTGTTGTTTCCCATGTCCAGCTGCACCAGGGTCGTGAGCCTCCCCATAGCTTCTGGAATAGGTCCATTTAAGCCCGCATGTGTCAAGTTCCTGTGCAAATCCAAAATTGTAAGCTGCTGCACCAATAGGGTCTTCGAAGTTGTGAGGATTTGAACATTGAGAGTACAGAAGGTTAGGCTGAAGCTCACAAGGTGATGACATTGCGCTGAGTATCACAATCGACACCTGCCCAGACTTCGACACAAGGGTCTGTGTTTGCCAACCACGATGGATACTTCACTGTAATCCATCCGGAGTTTTTCAATTCCTGCAAGGCAACGCCTGTCCACAACGGAGTTAAATAAACTAATGTTGTTCCCAGGTGCATCGTTGCCATACTCGTAGCCCTATTTTCCATTCCTTGGCTATGAAGTAGGCTTCGAGTCTTCAATGTTAGTCCAAGATCTTTAACAAGGTGTGTTTGTTTGCAATAGGTAAGCTAATTCAATATGGGAGTGGTGTGAGCTTTCGATATCCCCATCCCAAAGAAAATTGTAGTCTGAGTGCTTGCCGATGCGACGAGCTATACTTGGTGGGGGACATACCTTGTTCTAGAGTACCATAACTTGGGCTCCAAAAGAAGAAACATGGCAGAAAGAAAAAGAACTGCAGCAATGATAAGAATGTTGTTTTCCTTCGCCTGAGCAGTGGCGTATAAGCATCCATCGATGCCGTCCTCTCACACGCCGGGCATTCAACCGGTCCAATACCAAGCCTTACAATTGAGTGTCACAGATCTATTTCGATTTCTCTGGTCTCTGAAACTGAAATTAATCTCCTTGGCTACATTGTGAGGACGTTCTCATGCACTTTCCATACTAACGTTTCCGACATGGTCCCGAAGCAGAGCAGGCAAACCTTAACCCTCTGTTACAAGCTCAGTACTATCCCAGTTCTTTCACTCCAGGAACCGAACGTTTACTGTGACTATTAACAGCACTAATTGCGATACTCGTAGCAATACTCGAGATAACTCACAAATGCTTATTGAATTTCCAGTCTAGCTTAGTCACACATGTCGATCCAGACCTGGTGGGGGATCAATCTCTTTGCACCAAGTACACGCACCCGGTCCATCTCCGACTATCAATCAGATTCCAAACTAGCCCGAAACCCCAGCAGAGATCTACATCAGTGGAACCCAGTGATGTGGCTACCCCCGTAGTCTCACCATTCTGTCATTCTCCTCCGGAATAATCGTTCCCCAAATTTCTCCTTGGCTACTTTTTGCAAATTGCAGCGAGCGCAAGTCGGGAGCCAGTCCACTTACGCAAATACCTCTCAACCTGCAGACGCATTGAGCATGTCATGACATCAACCTCCAGCGCCCAATTGAATCAACTGATCAACGGCAAGACTAAAGCACACGGTAACCACTGAACCAGTCTCGAAACTCGCACCGCACTGTACTGCACATGCAGACCGTATCAGAACGTACTCCTCCATTATGGCCGCCTCGCTGTCAACAGTAGCCTAAGCGTGACACCTACTTCTTCGGGGCTGCTTCCGAGGATACCTCCAAATCGTCCCTCAGAATCATCTCAAAGCACTGTCTAGTCAACAAGTATCGATAACTCCAGTAGCCTACGCTAAAATTCGTTACCATCGTTGAGTCTTTAGACAAATCGGTGTACAATTTCTAAGGACACAGTTTGTCAAAGCTCACAGACAATCCATGCCCTAGTGCGTCGATACAGTTTCTTGTGAGCTTGCCGACGTGCTGAATGCGGACTGTTCGAGTCAATGTTCACGAGTGCAGCCTCCGTTTGGATTGCACCCATTTCGAATCTCCACAGTTGTCGCCTGTCATCGGACAAACATTGTGGCAAGAATGTAAAAACCGTGGGGTTACACAACCTGAAACCTGAGACAAAAAATGCTCATCAGGTTACGCAACCTGAAAGCTGAACAAACAATACCACAACCTCGCAATTTACTATTGAAACCATGTTTTGCTGGTAAAAGCGAGTCCATGTGACTGATGTTGATCTTCACAGGTAAAGGCAGAAAGATGCTGGACATATTCTAGATATTTCACTCGGTAGCAAGTTTTATATATTCGTGCTGAAGATCAGAGAGCTACAAGAGAATCTACCATTCGACAACGATTTACTAGATGTTGTCGGTAAAACGTCTGCTTCAGTCAATCAATTAAGTATTCAGTTCGAGTTGGAAATCGAACTGCGTAACTTCAATCTCCGCTCTGAGCATTGAACCTCGAACTCGTTGAAAACAAGACATTGTCAAACAGACATAGCTGAGGTTCACAGGGGCCCATAGTATCCGATGTACTTCTCTCTTGTCTCTTTGAGCTGTTTCGCTTGGCATGCTTATCTAATCCCATACTCTCCCGATCCAAAACAGCTAATCTGAACGGCAAAATAGCGATGTGCACTGACATCTGCAGACCCCGATAATCTCCTCTTTTTTTACTTCATGAAGGTGGATAGAGGCAGGCACCCATGTCAAATACCCTTTGCGACGAAACCGCACGGTTACTTCATAGCGTCGGTCAGAGGGCTTATTTCTGTGACAAAATAAGATAATTTTATTGACAGTCTTGAGAATTTGTTGTGTAGGTCGCCGAAGAAGTAATCCACGGGAGAAGTTGCTTGTATTTGTGTATGTCTGTATGTATGAATTTATATATATATATATATATATATATATGATTATCATCTTCGTCTGGTTTTTAAATATTCTTCCTCTAAAGTTTCACTGCTAACAATGACTCAAAAGGTCTCCATGCAAAAAACACCTTCACAAATTAGACTTGCACTTGGATGTCTGAGCTGGGCAGTGACAGGCTAGATATTTGTTGTGTAGGAAACCAGAGGGAACGTGGTCCCAGTAGCAGCAGCAGCCATCAAAACCATGAGAGCCTGTTCACACTTACCAAGCAGTTGGAGTGGGGTGTTCATCAACTTGATGGGGCTAAGTCAAATAGTATCTAATAAGGAGCAGCAAAGTAGGAAAATGTGGTAAAGGTCTTAATTTAGATAATTTAAATATTGAGATTATCAAGTAATAAGGCTATTCTTCAAAGAATACAACTGGATTTTAAAGGAAAAAAGAAATTAATCCCCTTACCTTATTTATGATTTGGTTACATATAATCTTCATTTCTATTTTGTGTCTTTAAAAACTAATATTTCCAATTTTTTTTTGTTTTAATAGGATCAATACATGTCAAAGCCTTTATTTTATCATTTTCTTACTAGATTTCTAAATTATAGTCTTTTCATTAGATTTTTATTTGATAAAGAATAAAAGATAAAAATAAAAAATAAAAAATTTAATAAGTAATTTTTTTAATTTTTTTAATGATGTTAAAAAAATAGATAAATCCAAACTATTATGAATAAGTTATGACAATTTGAAGATAGAAAGTAAATAAGAAAAAAGTTAAGTAATTAGAATTCATGTGAAGAATAGCTTGATTCAACGAGCAAGGATTCAAGCTTCACCAAGCCTCACAAATAGTGTATAGGGTGTCTTAGAATAGTCACAAGACTTTAGCTTTATCCTCCTAACTACGTCTAAGGTACTACAATCTATATGGAACATATGCACCTCTTTTTCTATTACTACTACTACTACTACTACTACTATAGTTGTTGGTCACTTTAGATTGTATTAGTAAAACACCTTTTTTGAAAATTTTGACTTCATCATGATATTCAAAAAGAAATTATGGTATTTAAAAACACCAAATTAGCCTAGATACCTTGTGGAACTTTCAAATATTGCTCCAATTTTTCACAATAGCCTCCAAATGTGATAAAATTATTTTTATCAAAATTTTCAAAATATATTCTTAAAATTATTAAAAAATTATAAATAAATTCTAAAAAGATTGATTTTAATAAATCTACTAATTAAGATACATTAATGGGACTTACAATATATATTATAATTTATAAAAATATATTTATAAATTTTAATATTTTAATTTTAATATTAAAAGACATATGTAAGTCTAGAATGATTTAAAAATATTTTAAATTAAAAATCTATTACTATAAAAAATATCCATATTATTTAAATAAATAAAAGTAAATACACTAATAGGATTTGGATAATAGAAAATACTTAGCTCAATAAATTTAAAGCAGGTTGGAAATATCCAATCCACTTGAGATCAAAATAATATAATATAAAAATCCAAGGCAAGTTAGAAATATCCAACTTGCTTAAGAATTGAATTTCTTTATTGGATTAAGATTTGGACTATAAAATATATAACTAGCCAAAAAAATCTAATCTATTTAAGAATTAAACATTCAAATTAAATTGAATTAAGATAAAATAATAAATAATTTTTTAAGCAAAAATAGCTAGCCACTACAATTAAACAAGAGTAGTATGAATATATAGCAAGACCAAATTAAAGCGGTCCATTATTTCTTTGTTATTACTATTTTTTTTATATAAATATTCCATTTAGATAATTTGTATGATTTTTATTTTTTATATTGTTTCATCTTTTTTTTTGTGATTTAATTAAAATAATATTATATAAAATTTGATTCATTATTATATTATGATTGAGCTACCATGTAAAAATAATGTACATATATATTTATCAAGGATATGAATCATAAAATATATATATATATATATATATATATATATATATATATACACTCTTATGTCATTTAAAAAAATAAAAAATCACTTAAAGATAAAATAATATTAAAATTAGAATGGCTATTACCAAAGATAAGAAGATTAGAGACTCTTGAAACAAGACTTAGAATAAGAAAGGCGTTGACAAGAGTGAAGAAGGCTTCACTCTTATTCCTATATATACTATCTATCTAAGAGCTATATGGCGACATTCTATAGAACCTCCAACATGTGTCCAATTTGCTAGACACGTATCAAACTTATAAGATAAGTTTCTCATATGTGCACCATATACATAGCTTGTTCCACAGCTACCAACATATGCAACACGTAGCTAACTTGTTGGCCAAGTTTTTAGCCTACCAATTACCTATAGACATATATAAAGGTGAATCTATATCTATGAAGCTTCTAAGAAGCTTCTAGGAAGCTTCTTTTTAAGATATTATCAAATTAATCTACTCTATCTATTTCTATTTATCTACATTAATTAGATAATTATTGAGGTAAATCTTATGTCCATTACATTATCCTCCCTTCTAAAAACAAGTTCTATGAAGAACGGTGATTATATGTTGAGGAAGTCTAAGATGCACCAAATTGTACTTGCAACATACTTTGATTTTTGAAAGATTTTCTTAAATCTTCATCTTGATTTTGATGGATGTCATTGATGAAATGCATTGATTTTTGTTGATGAATTTGTTAGATTCCTAGATGGTTTACATGTGCGTTCACTAATACTGCATCCACACCAATGTACAAGATATTTCAGTTGATTTTGACGATGTCTTGAATCTATAACCTCTCTCACCTCAAATTCTTCATTATTGTCTACTTTTATAAGAGGTGGTGGCATTTGTCTTCTTCCTTATATATCCATTGTCTTGTATGACTCAAGCAATAATATGTTGTCGTACTATAATTACTTACAATATATAAAATCTAGTTAAAATATATAACATGTTTATAGATTCTAATATATATATTAGAATGGTTAGAAAAGTAAATTAAAAGGAGTTGGTGTAAGAAAACTTTATTTTAGATTTTTACTTAGTTTGATTATGGTGTTTAAATTATATAGGACTTAAATCTTTAGTATAAAGCCTTGAGAGGCAATTGAGATCCAAAGAAAAAGAATTAAACTACTAAGAGGCTTATTTAGAAGGATAAAGATAAATTGTGGATGAATGAAGAAAAGAGGTAAAGTTCTTCATTCCTATTGATCAATGGTCATACCCAATAGACTTTGAAGAGGCTGCACGCAACAAGAGCAAGGGTTTCGGCAACTTCAAAAAAAGTATTTAAAATTTAAAGACTAAGGTTAAAAATCTTATTTTTTATATTATAATTTTGATATAAAAATTAAAAGATTTGGAATTTTTATGAAGAAGGAGTAGGCGCTTGAAATTAAGGTGTACAAATTATATCTACTATCACTCTTTTCAAAATACAAGGAATTATATGAGAGCTTTTGGAAATCAAAAGTTGCAGCTAGAGAGGTGATTTCAAGATCTATACTTAATGTAGCCGAATTACTACATTTAAAGTTTCAAAGAATGAGATATTAGGAGTCAAAGATGGTAGATTGAATTCCAAGACAATAAATAGGACATTTTATTTATGATGATGGTTTTTGCCATATCTTAAGCTTTTAGACGAATTTTTATCTAAAAATTTTCAAGAAGGTGTATCATTATGCTAAAAAGCTATATATATTAAAGTTTCATAGCATTTGGACTTTTAGTTTGTGAGATATAAAGAATTTAGTACATAGATGTTTATAAATAAGAATTTGAAGCTATTATTAGGATTTTAGTAATTTCTAAAGATCACTTACAAATCACCAGTTGAAATTTGTAGTGGTAGTTGTTAAGAGTGCATTAGTACTTCATATAAATTTGGAGTTAGTTCGGACGGTTGGATTAAAAGTTATGGATTATTGGAATTCAAAAAAAATTTCCTTCCTACGGAAAAATGAGGGTTTTAGCGTATTTGTTCTACTTTGAGGATTTTGAGGAAATTGTCAAGGACATGAACTAGAAAAAGATGCATAATCTAATGGAAACTGTATCAAAGTAAAAGTCACAAAATGGGAATAAGAAAGTATGTATATTCAAAGAAAACTAGAATGGCTATTGCCAAAGACTAGAAACATGAAGACTCTTGAAACTAGACTCAAACGAGGAAAGGAATTGATAAGAGTGAAGAGGGCTTCACTCTTGCCTCTATAAATACTATCTAACTAAGAACTATGTGGCGGTATTCTATAAGACTTCATACACGTGTCAAACTTGCACGACAAATTTTTCACATGTGCGCCACGTACTTGGCTTGTTCCGCAAGCTACCAATATGTGTAACACATGGCTAGCTTGTTCCATAAGCTATCAACATGTGCACTATGTCGCTAGCTTGTTGACCAAGTTTTTAACCTATCAATCACATATAGACATGTATAAAGGTGATTCCACGTTTATGAAGCTTCTAGGAAGCTTTTCTATTAGATATTATCAAATCAACTTATTTTATCTACTTCTATTGGTTGATATTATTTAGGTCATTTATTGGAGTAAATCTTATGTCCGTGACATTATCCTCCCTTCTAGGGATGAATTCCACAAGGAGCGGTGATTATATATTGAGGAAGTCTAGGATACATTGAATTGTACTTGCCACATACTCTGATCTTTGTTTCCTTCGAAGGTAATTGATAGGTCCTTTCAACCATCGATAATGTCCCATATCAGGGCGAGAAGACCACCGTGTTATTTGATCATTGTTGTGGCGTTTATAACTCCCTTCAAAGAAAACATTAGGAACACCATTAGGAGTAGTTCCTACCTCTAAAAGTATCACCAAACATTAGGAGTCTCTTCCAAGGTCGTGATACCAAATACGTTATATTTCGCCATCAATCCGAGGAAGGACATGTCGTTCTTGAGGGTCTTCATCTCTATTCCGTCGTCTTGAAGGTTGTAATACAGGATGGATCTTCATGGATTCCGATAGGTATAATCGATATGCAATTAGATTGATTTGTTGAGAAATAGGAAAAGGTCCAAGCTTACAATAGTCCAACTTATCACAAGTACAAGTAGTCTTGATATTGCGACGAAGTAATCATATCTTGTCTCCCACGTTGAATTGTGATTGTTCCTTGTGATACACATCTGCATTTATTTTTTGTTGTTCTTGAGATTCTTTTAATTTCACCTTTATTATTGCATGTAGCTCTGACATACAATTTGCCAAATCTTCTATTGTTGGATTATCAACTTTTGAAAAGTCAAAAGCATCAAGTCGCGGGTGGTAATCATAATTGGCAAAGAAAGGTGTTTGTTGCATAGAAGAATGTATCGTATTATTATAAGCAAATTTTTCCAATGGCAGAAGAGCTATCCAATCATCTTGTTGGTAGTTGATGGTACACCTTAAATATTGCTCCAAGACTTGGTTCACGTGCTTTGTTTGTCTATCAGTTTGAAGATGAAAAGCTGAAGATAACTTTATGTCCACTTTTAAGATCTTGAAAAGGGATCTTCAAAATCTTGATACAAATTGAGTTTCCCTATCTGATATAATATCTTTAGGTGACCCATGATAGCGATAGATATTATCAATCAAAAGCTTAGCTGTTTCTTCACGTGTGATAGATTTTGTGCATGGCACAAAATATGCCATCTTAGTGAACCGATCTACTATCACAAATATAGAATCATAAGATCTTGAACTTGGAAGATCTGTGATGAAATCCATAGAAACAGAAGACTATGGTTGTTTTGGAATAGATAATGGCTGAATAAGCCCAAAAGGTCCATGACGAGGAGTCTTGGATCTTGAGCAGATATCACATGATTGTACAAAGTCTTTGATTGCCTTCGACATTTGAGGCCACCAAAAATCTCTTGATATAAGTTCCAAAGTCTTGTTGTATCCAAAATGTCCTGCCACAGGAAAATCATGACAAGCTTGAAGAACACGTAAATGTGCTTCTCCTTCTGGAATATATAGACATCTTTCAAAATATAGTAGATTGTTCTTGAATTTGAATTTAGAAGAATCAAAAAACTTGGAAGAATTACTCTTGATATCATGAACAAGAGGGTCTGAGGACATACTTGACTGAATTTTCTTGAAAAAAGTTGAATCAACAGTTAATGTTGATTTTATTGCTCGAAGATGAAATTGCTCTGATTTCAAGAAGACCGTTCTTTGTTGCTCAAAAGCTGAATCTCCTTCTTTTGGTGTAAAATAAGAACGTCTAAAAAGGGCATCGGACAAACCTTGTTGTTTTCTTGGCCGATAAATGATAATGAATTCGAATCTTGACAAAGACATATTCCAACAAGCTTGACGACGATTCAGCACGCGTATCGATATGAAATACTCAAGGTTCTTGTGATCGGTATACACGGTGACTAGACTCAAAGTGCCTTCTAAATAATGATGCTATTCTTGAAAAGAATCCACAATTACAAGAAGTTCTTTGTCGTGGATCTCATAATTGATCTCAATTGTTAAAAATTTTCTTGAATAAAATGCTACTGGATGAAATTTGTCATCTATTCCCATTTGTGACAAAACCACACCCAAGGCAAAGTCTGATGTGTTTGTTTCCATAAAAAATGCCTTGAAAAAATCTACACAATATAGCATTGGTGCAAAAACAAACGATGTCTTCAAAGCTTCAAATGCTGCTTCTGCTTCTTGGTTCCATTGGAGTTTGTCTTTACAAGTCAAATGTATAAGTGGAGCCGCAACTTGAGAAAAGTCTTTGATGAAGATCCAATAATAATTGGAAAATTTCAAAAAGCATTGGACATCTCTTACCATCTTTGGAATCTTCCAATTCATGATTGTTTGGACTTTCTTAGGATCTATCATGAGACCATCATTTGAAATGATGTATCCTAAGAAATCAACTTGAGTAGTGTGAAATACACACTTTTCTATCTTGGCATACAATGCCGCATCTCTAAGTTTTTGTAATACTCGACGAACATATACTTCATGTTCTTCTATGTTCTTAGAATAGATCAAAATGTTGTCTAGGTAGCAGACAACAAAATTATCTAAGAACACACAAAAAACATCATTCATGAGATGTTGAAAAGCAGCTGGTGTATTCGTAAGTCCAAAAGGCATGACTTTATATTCAAAATGTCCGTACCTAGTTCGAAATACAGTTTTCCATTCATCTCTTTTTTTGATGCATACTAGATTGTATGCTCCTCTTAGATCTATTTTTATATAGATCCTAGTTTGATTCAATTGGTCAAGGAGTCCTGATATCAGAGGTAATGGATATTTGTTCTTGATTGTGATCTTGTTGAGTCCTTGATAGTCAACACATATCCGCAATGATCCATCTTTTTTCTTCACAAATAGAATTGGAGCTCCTGCTAGAGATTTAGAATGGCGTATGAAATTCTTGGCCAAATTCTCGTCAATATATGCTTTGAATTCAGCCAATTCATCTTGTCAGAAACTATAGATTGGTCCAAATAGTGGCTGAGTTCCTTCTTTAAGGTCAATTGAACAATCATATGGATGATGCTCCGGAAGAATATCTGCATTTTTTTTTTCAAAAACGTCATGATAATCTTGATATTGACTTAGAATGCTACTTGAAGTCTTTCTATTGTTGAAAATAGGTGTAGCATAATTGACAAAAGGTGATCCTTCTTTTGCAATATGCAAGAAAGTTCTTGCACCTACAAACGCAGGTTTAATTCTACTAGATTTATGATTTCTTAATTGATTAATTATATTGTTAGCTATACTTTTAAAAAAGTTTAGAATACAAGAAATCCAATCTATTTGAGGGTTGTGTTTTTCTAACCATGATAGACCTAGAATAACTGGAATAGAGAGAGATCTAATTATGCTGAAAATTACGCAACTATTATGGCCATTTATTACTACATCTAGAGGAAGTGTTTCATGAATAACATCTCCAAAAGATAAAAGATGACCATCTACGATTTCTACGTGTACGGGTTTAGATTTTTGTACTATCTATATTTTATGGCTTTTAGCAAATTCTTCATGTAAAAAGCAAGCCGAGGCTCCCGAATCTATTAAGACAGAGGCTTTGTAATTATTAGGTCTTAAATACACATCTATTATAAAACAAGGAGATGGTTGTGAGGAGAGGATAGGACCTTCATTAGAAATTGTACACGATCCCAGTCGCACGGTCCTTATTGTGGTTGGACAAACTCGTTTTCCGACATATTGTCTTCTTTGATAGTCGTACTCCTCATCTTATGGTTGCGTCGTTTCTTTGGACAATTTTGAGCAATGTATTTAGGTTCTCTACAATACAAGCATAATCCTTCTTGACGACGTCGAGTCTTTTCTTGTTCAAAAAGCGGCTTGAAACGTATAGCATCAATTTGTATGTCCTTGATTTTTAAAGGTACATATTGAGAAGTCATTGGTGCTGCCACTGAATTATAATGTCGCTGAGGTTCTCTTGTACGACTTTCAGATCTAAATTTAAAAAGCCGATTATCACACTTCACCACAAAGTCTATTGCTTGACTCAATATTTGAGGATCGGATAAGTTCAACATCAATTTCTTCACTTCATATTATAATCTATAAAAAAATTGACTAATAAGTGCAGCATCATCCCACTTGATATTGATTGCTAGTTGTCAAAATTGTGAAGCATATAATGTCACTGATCGATTGCGTTGTCATAGGATACAAAGCTTATTGGTTGCAACATGAGTTGCATCATGTTTTCCATACATAGATCAAAATTCTGCTAAGAAAGCTTCTAAATTATCCAATATTGGATCACGTCGTTCTAGAAAAGATGAAAACCAAGATAAGGTAGAACCTGAAAGTAGTGTACCAATAAATCTGACTTGTGATCCTGGAGTTGAAAAACTTTGCGATTGCAATTCAATCACCAGTTGGACTTGGTTGATGAATCCTCAAAATTTGGATCTTGTGCCATCAAACTTCTTAAGTAAACCAATTTTTGGTTCTCTGATGTTTGGACGATATTCCAATGGGGGAGGAATTATATGGCTTGGTGTAGATGTTGAAGCAACTCCAACCATATCTATATCTTCATTATTTGGTAACCTTATTGCTCCTTGTAGAGGTACAGTAAGTTGATGCATTGCAAGCATCAATTCTCTCATTTGCTCTTGCATTTGTGCCATCACACTCTTCATTTCGACAAATTGTGCCATGATAACACTTCAAAAAATATCTAACACCACTCGAGATAAGTAGAAGGAAGAACAAAGAAAATACTAGGAATAATATCAATTTAGAAGAGGGTAATCCGTAACTTCTAATATGCTCATGTCTTATCGAGAGAAAAGGATAATCCACTCTTAATCAAGACAAGACAAAGCTATGATATTATAAGTGTACTCTTGTCCATCTGTCAAGGATATGAACTAGAAAAAGATGTATAATCTAATAGAAATTGTATCAAAGTAAAAGTCACAAAATAGGAATAAGAAAGTATGTATATTCAAAGAAAACTAGAATGGCTATTGCCAAAGACTAGAAACATGAAGACTCTTGAAACTAGACTAGAACGAGGAAAGGAGTTGACAAGAGTGAAGAGGGCTTCACTCTTGCCTCTATAAATACTATCTAACTAAGAGTTACGTGGCAATATTCTATAAGACCTCATACACATGTCTAATTTATAAGACACGTGTCAAACTTGCATAACAAGTTTTTCACATGTGCGCCACGTACTTGGCTTATTCCGCAAGCTACCAATATGTGTGACACATAGCTAGCTTGTTCCACAAGCTACCAACAAGTGCGCCATGTAGCTAGCTTGTTCACCAAGTTTTTAACCTACCAATCACCTATAGACATGTATAAAGGTGATTCCGCGTCTACGAAGCTTCTAGGAAGCTACTCTATCAGATATTATCAAATCAACTTATTTTACTTACTTCTATTGGTCTATATTATTTAGATCATTCATTGGAATAAATCTTATGTCCATGACAGAAAGAAGACTTATGTATTGGGTGTAATAGCCCTGTCAAGAAATCTTTTATATAAATTTGGAGAATTTGTTATACTTAGATCTTGATTGAATAATTAATGGCAGCAAGAAGCTCCATGCTTTCTTGAGGCAAATTCTCTCTACTACGACAACATGGAATATATGATAGATTTTTATAGATTTTGGTAGATGTAATCGATAGACAAGTAGATTTATTTGTTCACAAATCAAAAATGATCCAAGCCTATGATAATCCAGTTTGTTACAAAGACGACAAGCCTTGATATTATGATGAAATAATTATATCTTATCGCCTATATAGAATTGAGGTTATTCCTTATGATAGACATCTGTATAGATCTTATGTCATTCTTGAACTTCTTTTAATTGTGCCTTCATTATTGCATGGTTCTTATTGTAATTCGAAAAACTCGTTTTTCAACACATTATCATCTTTAGCAACCATACTCCTCATTTTGTGATTGCTTTGCTTTTTTAGACAATGTTGAGTAGTATGCTTTGCTTCTCTACAATATAAGCACAAACCGTCTTGATGACATCAAGTCTTTTCCTATTTGGAGAGATGTATTAGGGACATATACTTTGGAGGTTCATAAAATATTCTAAAATATTCTAAAGATTCTTGAATAAGTGAAAGTCAGTTGAGAAGCTTTTTAGTTGGTGAAAGTAGCTCAAGAAACTTCCTAGTTAATAGAAAGAGCTCAAAAAGCTTCTAAGTTGGTAGAAAGAGTTCAAAAAACTTTCCAATTGATAGAAGCTGCTCGAGAAGCTTCTTAATTTGATGAAAGCGAATCATGAAGCATCTTAGATAGGGATATATATAAGCTAAAGAATTCTTCAATCTTGACAATGCGTCTCTTTGAGTTCTAGCTCATCTTTTTTAATGTTGTTCATATATTCATCTAGTTAATTCAAGTTCTTGTTGGTTTCTTCTTGAAACCTTGTCTCACTTGAAGTCTCTTGCTGTGTATTCTTGTGTCTTTGGCAGTTTGTCAAGATTGACCTCATTTTCAATATTAGAGTTGGATCCTTCTTGTTAGAGAGTAGATTGTCCATCTATTCAAAGGTATATCAGCGTTTTAGAGGTTGCATATTATCTTTCTCTAAATTGATATTATCTTCTTATAGATTCATTTCTTTTCTCTTAGAATAGTTAGAGATCAAGATATTAGTATGACCAAATCTTACGAGTCCAAATTAAAAACTATTATAAATGCTCTTATTGTATTATTTGGTAAGATTGCGGAAATTGAAGAAGTTGTTGCAAAACTTTGTAACGATGCAACATTTAGAATGCCATAATCTAGACTGCATGCATTTCCAACTTTTGTGCTTAAGGATGCAGTACTATCTATACTATGCCAAAGAAATCTACTTATTCAACAACATAAAGAACCTTAAATTATTCTTTTAGAGAAATATGATTGAACGCTGTCGTGTTGTGATTTGGCTACCATGTGAAAAACTTATACATGTATATTTAATATATAATTTATTACATAGCTAAATGAAAGCCATATCGATGGACTTTTATAGGTTACAAAATGTGATTAAGTTGTTAGTTTAAAAAGAATCTATCTAAAAAGATTATTATTGGCATTTATACAATTTTTTTTTTTTTTTTAATAGTAATTTTGAGGTTGATTTATATTGATAATAACTTTTATATATCTTAAGTCACCTTTATTAGATATTGGTGATCTTTAAGATCTTATTTATTTCTTTTATTTGGTATTTAGAACACATATTGTGTAAATCTTATAACAAAAAGGATTGGAAAGCGGTTTTTAGTATGAAAGGGGGTAGCTAAGCCATCTATGTGGATGAATAGAAATGGATGATAGAAGTCTCTATTCCTATTGGCCAAAAATCATACCCAATGGGCTTCAAGGAGATTGCCCGAGGGTTTATTAAGGATTAGGATTTGTTTTTGGAGAAGAGTTGAACATCAGAGGCTATGATCAGCAAGTTTGGATTTTTAGATATGGTTTTGGTGTAAATCTTGCATGATTTGGATTTATTATGAAAGAGTTGTAGGCGCTCAAAGTTAGGATGTCAAAATTATACCTACTATCACTATTTTGGGCATAACTCACGCGTACAAAGAGCAATAGAGGATCGGCGAGCGGAGTTGGAAAGAATACTTTTTCGGCTACATTTTTTGTGATGGCTTGATGAAATCCAAGCTAAGATGAAGGAGATATTGGGAGCTGAAGTCAATGCTTATAAGGTAAGGGCAATAAGTAACCTTGCTTAATTAGTGGTTACATTTTGAGCTATATCTTAAACAATTTGATAGATGTAAGCCAAGGGCAGTAAGTAGCCTTGCTTAACTAGTGGTTATATTTTGAGCTATATCTTAAATAATTTTATAAATTTTTAGCTCAAAATTTCCAAACGTGTATATATTTATGTCACAAGACTATGTATAAAAATTTTGTGGCATTAGGATTTTGGATTTTTGAGATATGAAGAAAATAGTACTCGGGTGTCTCTGAGCTAGGGTTTGAAGTACTTGCTAGGATTTTTAAGACATCGGATGATCAGAAATGAATTTATGCCTAATTATTTTTTGTAATAAAACTTAAGAAGATTGTCTATACTTTTCAAAAAAAATTATAGAAACTAAATCGTTGAATCAAGAGTTATTGGATTCTAAAGATCAAGAAGAAATAAGTCCTTGTAAGTGAATAAAGTTTTAAAGGATTTTTGTGAAAATTTGAACCTTTTTTATATAAACCTACTTGAATACAATAGGATTTATATATATAACTTCTTCTTTCTAAGATTATTATATTATTTCTCTTTTTTATTAAGGACAAATCACTTGTTGGATTTTTGGTATCAAGTTTCAAATAAATTGTCCACAGCTAGCTACCCAGTGTATTCCCAAATAGAAGTTCATGCCATATAACAACACCTTTAAAATTTTGAGGGTTTGTCAACCAAATTTGATTAATATTGGTCTTATAACTTGATACTTATCCAATAGAAGAATTATAAGTTGGATTAATTGGTACCTTGCTTACGGGGCAAGCATTATCATGATTTGCTTCCTTATTTGAAAAAAGATCACCAATTTTAAAATTTTCATGGAAGCATTTGGAGAACATGACAAGGCTCATTGAGCAACAACTAAAATCGAAGTATTGTGTCAAGAGACATGCTCTATATCAGTCAATGCATACAATTTTAAGCAATTAGTATGCAATATCAATTGAGATGAAAAAGCTGTAATGAGCCAATTCTATTGGGAACTAAGAGATGATGTGAAGGATTTTTTATTCTTACTTTTGGATCTACAATTGCTCAATGAAGCCATTAGCCAAGTCATAAAATGTGATAACTGACTATTTCAATATTGTTAAGATTAATGCTAATAGGTTTCAACAAGACAACACGCAACTTGACATATTTTTGCTACATTGACAACTATTCTGAATTCATACTTAGAAGTAAAAGACATGCAACTTGATGTAGTACATTTTAAATTTTTTAGTCTATAAAAAAAAAAGCATTGGATGGAAGAAGGTCTATGCCTATATTATAGCAAAGAAGGCCATAAGATTGACAATTGTTTGAAAAAATAAAATCGACACTTCACCAAAATCAGCAATACAATTGTTTAAGAAAACAATGATGTTTAGCCACAGTAGGGACCATGTGACTAAACAATCCAACATTACAAAAGTATTCAAATTCCTCTCTTTCTGCTCAACTTGATTGTTGTTTTATAATTCTTTTGTATTTTGGCCCTCAAAAGCTTCAAATGACCACTTTGTTAGATTTGGAAGCATCTGCTTATTTTATAGATGAGGCATTTACTAAACTTCATAAAATTCCTCTAGTACAAAAATCCAAACTTATTCATGTAGAGGTAATAGATGCACGACCCTTATCCTCTAGTAGTGTCACTTATAAAACCATACCTATAGAAGTATTGTTTAAAGATCATAGAAGGTAAATTGTATTCAACATCATTAAGATTCCTTTAAATCTTGTTATTCTTGGGCTATTGTGGTTGAAAAAATATAATCTATTTATAGATTAGAGATTGCAAAGAATAATATTTTCGATAGAAATTCTTATAAAAAGAATTTATAAAAAGTCACAAATTAATAAGTCATTATTTGTTGAAGCAAGGGCTTTTATAAGATCAGTCGAAGAAGATATACCTTTTATTATTTATGTGATTCCAATTAAAGAAGATATAACTTCATTGACAGGTATTCCAAAGCAATATAACAAATTTTAAGATGTTTTTTAAAAAAAAAATGCTGATATATTACTAGAGCACCAACTATATCACTGTGCTATAGATCTTCAAGAAGGAATGCAACCATCTTTTGGCCCAATCTGTAATCTTTTTCAAAATGAACTTTTAGTGTTAAAAGATTATATTGAGAAAAACCTTGCAAAGAACTTTATTAGGTGTAAGTCATCAAATTGACTCATTAGTTGTTTTAGGATAAAAGAATGTATTTAGAATACCAAAATTATAATTGTAAAATAAAGATGTGTTTAGATGATGCAAAATGAAAGAGAATAGTATTAGTGAGAAAGAAATAGGATCTTAGTAAGTCTTAGAGATAATTATCTTAATTAATTTAGTATTTTTCTTAATTATAAGAATTAATATTTAGTTATTGAAATCAATATATATGTTGACCTTCTAACTTTATATACCACTTATTAAATATACATAAATGTTATTTAGTAAGTAGAAGAAGCATAAGAAAAAAATATCATATCTTTTTAGTTATTTATGTAGAAAATAGGATTTTTAGTTGATTTAAATTGATTTTTATTACTATAAAAAATCACCAAGATAGAATAAAATATTTATAAATAGATATTATTATTTTATAAATATTATAGGAATTTTTAGAATTTATTTAGAATTTTTTAGAAATTTTTAGAGCAATTTTAAAGACCTTAGTAAAAATGAGTTTTACCACCTTGGGAGCCATTATGAAGAATTGGAGTAAGATTTGAAGGCCATACAAGGTTCTTAGGCTAATTGGATGTTTTTAAATACCATGGTGAAGGAAAAATTGCAAAATAAGTAGAAAATACTAGTAGAAAATAGGAGGACCAACAGCTAGTATAGTCCTTATAGGAAGGGAGGTGTACAAGTCCCATATGGGTTGTGGCACCTTAGATGAAGGTAGGAGGATAAGACTAAGGCCTCGTGGCTCCTCTAAGACACTCTTATACACTACTTGTGAGCCTTGGTGAAGTTCTAACTCATGACCTTTTAAGCAAGTTATCCTTGACGTTGTCATGTTGTAAATTAAAACATAGTGTGAAAGACATAAAAGAATGTATTAAAATAAAAAAACTAAGATTAGAAGAGGAAAGGATGAAAAAGTGTAGGATGTAGCTCTTTCTTTTTTTATCTCTAATCTAATCTAAGTTATTTCTTTTTACTTGTTAGATTTTCTTCTATTTATCTTAGATCTACTTTATCTTTATTTTCTTCTCTCTTAGATCTAAACTTATATATTTTGGGCCAAAATTAGAAGAAAGGTTGATAGAAAATTAGTAGTAAGAAGTTAGAATGGAAATTTACCTTGAAAAGTAAAATTTCTTCAAGTTAGTCCAAAAAAAAGGTTGAAGAAGTGGAAAAGATATGGGCTAAGAGGTCTTTTTGACCAAGAGAATAAGGAAGACTAGGAGGGAGATGACAAGGAAGGATCATGAGAGAAAAGAGGGAGAGTTTTTTTGGAAGGAATAGGATTTTTTTGATAGATAGTATATGTTTTTGAGTATAGAGGAAGCTTGAGGAGGATTTTAAAGACAATTTTCTATAGATTTGTAGTCGACAAGATAAGGAACTCATAGAAATATTTCTCGTATCTTTTGATTAAGTATCAAGGGAGATATGAGTCGTCAAAGTTGCAAGTATATAAGACTAAGGCAGTAAGAGTTACTAAATTTCAGGCCTTGGTTCTTTGAAACCACTTAGACTTTAGAGACAAAATTTGTTGGATTTTTGTTTCTTATAGAGTTGACTACTTTGTATCAAAATCTCAAGTCAATATGACCTCTGAGCAAAGAGTTATGAGTGAAATTATAACTAGTTTGAATGAAAAGAGAAATAGAGTGAAGGCAGGGTTGAGGGTTTGTATGGGCAGTGCATGTATGTGGATTTTTTTTTGGGTATAAAGGGAGTTAGGAGACGAATTTGAGTGTGAAATTTGATAGACATGATCTATGTAAGTTAAGGAAGAGATAAGTGCAAGTTTGATACTCATTAGTCTTATAAATAAAATGTTATGCTCTTTCAAAGATTTGAAGGTAGATAGGGATCTATCTTCAAATCAGTGAAGTTTGAGGGAGCATATCTTTGTGATCAGAGTAGTATTTTGAGTGAGATTTATTGGAATTTGTAGATATATGAGTCTATTAAGTTGTGAAAAAAATTAATTGCTATTAAAGTTATATTCAAGGAGTTATGAGGAAAATTGTGGTCAGATCTAGAGTTGTTAGAAGGTAAAATTAAAGTAGAAGGATGGAACCTATAACTCAAGTTTGGAGAAGACTTTTGAAGCAATATTTGGAGGGTGTTTACGACATGAGATAAGCTATAAGCCTACCAAATTTCAGCACTTAGGTCTTCTTTAATGAAGAGCAATTAAGGTGTGAAGCAAAGGGGGTCCAGAATTGAAGGCTGCAAGGAGGGGTAACTTTGACAACGTGGTTCTCTCTAACCACAATAGCTATGATCAAAATATTTTTGGAGTTTGCTTTCTTTCTTCCTTAAGTACCTTGTGTTCAAATTTTGCTTCAATTGATGTGATATCCTAGGATTTATGATTGAAATTGAGGGTAGGTTTCTAGAGGCAAAATATGTTAGGATTAATAAAATATGTTTTTTTATGTAAATTCTTCAATTTTATGAACTTTTATGAATCTCATCTTGCACTTGAGAAACTAGAGGCACAAAAGACCCAGTGTTTCTTAGGGCTAAGACTCTCACCACAACAACGTAAAAAATTTCTACTTCACTTTTCTATTATTTACCTTCTATCTTTGGATTGTCATAACTTACTCATAGTAATTCAAAATTATATGTTCTTTATACCATTAGAAAGATTAAAAAAAATTATCTAAATGAAAATATAATTTTTACTTTTTACTTTTATTTTTTACTTAGTAAAAATATAGTGAACAGACTAAGAATAGTTTTATAATGTATAATTATTTAATTATATATATTTTATTTGTTTTGTGGTATGTTTTTCCTTCATTGTTGTTTATTGATCTTTATACTTTACACCATAATTTATAAGTAATTTTTAATTGAAGCCACCTTATACTTTGGGTTGACGAATAAATTTTACTCTCACATTAGGTATTCAAAGTCTCTAGCAAGTGCACCTATATTTTTAGTGAAAAAGAACCATGGTTCTTTACATATGTATCTTGATTATTAGAGATTGAATAAAATAACAATGAAAAATTATTATCTACTATTATTAATCTCAAAATTTTTAAAACAACTCAACCAAGCAAAGATTTATACTAAGATAGATCTTTGTGGAGCATATGACTTGGTACAAATCAAGGAGGGAGATGAATAGAAGACCGTATTTTGGACAAGGTATAGATATTTTGAATATAATATCATATCCTTTGGACTAATAAATACATTTGCTATCTTTCAATATTTAATGCATGATATCTTTTGAAAGCACCTAAACAAGTTCATAGTGATCTATCTTGATGACATCTTGATTTATTCAAAAAATCTAGAGGAATATGAGATTTATAAATGGATATAGATAATAAACTCTATCTTATTACATTTTATTCTTGAAAATTCTCTGTTATCAAAATTAATTATAGAATCCACAATAAGGATCTTTTTATTATTATAGGTTTTTTTCAAGAATGGCATTATTTTCTTGAAAGAGCAATATATCCTATAATTGTATATATAGATCATATGAATTTAGAATATTTATATCAACTTGGGCTCTTAATTATTGTCAAGCTTGATGGAACATGTCGCTATCTTGATTTAACTTTGTTATCACTTATCAACTTGACAAGCAACAAGAATTGTCTGATGGTTTATCAAGGAGATCATATCTTATACCAAGGATAAGAGAAGTAGTGTTTGATCAATAATATACAAATTTGTTGAAATTAGAGTAATTTTGCCTTTGTGCTACTATTATATTGGCATCTATTGATCCTAATTACCTCAATGAGGTGCATACTACAACCACTAATGATGCTTTAGTCCTTAATATCAAATGTCGCCTGAAAAAAATGTTGACAAGTTCAAAATTAAAAAATACCTTCTATATTTTGAAGAATGTTTGTATATTCCAAAAGGACTTATATGACTGTGCATTCTTCAATCTTGCTATGGCTTTCCAACTATGGATTATTTTAAATTTAATAAGACCTTGAAACTTATTTTCCAAGATTTTTAGTGGCTTCAAATGTAGAAGGTGGTGAAAGACTTTGTGCTCTCTTGCAACATCTATTCAAGGTTCAAAAATCTTTGACATCACGCTTATGGACTTTTATAACCCTTGCTTATTCTAAGACGGTCATGGTCTTCTATTTCAATGGATTTCATCATAGATCTACCGCCATCTAATTCATTAGATAGCATCCTTATGGTAGTTGATTGACTCACAAAAATGACTCATTTTATTCTTTATAAAAAGACTATATTTAGTAAAGAAATGACAAGGCTCTTTCTTAATAATATATATTAAAAATATGACCTATCAGATAATATTGTATCTAATCAAGGATCCCAATTCATATTTAAGTTTTAGAAATATCTTTTTCAAATATTAAAGGTGGTCATTAAACTTTCTTTGGCTTTTTATTTTCAGATTGATAGCCAAATAAAATAAGTTAACCAAGTTTTAAAGTAGTATTTATGATGCAGCATCAACTATCAATAAGATGATTAAATCTTATATCTATCATTAATGGAATTTACATATAATAATATTATTCATGCCTCAACTCAGTAAACACCATTTTACTCTAACTATAGATATCACCTGAAGCTTGATCGATGGAGTATACCAAAAAATAATAATCCAGCAACTAAAGGATTTGCAAAGCATCTATCGCAAAATCAAATAACCTTGAAGCTTCAATTGCAAGTAGCTCAAGATGCTTACAAGATATCTGTAGATAAATTCAAAAATCAATTGTCTGCTTTTTATATTGGAGAGAAGATATGGCTTCTTTGATAGAATATCAAGACCAAGTGGCCATGCCATAAGTTGGATTATAGGAGATTAAGTCTATTTTCTATCCAAAAATAAATTAATCCAATGATATATTGCTTAGAATTACCATCTTCTATAAAGGTACATCTAGTTTTTTATATCTCTTTTCTAAAATCTTATAGAAAGTTGCATATTTTGAGAAGAATATAACAATCACCACCTAATATTAAAATTAAAGACCATGAAGAATACAAGATTGAAAAGGTACTTGATTCACAACAAAGGTGGAATAAATTAAAATATCTTATTTATTGATGAGGCTATGATATTAGTGAGTGTACATAGGAATCGGCCAAAAATCTTATCAATATACCTCAAAAGATACAAGAATTTTATTGACTCTATCTCCACAAATCCAAACATATTTGATGATAACTTCTTGATAAAAATTGGAATACTTATAAGAGGAGAAGAATTAAACTAAAGCCTTTATCAATATGTAGAATAGAATGGTAAAAGTAAACTAGTCACCATATCAAACTTTCAAGTATTGAGAGAACAAGATTTAGAAGATTCATTTGCCACGCAAGCTTCAAATAAATAAGTACAATTTTCACAACTTTCAATCAAGCAAAGTGAGGACAATACATTTTAGCACCAAGTACAATCTTGGTTGAAGCCATTAGAAGTAAGTTCCAACCATACAAGTTTTGATTCCAATGCTCAAGCATTAGTGATTTTGCTTGAGCTTAGAAAGGTGAATCTTTTTAATCCTAAAATCTTATTTAGAGGGTGTTTTGAAGGCCACAATAAAGATTAGATCCTTGGATAGAATATTTCAATAATAGAGGTACTTGCTCAAGGCTATAAGCGATTTCTTCAAGGACCAATAGAATCTATTGCCCAAAAATGGAGAACAAAATACATAGCTTCACTAGTATAGCATATTCTTGATTATTTACACATGTAATAAGATTGAGCTCCTCTTGGAACTCGTCACTAGAGAAGGAGGTGATGTTAAGAGCATATAATTCAAAGGTTTATAAAATCTTTTAGAATATTTTGAAAATTCTTAAGTAAATGAAAGTTAGTTGAAAAGCTTCTTAATTGATAAAAATAGCTTAAGAAGCTTTTTAGTTAGTGGAAGGAGCTTGAGAAGCTTCCAAGTTAGTAGAAGGAGCTCAAAAAGCTTCCAAGTTGGTAGAAGGAGCTCAAAAAGCTTACCAATTAATAGAAGCTACTCAAGAAGCTTCTTAATTTGATAGAAGCCACTCAAGAAGTATCCTAGACAAGGATATATATAAGACTCGAGGTTGAAGAATTCTTTAGTCTCGACAATATATCTCTTAGAGTTCTAGCTCACCTTTCTTGGAGTTGTTCATGTACTCATCTAGTTAATTTGAGTTCTTATTGGTTTCTTCTTAAAACCTTGTCTTGGTTCAAGTCTCTTGTTCTATATTCTCATATCTCTAACAAGAGGTTTAAAACATATTGTATCAATTTGCATTGGATCTGGCTTAGTCAAATAAGTTTTTGAAAACTTAGAAGTTGTTGTCATCAATTGACTTATTCCTTTCCATCCAAATCTATGTTCTTGATGTCTTTTAAATAAATGATTATTGCATGTAATGGCTTCAGGAATAAATTATTTTAAAGAGTCTACTTTTGATATTGTTAGTAACAAGTCTTTGACATTATCCTTCAATAGATAACAAAATTGATTAATAATAGCTTTGTCATTCTATTCCACATCGCAAGCAAATTTTTGGAATTTTGCAGCATATGTTGTAGCTGACTATTGTCGGAGTAGAGAGAATTTGCCTCAAGAAAGCACTGAGCTTTTGGCTGTTACTAATTTCTCAATCAAGCTTCAAAATAAAAAAAGCTCTAAGTTTATATATATATATATATATATATATATATATTTTTTTCTTTTGGAACAATTACACTAAATACATAAGTCTTAAATAACCAACAATATCCAAAATATGGTAAAATCTTCTAAAACCTTATAAATCCTTATGTGGAAATTTTTCCAAACTTCAATACCTCATATCTTCTGATCTGATAATCTTTTGATATTTTTTTATTAACTTCTATAACAAATTTGAACTACAAATTCATTGTAGATCTTGAGATATCTTAAAAATCCTAACAGCCGCTTCAAACCCTTGTCTTTATACACCCGCATATAAATTTCTTTATATCTTACAAACTATAAGTTCAAATGCCACGAAATTTGTATGTATAGCTTTTTAACACAAAATGTTACATTCTCCAAGAAGTTTGAGCCAAAAATTTGTCTGGAAACTCAAGTTATGGCTCCAATCATTACTATGAATAAAATCGCTCACTTACTACCTTTGATTTAGAAATGCCACCTTCAACTCCATATAGCTCCTTCATATATACTCTAAATGCAATAATTCTTTTATAAAAGATATAGATATTAAAATCACCATTCTAGCTGCACCTTTTGATCTCCAAAAGCTATTGTACAACTCCTCCTATATTCAAAAGAATAACAGTATATCTCAAATTCACACCTTAACTTCAAATGGTTATTACTTTTTATCCTAATTCCAAATCCTCTAATGTTTATACACAAATTGTAGCCAAAATTCTAAATTTTATAATCCTAGCTTTTGATTTCCTAATGCCTTCTTAAAGTTGCCAAAACCCTTGTTAAGGTTGCAAGTAGCCTCCTCAAAGCCCATTAGGCATGGTATTCAACCAATAGGAATGAAGTTTTCCATTCCTTGCCTTCATCCGACCATGCCTTGATTTCATCCCTTCCAATTAGTCTCCTACTAGCTTAAATTTTCATCCTTAGGCTCCAACCTTCTGTTAAGGCTTCATACTAAATATTTAGATCTTATAATTTTTAAATACCATAATCAAAACAAGTAAAAATAAAATAAAATAAATTTTCTTCTATTAACCATTTTTAATTTAATTTACTAACCATTCTAATACACATCTAGACTCATAAACATATAATATATTTTAATTAATTTTTATATATTATAAGTAATTATAGTACGACACCGTGATTCTTATTATAAAGATAAGAGCTTGATTTTTGCTACCCTCTCTCAATCGCTTTTTCAAAATGTGGCCGTGAATACTTTGAAGAATGAATTCAAATTATAAAAAAATTATAAATCTTTTTCCATCATAGGTACAAATCGAAAAAAGAACACTTCCAGATAAAAGTGTGCCTATGAATCTAACTTGAATAAATCCATTAGGATATTGGAAAGGATGCAACCTTAGATATAACTTGACTTATTGCAAAAATCTTCAAAATTTTGATCTTATTCCATCAAACTTCTTGGGCATACTAATCTTTGCTTCCTTCATCCTTGTAGAAGCAAGGCTTCTAAAATTTGCTTGTGAGGCTAATTTACTTGCTTCCTTCAATTGTACAACTTCTTCGCGTAGGCTCTAGACTTCTTCTATAGATGTAGGAATAATATTTCTATGATTGATATTAGTAATTTGTGAAATTTCTATCCTAAGAGTATTGACAAGTTCTTGAAGATTTATAATAGTTACAAATCTATTCTTACTTCTACTAAGAATAGTATTTATGATCTTTCTTTTCATCTTAGATAATTTAATAATTGTACAATTTGAATTAGAGGAGGGTAATGTGCAACCTCTAATATCAAATAAAAATCTCTATAAAGAAGGGCAATCCACTCTCTTTTTAGAAAATAATCAATATTAAAAAACAATATTAGTTTAAAGATGGATAGTTTGTAACCTTTAAATGTAACAATAGAAGTGAGATAATCTATTCACTTCTTAAATACAAAACAAGAATAATAAATTCTTCACTCTTATCAATTTGTCAAGGACATAAATTATTAAAAAACAAAATGTCAATACACTCTTGTGTCACTCAATAGAATAGAAAATCACACAAAGATAAAATAATATTAAAACTAGAATGGCTATTGCCAAAGACAAGAAGACTAGAGACTCTTGAAACAAGATTAAGAATAAAAAAAGTATTGACAAGAATGAAGAAGGCTTCACTCTTGTCCCTATATATACTATCTATCTAAGAGCTATGTGGCGACATTCTATAGGACCTCCAACACGTGTTTAATTTGTATGACACGTGTTAAACTTGTAAGACAAGTTTTTCATATGTGCACCATGTACTTAGCTTGTTCTACAAACTACCAACATGTGCAACACGTGGCTAACTTGTTGGCCAAGTTTCTAGCCTACCAATCACCTACAGACATGTATAAAGGTGAATTTGTATCTATGAAGCTTCTAGGGAGCTTCTTTCTAAGATATTATCAAATTAACCTACTTCTACCTACTTCTATCTATCCACATTAAGTAGATAATTATTGATATAAATCTTATGTCTATGACAATATTTAATATATAATTTACTACACAACTAAGTGAAAGCTATGTTAGTGGATTTTAATTGTTTATAAAATATTATTAAATTATTACTTTGGAAGTAATTTATTTAAAAGGGCTACTATTGAGGATTATACAACCTTATTTTTTTTATAGTGACTTTTGAGATTAATTTTATATTAATAATAATTTTTATATATTTTGAATCACCTTTGTTAGATATTAGTGATCATTGAAATCTTATTTTATTTCTTTTATTTGGTGTTTAGGGCACATATTATATAAATTTTGTTATAAAAAAATCAAAAAAAAATCTTAGTATCAAAAAGAGTAGTAAAGCCATGCATGTAGATAAATAGAAATAGATGACAGAAATCTCTATTCTTATTGATCAAAAGTCATATCCAATAGGCTTCAAGGAGACTATTTAAGACATTATTAAAGAATAAAGTTATTTCTTTAGAGTCATTTGATCAAAGATTAGATTCAATAAGTTTAAGATTTTAAATATGATTTAGGTGTAAAAATTGAATGATTTGGAGTTTTTATGAAGGAGATATAGGCACTCAAAATCAAAGTATTGATTTTGTATCTATTGTCATTCTTTGAGGTATAACACATGTATATAAAAAACACTGAAGGATTGGTGATTGGAATTAGATAGGATATTTTTTTGACTACATTGCATATATATATGACTTGATGATTTTTATATAAGAATAAAGAAGATATTGGAAGTTGAAGTCAATATTTACAATCTAAGGGCAAAAAGTGACCTATTTAATTAGTAGTTGTATTTTGAGCTATATCTCAAGAAATTTGATAAGATTTTGGTTCAAATTTTTTTAAAATATAAATTATCATATTACAAAGCTATATAAAAAAATTTATAAAATTTGAATTTTAAATTTTTGAGATATGAAGAAAATAGTGCTCAAATGTTCCTAAATTAGGATTTTGAATACCTTCTAGGAGTTTTGAGATATCAAATGATTGAAAAAAAATCTACCATTGATTTTTCTTGTAATAAAGTTTAAAAACATAAACTATACTTTTAAAAAATTTGACAATAAATTGAATAGTTGGATTAAGAGATATTAAATCTTAAAATTCAAGAAGAAAATAATTCTTTGTAGATGAATAAGATATTGAAGGGTTTTTATTACAATTTGATCATTTTGTACAAACTAAAAAAGTTTTTTGGAAGACAAGACTTTATAGAGGTGTAAAAGATAGATATATGGAGCTACAATAAAATTTTGATGTAAAAATGAATTTTTGAAAAGAGATTATGGATTTTCTTTAAAATTATTGAGAATCTAATTTACCAATAATTAAATAGTTATAATTTATCATAAAAAAGGATGTTAAGAAATTTTTAGATATCATAAAAAAACTTATGTATAAATCTACTTAAATATAAAATATTCTTATTAGTACAATATTTTTTTAATACTACTATGTTTATTTATCATCCTTATTAAGGACAAATCACTTATTGGAACTTGGCCAATAAGTTAAAAGTAAATTCTTTACAGCTAAGTATCCAATATATTTCTAAATTAAAAATCATGCTATACAACATTGTAATTGTGTTTAGTATAAAATTCTTTATAATAAAGATTTTATCCTTAAATTATTTATTTTGGCAATGTCAACAGCATTAAATTGTGATGCAGATCTATATATAATACAAAATAATATAATAAAGAGATATTTGGAATTAATCACTAAGTCTTAACTTAATTACAAAAAAATTCAACTAAGCTCCAATCTATTGGACTATGGACATATATACATTTGGAGTACCAAAATTTAGACCAAAGGTTATGTGAAAAGAGGTCCAAATTTGAAATTAAGAAAAATAAGTTTTTCTTCTTCTTGTACTCTTTTACTTCTATATATTTTTAATCTAGAAGATTTTATTGATACAATATTTAAGATTAATAACTCTAAAAAAATTATGGGCTTTAGATAATTTTCTTCCATAGCTTACTATCTAATGCATTTTTAAGAATTATTCCATATAGTATGATATTATAATTTTATTTATTTAAAGATAGAAATATAAAGATAATTTAATATTATCTTAAAATTATTAAAAATTATGCATAACATGTAGCTAATTTATTAAACTATATTAAAGAGGCTTAACTCTTCTTGTCTTTGACAATACCTATTCTAGTTTAATACTATTCTATCTTTAAGTAATTTTTTATTCCTTTCAAGTAACACTAGAATATTTTGATATTTTAGTTGTTTGTATTTCATGTCTTGGATGATTTGACAAGAGTGAAGATTCATTGTTTTTATCTTGTATTTTAAAAGTGAATAGATTGTCCCATTTTTATGTTTGTGTTTGAAGGCTATAGACTATCCATCTTTAAATTAATATTTTAATTTAAATTGTGAATTTGTTAAGTTGTTTAAGATGGGAGAAAATTTTTTAGATACTATATTTAGTAGAAGTGAGGATAAATTTTTTTTTATCACAAATCTTCAAGAGCTTGTCAACACTCTTAGGATAAAAATTTCACACCATTAATATCAACTATGAAAGTACTATTCCTACATCTATAAAAAAAGTATAGAACCTATGCTAAGAAGTTGTATAATTGAGAGAAGCAAGTAAATCAACCTCACAACTAAATCTAAGAAGTTTTATTTCTAAAAGCATGAAAGAATGTAGAATGGGTAGGAATTTTAGAATTTACAATACATAATTTGTAGGATTAAGAGTAGGCAAGAAGCCGATGAATGGCCAGTTTAGAAGGCAACATGAATAAGGGAGTTAGAAAAAGTGGTTATCGTCGGTTGTGTAGCGGTTAATACCGATTAGGATAAGTATAAATTCATTCGGACAGTAGCAGTAAGGGCTAGACTGTAATAGTCTTAAGCCAGGGTAAGCTTGGTGCTACCTCTCTCTCTTTTCTTTTGTTAGACTGTAGCGGAGGATCCGGATTCTATTCCAAAGGGTTATACCATATCAATGATGAAGTACAGTAATAAAATAGAAAATTTATATATATGTGGATGAGTAAGAAATTATGATTGTTTGTTACGTGAAATTCTTTGCAGTGAATTGGAGGTTGAAGACCGGCTATGTCAATAAAATTCAGTTGTGGATGTGAGTGTCATGCCGTATTGATTGTGAGAGTTGAGCGGTGGAGAATATTGGAGTAACAATTTGTTTTGAGAGACGTTGTAGGTGAGGAATTATTTCCAATGATCGGAGAAAGAAGCGGTAGTATGCAGTCTGTGGAAATGGTGTGACATTGCCAATTGTTGTTATGAATTCGGAAGAAGACAGAAGATTACAGTAGGAGTATTGGTGGACGATTGTGTCACGAAGTATCTTTAGTTGCGGAATAGTAGAACCAATAGAGTGGACAGCAGTATTTTAGAGAAAAACGTGTACGTGTGCATTGGACTCTAATGTTTAGTAGGTAGTTAGTTATATGATCCTAACGGTTTAACTCAATACAAATAGTTTTTTCCTGTATTCGATTCCCCCTTTACTCTGCCCAGTGTATCTCTTGAGCCCATTAGCGGAAAGAGAACGGAGCACAGAAGAATTAGGTACTCCATTGGATACTTTCTCAATAGTGGATATAGCTGATTCTAGCAAGGCTAGTTCTTCAGTAGGGAATATATTGCTTGTAAGTAAGGGCCAATTCAGTGTATTCCAAAATCTGTTGTTTTTACCTCAACTTCAACCAATAAAGTTATTTGCAGATAATAATACTAAAGAGCGGAGGCCTAGAACTCCGAAAAAGACAATTGAGGGAGACAACATTTATTTTAACTAGGAAGCAAGTAGAACATTGTCACCTTCAATGGCGGCGAGGGATCCAGCAGTACCAATTGCGGTACAAATGGGTGCGGTGGGTGATCGCACAACTAGCGTAGCCCCATTACCTACCTTTAGGGGTCTGCCAGGAGCCACCCCAGAACAACACTTGTCTCAATTCTTGTCCGCATGTGTAGCTAATAATGGTAGAACTAAAGATATTTGGTTAAGATGGCTGCCAACAACCTTGAAAGATATGGCATTTGAATGGTATAATCACCAACCCGTGGGACAATTTTCTAATTGGGAGGCATTGAAAAATACATTTTTGACTCATTTTCGACCAATAGGATTTGAAGAACATCTTAGAGAAAGTTTAATGAATAGTAAAATGGTACCGGTGTCATAATACATGAAGTCTTGCTTAAGAATGCTCCGGGCACCTGGCTGTGGAAGATAAAAAGGAAATACGCCACAACAAAATCCTAACAATTCTAATAGAATCTTAAATAACTTCTATTAAACCTTAACAATATTTTTCAGCTTGATTCAATCTTAAAGAAATTATAAAAGAAGAATAAATGAGTCATATAATAATCATAATAGAAAATAATATATAAAATACTAAATTTAGAAAATACTAAAAATAAAATCTTAAAATCCTAAATCATATCTTATTCAAATCCTAGTCAAATCCTAAGTCAAACCTTGATCAAACCCTAGTCAAACCCTAAGTCAAACCCTGGTCAAATCCTAGTCAAATCCTGATCAAACCCTAATAATAAAACCCTAGGTCAATCTAGTCAAACCCTATCAAACCCTGAGTCCCTGGTCAAACCCTAGTCAAATCCTAATGAAATCCTAACCCTAATGAAACCCTAACTCAAACCCTGGTCAAACCTTAGTCAAACCTAATCAAATCCTAAGTCAAACCCTGATCAAATCCTAATCCTAATGAAACCCTAACTCAAACCCTGGTCAAACCTTAGTCAAATCCTAATCAAATCCTAAGTCAAACCCTGATCAAACCCTAATCCTAATGAAACCCTAATTAAACCCTAAATCCGAATCCTAATCAAACCCTAATCCTAATGAAACCCTAATTAAACTCTAAATCCAAATCCTAATCAAATCCTAGTAAAATCTTAAATCCTAAATCCTAGCCAAGCCCTAAGCAATTTCTAAGGCAGTTTTAGAACCACAATAACTACCAAACAAACCGTTGATCTTGATTGAAATTTTTTATACACCTTAACAATTAAGTTAACACACACACCAAGTTTGAAGAAGATCCAACTTACCAAGAAGAAGAAAAACTTACAAATTTGCTCGGGTATCAGCCGGCCTCCTTCTCTAATCTTCACGCCAATATTCCAATGCCTAAACCTCCTATTTGTACCATTCAATTGCTTCCAAATTTCACATGCATGTAGGAAATTAAGTCTTCTACACACACACATAAATTTCACCCCAATCCAACTGATAGATTGCTCAAAATCTGCAAAACCCTAACTAACCTTTAAAACCCAATTCTAGAGACCCCAACCGACATAAACTTCAATAACCTTTGATCAAACCGTTAGATCAATCTCAAATTCACCGCACCTTACAAGCACAACTGTTTGCACAAACCCACAAAATTTCACTTGATGATCTATAACCAATCTCATAAAATCCTCAAAAATATAAACCCCAATATACTTCATAAACTCTAAAGTCTCCCAAAACAACTCTGACTTTCCAAAGCTCTTACAAACTCAACTTTTATCCAAATCATTCAAAACCAAAACACATACAAACTTCTTCAAGTTTGCCTTCTAACTCCACTCTCCGATTTGCAAAAAGACTCTGGATCCGCCGTAGGCATGCAGTTTTGTGCCCTAGGGTCTGGTTTCGACCTAGGTTTTTAACCGGCCCTCTCCGGGTATCAACTCTTGTAATTTTGAGGTAAATTTCTCTAAAACCTACTTTTAACTTCTTACTTAACATGCCTATACCAATTATCTTTCTAATCTACCTTGCTTTACCATATTTATGGCTATACAAAGTAAGTAGAATTCCTTTTTATAAAAGGCAGCATTAGCACCTTTTAATTTTTTACTACCTCCTTGTCTATTATCTATTTTTCTAAGATAATTTTCTCTAATATTTTCATTTGAGCTCTTCTATAATATAATTACTCCTTCCCTCTTTCACTTAGTGGTTGTATTACTACACGACATCCACCCCCCCTGAACCTATGCATCCTCCGGCATGCACCAATAATTCTTCAATATGGTAATGTTGAATGCTCTTCATTTTGATCATATTCTTGGTCTTCAATTTGCTCCTCTTCTTCTATTTCAATACCCCTCAATAGATTTTGTTCTTCATCAAAATGTATATATATTCCCTTTTTTCTGAATAACTTGACTCGCTTGCCTGCTATAGGTGTCTTCAATTGTGTCCCATCAAGTTCCCGTAATACATATGTTCCTTTGTCATATACTTGTTTGACAATAGAAGGCCCAAACCATCTCCTTGTTTTTTTCTCTTGCTTCTTTCAACTTCTTTATAGCTACCTCAATGTCCTTCAATCTCTCAAATTCAATTGTATGTAAGCCCTTTCAATTCTTTCTCATAATCCAATGGTAGCAGCAATGCCACTTGTTTAACTTTCTTAGCAATAGTCTTATTTTTAATTTCGACTTTGCATTATATCTATTAACATAATCTTTCACCTTATCATAAAATTCTTTAGATTATACATTTATTACCTTATCATCACTTTCAAAATTTAAATCCAATAATAATTGTAATTCACCTATGATATCATCAAAGCCACTTTCTTTAAACATCTCCTATATGAATTCATCTTCATCAAGTACTCCACATTTCTTCAACTCATATTTTATATTTTTGATATTTTTCTTTTCTATTCTTCCAAAATGATTTATATTTTTGAATAAAATATATCCATCCTATGATAAGGTAATAATGGCCTCATCTCTTCTAATAAGCAGGAAGCCATCTCCTTTTGAGATTATATGCGGTTGTTAATACAAGTCTAATATCCATCTTCCCATATACGCCAATATTCTATAGTCAATATTTCTTTTACCAATGCCAATATTTCCATATATTCTTCATGTGCAAGTAGGTTGAAATTATCTTCTTTTGCACATGACCAAACCATTGGCGAAGTACAAATTTTGAAATAAGAAGATTTAAATGAAACCTCTTCCATATATCCACATACATCTTGCTTGCATCTTTTTTCTTGTTCTTTTGATTCCATGCTCGATTTAAGACATCCATATATTCATTAAATCCATTATCCATGTCTTCATATTTGAAGATTTTTAGATTTTCAACTCTTGAATTCCATACTTGATGATGAATCTTATCTTTGTTTAAACCCATTTGTCCTCCCATTACATATGCATTATTCATGTAACCTTGACCTTGGTCCAAAAGAGAAGTATTTACAATTAACTTGATCATAGCCAATGACTTGGCACACTTATCTTTTGTTCCATAATCTTCATTTGTTACATAATCTTCATTTGTTATATAATCTTGTATAACATTCATCATATCTTCTTGAATGCATCCTTGTGACACATCATAACCTTGTGTTATCTCAAAGCATTGAATTACTTCAAAACATTGAGAATTTTCAAGCCCTTGTAAAACCTCATGCTTTTGAAAAATCTCATAACTTTCACTATAATCCTTTGTGGTTTTACAACCACACTTAGTACCATAACCTTGTGCATTTTTATAACTCCCTTTGTAATAATCATGTGAAAATTCAAATTTTCTTTTATCCAATCCATATACGGTTTCATAGCCATATGCAATTTATTTTTCATCATCATATTCATATATAATTCCACCACTTCTCACATCATAATGTTGTAAATTCATACAACCTTCATGATTAGAACCTTGAATAGGTCCATAATCCATCTCTTTTGAAATTTCAACCTTAAATTTGCCTTCAACATATTGCCTTCAAATTTTTGGATATCTTGGCCTTCCATACTGATAGTTTGAAAAAAATCTTTGTTCTCTCTTTCACCACTTTTGGTATTAGATCCAATTTCCTTCATGTGCAAAGAATTTGCTCTTCTTTTAAAGCTTCCCTCTTGCTCCTCTATTTCTCTTGATTCGAGATTTGTCCCTTGCATTGATAAAGATGATGTAGAAGGCAAAGTAGATAATCTCTTAGGCCATACTGCAACTCTTCTAACTTGTGCTTGTTGTTGCTTTGCTAGAACAACCACTGTTTTCTTCAACTCCTCCCAATCATTAGTACAACCACTCTCTATAGACTCATTTGCAAGAAGTATGAAAAGCTCGTCTCCCAATCCATCATCAACACTGTTTAAAAACAATTCTACTTTAAAAGCATCCATTGATTGTCTCTCTGAGAATGAGAGTTGATAAAATCTCCTCTCAAATTCTTCTAAGAATTCATAAAGATCCATATGCATGCCCGGTTGTAACCTCACTCAATTCAAAAACTTTTGCTTGGTAATCCTATCTTCATCCTCATCAATAAATTCTTTCTTCAAAAGTTCTTGAAATTTTGACCACGTTTCCACATTTCCTCTAAGTAATTTCTTCACCCTTTCATGAACCTCACGTATTATAGCAAATTCAAATAATTGGACCATCTCTTTTTCGGAAACACAATTCAATTCCATTTCTTGAACATAATATTTCAAATATTTAGAAATATCCCTTCCATCAAATTGATGGATCTTGTTAACTACAACTTGCAAAGCTTTGGTTGCCAAAGTCTCTTTGTGAACCTTGTCTTGTTGTTTTTGCATAAATAATGCAAATTCTTGAAACATCTTTGCAATATTTGGATCCAAAAACATACCTTGTCCGCCAATAGAAAATCCATTTGAATCTCCATGTGAAGATCCACTAAAAATTCCATCCATAGTTCCATCAAAAATATATAACTCATCCAAAGACCTTGATGACACATCCTCCATTTTGATTCACAATGCTCAAAATTGTCTTTTAAAGCGCTCTAACATATATTCCATGACACTTCAAAATGCTCCAAAATGCCTATAAAGCCTTGTGAAACTCCATAATAATCCAAATGCCATTTTTATTTTCTAAGATATTTTCCAAAGCTCAAAGCTTCAAAAAGCTTCAAAATCAATCTTCTTGCCATTTTCTCCTCTTTTGCTACCTCCACTTGTTGCTCTACTTGCAACTCCACTAGAAGCTCTATCCATAGCTCCATCAAAAATATATAACTCATCCAAAGATCTTGATGACACATCCTCCATTTTAATTCACAATATTCAAAAATTTCTTTTAAAGCAATCTAATAAATACCTTATAATACTTCAAAATCCTCCAAAATGTCTATAAAACCCTATGATACTGCTTGATAATCCAAATGCCATTTTTTTTTTTTTTTTTTTTTTTTTTTCCTAAGATATTTTTCAAAGTTCAAAGCTTATAAAAAGCTTCAAAATCAACCCTCTTTCCATCTTGTCTTCCTTTTCTACCTCCCCTTGTTGCTCCACTTGCAACTCTACTAAAAACTCCAATTGATGCACCATCCATAATTTCTTCTTCAATTCTCTTGCCTTCCTTCTCCATAAGTCAAATAAATCCAACAAAATCCCAATAACCTTCCACCTCAAGCTTTTACTCCAATTGAAGCATCATCCATAAATCTTCCTTCAACTCTCTTGCCTTCCTTCTTCATAAGTCAAATAAATCAAAAAAATCCCAATAAGCTTTCACCTCAAGCTTTTATTCCAATTGAAGCACCATCCATAATTCTTCCTTTGACTCTCTTGCCTTCTTTCTTCATAAGTCAAATAAATCCAAAAATATCCCAATAATCTTCCACCTCAAGCTTTTCACGTCGGGTTCACCAAATTATGTCGTAATACGTGAAGTCTTGCTTGAGAATGCTCCGGGCACCTGGCTGTGGAAGATAAAAAAGAAATACGCCACAACAAAATCCTAACAATTCTAATAGAATCTTAAATAACTTCTATTAAACCTTAACAATATTTTTCAGCTTGATTCAATCTTAAAGAAATTATAAAAGAAGAATAAATGAGTCATACAATAATCATAATAGAAAATAATATATAAAATATTAAATTTAGAAAATATTAAAAATAGAATCTTAAAACCCTAAATCATATCTTATTCAAATCCTAGTCAAATCCTAAGTCAAACCTTAATCAAACCCTAGTCAAATCCTAAGTCAAACCCTGGTCAAATCCTAGTCAAATCCTAAGTCAAACCTTGATCAAACCCTAACTCTAATGAAACCCTAACTCAAACCCTCGTCAAACCCTAGTCAAACCCTAATCAAATCCTAAGTCAAACCCTAGTCAAATCCTAATCAAACCCTAAATCAAACCCTGATCAAACCCTAACCCTAATGAAACCTTAACTCAAACCCTGGTCAAACCTTAGTCAAATCCTAATCAAACCCTAAGTCAAACCCTGATCAAATCCTAACCCTAATGAAACCCTAATTAAATCCTAAATCCAAATCCTAATCAAATTCTAATCCTAATGAAACCCTAATTAAATCCTAAATCCAAATCCTAATCAAACCCTAGTAAAATCTTAAACCCTAAATCCTAGCCAAGCCCTAAGCAATTTCTAAGGCAGCTTTAGAACCACAATAACTACCAAACAAACCGTTGATCTTGATTGAAATTTTTCATACATCTTAACAATTAAGTAAATAACACACACACCAAGTTTGAAGAAGATCCAACTTACCAAGAAGAAGAAAAACTTACAAATTTGCTCGGGTATCAGCCGGCCTCCTTCTCCAATCTTCACGCCAATATTCCAGTGCCTAAACCTCCTATTTGCACCATTCAATTGCTTCCAAATTTCACATGCATGTAGGAAATTAAGTCTTCTACACACACACATAAATTTCACCCCAATCCAACTGATAGATTGCTCAAAATCTGCAAAACCCTAACTGACCTTTAAAACCCAATTCCAGAGACCCCAACCCACATAAACTTCAATAACCTTTGATCAAACTGTTAGATCAATCTCAAATTCACAACATCTTACAAGCACAACCGTATGCACAAACCCACAAAATTTCACTTGACGATCTATAACAATCTCACAAAATCCTCAAAAATATAAACCCCAATATACTTCATAAACTCTAAAGTCTCCCAAAACAACTCTGACTTTGCAAAGCTCTTACAAACTCAACTTTTATCCAAATCATTCAAAACCAAAACACATACAAACTTCTTCAAGTCTGTCTTCTAACTTTTTTCTCCAATTTGCAAAAAGACTTCTCTATTTGATGTCGGCACGTGGTTTTGTGCCCTGGGGTCTGGTTTCGACCTAGGTTCTTAACCGGCCCTCTCCGGGTATCAACTCTTGTAATTTTGAGGTAAATTTCTCTAAAACCTACTTTTAACTCCTTACTAAACATGCCTATATCAATTATCTTTCTAATCTTTTTTGTTTTACCATATTTATGGCTATACAAAGTAAGTAGAATTCCTTTTTATAAAAGGCAGCATTAGCACCTTTTAATTTTTTACTACCTCCTTGTCTATTATCTATTTTTCTAAGATAATTTTCTCTAATATTTTCATTTGAGCTCTTCTATATTATAATCACTCCTTCCCTCTTTTACCTAGTGGTCGTATTACTACACGACAACGTGTCTTGTAAATTGGATACGTGTTGGAGGTCCTATAGAACGTCGCCACTTAGCTCTTAGGTAGATAGTATAAATAGAGACAAGAGTGAAGCCTTCTTCACTCTTGTCAACTCCTTTCTTGTTTCTAGTCTAGTTCAAGAGTCTCTAGTTTTCTTGTCTTTTGGCATTAGCCATTCCAGTTTCTTTTTAATATATATACTTCTTTATATTTATTTCTTTGAGAGAAGTCTCACTTGTTTATTTGACTTCATCCAGTTATTGTCCTTGACACTTTGATGGCACACGCTCTAAGTTTCAAAGTTTTGTCAATCAAATCAAGTTAATAACACCTCTACAACCTGAACGTTATTCGACAGAGGAATCATGCGTTGGATTGGTTGGAACTTTGCTTACAAGATAAGCTCTATCGTGATTTGCTCCTCTATTTGAAAAAAGATCACCGATTTTGAACAACTTTGAGACTTTTTTGGAGGCATTTGCGGAAGCATTTGGCGAGCATGACAAGGCTCGATGGACTACAACAAAAACTTGATTGCTACGACAAGGGACTCACTTTGCATCAGTCTATGCATCCGATTTCAGGCAATTAGCATGCGACATCAACTGAGATGAAGAAGCATTGATGAGTTAATTATATTAGGATCTCAAGGACGACATGAAGGATTTGTTGTTATCTCTTTCTGATCCACAAACGCTCAATGAAGCCATTAGCTAAGCTCTGAAGTGCGATAATCGTTTATTTCAACGTTGCCAAGACCAACACTCCAGATAATATACAAGTCGTTTGGACACAATTATATCAGCAAGTAGCCTAAATTCACAATCGGAGACAGAGGACATATAGATTGATGCGATACGTGTCAAATCCTTTACTGGAGAAGAAAAGAAGCAGCGTATGGAGAAAGGTTTGTGTTTTTATTACAGTGGAGAAGGCCATAGAGCTGGAAACTGTCCTAAGAAGCAAAATGGACGTAGCATCAAGAATAGAGGTGCATTTAATCAAGAAAATGAGGATGCCCAGCCACAATAGGAACCGTGTGGCTGGACAAATCAAAACCAAGTTCCTCTCTTTCTACTCAACCTGCCCGTTGTTTTACAATTCCTTTGTCTTTTGGTCTTGAAAAACTAAAAATCTTAGCCTTATTAGATTCAAGAGCATCTGCTTGTTTTTTAGACCAAGAATTTGCTAAGCATCACAAAATTCTCCTAGTACAAAAATTCAAACATGTTCACGTAGAAATAATAGATGGACGACTTTTATTATGTGGTAGTGTCACCCATGAATCAAAACCTATAGAAGTGACGTTTAAAGACCATAGTAGTTATATTATTTTCAACATTATTAACATCCAGCCAAATCCTGTTATTCTTGGTCTTTCTTGGTTGAAAAAATGTAATCCATCCATAGATTGGAGGTTGTGGAGGATAACATTTTCTATAGAACAACCTAAGGACAAGCCTGGAAGAAGACTCCAAATCAAAAAATCCTTATTCATTGGAGTAAGAACGTTTGTAAGATCATGCAAGGAAGGTACACCATTGGTCATTAATGTGACTCCAACTAGTGGAGAGCAAATTTCAATAGCAAGAATACCGGAATAATACAAGGATTTTCAAACCATATTCCAAAAGAAGAATGCTGACATGCTATCAGAACATCAATCATATGATTGTGCCATAGAATTGCAAAAAGGAGCACAACTGCCTTTTGGCCCAATCTACAACCTATCGCAGATGGAGTTGGCTGAGTTGCAAAAATACATTGACGAGAACCTAGCCAAAAACTTTATTTGTCATTCAAAGTTGCTAGTTGGTACACCAATCTTATTTGTGAAGAAGAAGGATGGCTCACTACGGATGTGCGTGGACTATTGAGGTTTCAATAAGGTGACAAAGAAGAATCGTTATCCATTACTTTTGATCTCTAGTCTTTTGAAATAACTTGGACGTGAAAAGATCTTTACAAAGATTGATCTAAGGGGAGCTTACAACCTTGTGCAAATCAAAGAAGGAGACGAATGGAAGATAACTTTTCATATAAGGTATGATCATTTTGAGTATAACATCATGCCATTTGGTCTTATCAATGCTCCGGCAATCTTTCAACACATGATGAACGATATTTTTGAGAATATCTAGACAATTTTATTGTCATTTACTTGGATGATATCTTGATATTTTCCGAGAACGAAGAAGAGCATAAGAAGCACGTTTGTTTGGTATTCAAAAAACTACACAAGTGAGGATTCTATGCCAAGTTAGAGAAGTGCTTATTTCACCAAACTGAGATGGAGTTTTTAGGGTTTTTTGCGACTTTGGAAGGCTTGAAGATGGATCCCAAGAAGGTGGAAGCAATTGTATCCTAGGAAGTTCCAAAGATGATTAGAGATGTACAATATTTTCTCAACTTTGCTAACTTCTATCGGATCTTCATCAAGAATTATTCTTAAGTTGCTGCTCCACTCACTTGATTAATATGTAAGGATAAGCTTAAATGGGGACCTCTAGCAGAAAAAGCATTTGAAAATCTTGAAACGGCATTTACTACGACTCCAATCTTGGTACACCCAAACTATGCAAAGGCTTTTTATTTGGAAACCGATGCTTTGGATTTTGCTTTAGGAGCCGTACTTTCGCAGATGGGCATTGACAATAAGCTTCATCTAGTTGCATTCTATTCACGGAAGTTTTCTACGGTTGAAATCAACTACGAGATTTATGATAAAAAACTCTTTGCAATAATGGATTCTTTCCAAAAGTGGCATCATTTTCTTGAAGGAGTTGTACATCCAATGAACGTATATACAGATCATAAGAATTTGGAGTACTTCATGTCAGCTCGGATTCTAAACCATCGTCAAGCTTGATGGAATAAGTCGCTATCTAGGTTTGACTTCATTATTACTTATCGGCTTAGAAAAGCAGCAAGGACTATCCGATGCCTTATCAAGAAGATCATATCTTGCGTCAAAGGTTGGAGAAGCAACGCTTGATCAATAATGTACGATATTGTTAAAGCCAGAGCAATTCATGATTTGTGTTGCTGTTGTGCCAATTGATGCTGACTTCCTCAATCAAGTACGTGCTATGACCATTGAAGATTCAATAGTCCTTGATATCAAGCAGCGTATCAATGATGACAAGTTTAAGATTGAAGGAGATCTCTTATACTTTGAGGAGCGGTTGTATATCCCAAAAGGGCTAGCACGACTTCGAGTCCTTCAATCTCGTCATGACTTTCCAGCTACGAGACATTTTGGATTCAACAAGACCTTGGAATTCATTTCCCAAGATTTTTGGTGGCTCCAAATGTAAAAGGATGTGAAAGATTTCGTCCTCTCTTGTGACATTTGTTCAAGATCCAAGAACCCTCAGCATCGCCTTTATAGACTTCTACAGCCATTGCCTATTCCGTGTCATCCATGGGCTTTAGTTTCCATGGACTTTATTATAGATCTGTCGCCATCGAATTCATTTGACAACATCTTTCTTGCGGTGGATCAACTTACGAAGATGGCTCATTTTATCCCTTGCAAGAAGACATCGTCAAGCAAAGATACAACAAGGCTCTTCCTTGATAATATGTATCGATATCATCGTCTATCAGATGATATCGTGTTAGATTGAGGAATCCAATTTGTATCAAAGTTTTGGAGATCTTTTTTTAAGATATTGAAGGTGGACATCAAGTTTTCTTTGGCATTCCATCCTCAAACTGACAACCAAACGGAATGGGTGAATCAAGTTTTGGAACAGTATTTACGATGCAGCATCAACTATCAGCAAGATGATTGGACTGCATATCTACCGCTAGCCGAGTTTGCATATAACAACACCCTTCATGGGTTGACTCAAAAAACACCATTCTTTTCCAACTATGGGTATCATCTAAAAAAAATCTATTGAGTCCATCAATGAATAACAACCCAGCAGCTGAAGGATTGGTGTAGCAGCTATTGGAGCTTCAATTGCAAATTGCCCAAGAGTCTTACAAAGCATCCGCAGATAAATTTCGGAATCAGTCACCTAATTTCAAAATTGGAAATAAAACATGGCTGCTTCGACGGAATATCAAGACCAAGCAGCCATGTGATAAGTTGGACTACCGAAGATTTGGACCATTTGTTATCCAGAAGCAAATCAATGTTGTGGCATACTACTTAGAGTTACGAGCTGCTATGAAGGTACACCCTGTCTTTCATGTTTCTCTGTTAGAGCCTTATCGAGAATTATCTTTTCCTAAAATAGTGCAATGTTCGCCACCTAGTATAGAAATTGAAAACAATAAAGAATAAGAGGTAGAAAAGATACTAGATTCACGGCGAAGATGGAATAAATTAGAGTACTTTGTGCATTGGAGCAGCTACGATATTAATGAATGAACATGGGAATCAGCCAAAAATCTCGCCAATGCGTCGCAAAAGGTATAAGAATTCCATTGACGATATCCTAATAAACCAAAAGTTGGCCATTAACAAAGCATGAAGATGAAGCCTTTTCTGGAGAAATGAATAGAAAAAGAATCTATGTCTTATCAAAACATAACTTGTTGTATTTTGTAGTATCAAGATATCTAATATCAAGATGTATTTGGATATGGCTAGTGAGAATGTAGATACTGTACTAGTAATACCATCTCAATCGAGTAGCTCACGACGTCGACCTCGAGATGTAGAATTAGAAGAGCCAAGAAGAGGTCGAAGAATATCAAGCAACAAGTCACTTGTAATTGTCTTTGAAGTTGAACCAGCTCATGCAAGTAATGGCGAAGCGATATTTTCAAGTCGTTTCCACAATGAAGATACAGAAGTTCAGGCATGGTCTTAAGTGGAAGATATTGGTTATTATCGGTGGCTACAAGGACCCATGAATCATCTGCCTTGTGAACGACAGGTGGAAGATATTGCAGAGACTATGCAACAAATTTTTGATTTCCTACATTTGTGAGTATACATCTCAAATAGCTTCTCGGAGACCTCAAAGCTAGAGGAGGAGGTGATGTCAAGGACATACTTATTAGAACCTTCTAGAACATTCTAGAAGGATCCTAGAAACTCTCCAAGACCTTCTAGCATCTTCCAAGTTGGTAGAAAAGCTTCCTAGTTGATAGAAGCTACTTAAGAAGCTTCCTAGATAGTAGAAGTTGCTTGAGAAGTTTCTTAATTAGTGGAAGTTGCTTAAGAAGCTTCCTAATTGGCAGAAGTTGCTTGAGAAGCTTTCTAGATAGGAGTATATATTGGAGTCGAGGCTGAAAAGTTCTTCAGTCTCGACAACACATCTCTTGGAGCTCTAGCTCACTTCTCTGGTATTGTTCTTGTACTCATCTGATATAATCTAGCTTTTATCAATTTTTCTTAAACTCTTTGTTTCGATTTCTTGTTCGTGTTCTATGTCCGAGACAATTTCTTTCTTATACATAAGTGTAATTACAAAGATCAACTATAGATCAATCTTAGATTTTTTATATTCTAATTGAAATTTATACCAAATTTTATTATCTTTCAAATAAAATTATTTACAAATCTTATTTTTTTCTTCTCTCATAGAAGACCCTTCTTACATCAAAATCCTATAAGTGTTACACTTTCAAAAATATTTTAAAATCTTATTATTGATTTCATCTTCTAAATTCAAAAAAATATATTTTTTTGCCATAGATACCTATTTTTTACCTTGAAGTCTAATTTTGATTGTGTCTTATAAATTATCCTTTTTAAATATCAATCAAATATTTTTTTATGATAATTTAAAAAAATATATTCCTAAATTCATCCTAAAGGTGATTGCATTGGTATTATATCTACTTTATTTTATCTTGTTTTTTTTTCATGGTCCTATAAAGTAAGAAGAGGTTTTTTTATTTAAAAAAAATACTAGAAAATATTCAAATTTTAACTATCTCTAATCTATTGGTTGTAATTTCTTAATGAAATCTCTTTTAATATTATAAATAAGTCCTCCTAATTATATTGGTCTTTTATTTATTCTTGATTTGATGAAAATAATTATAAAATTTAGGTGTTAAATTTATTGTGTCATTTTTTATTATTAATAGATGCTGAAAATACTAAGCTTTCTATCCTTTATGAAGGTAAAATTCACCCTTTAATCCAAATTACAATATAGCTTTAATTAAGAGTTTTTTGTAATTAGTAGTGTAATCAACAAAAAATAAAGAAACAAGAAGGACAAAATAAGTATAAGAAAGACAATTAAATAAATACACATTCCAAAAACCTGTCATAGTCTATTCATTATATTTTCACTTCATAAAAAATAAAAATAAAAAATAAATTTTTATATATAATAGATTTTTTTTGTCTTTTTAATAATATAAAGAATATATAATTTTGAATTACTATAAGTAATTTATAAAGATTTAAAGATAAGAGATAAAAAATTAAATAATTTAAATAAATAGATTTTACTTCAAGATAATTTGTTTTAGTAATCAAGGATTTGAGCCTCACTAAGACTCATAAAGTTGTGTGTAGGGTGTCCTAGAAGGCCCACGAGGCCTTAATCTTATCTTTCTATCTATATCCAAAGTGTTACAATTCATATGGAACATGTGCACCTCCTTTCCTACAAGTACTATTCTAATTGCTGGTTACTATGATTTATACTAGTAAAACATGTTTTTTTATAAATTTGATTCTACTATGGTATTCAAAAATATCCAATTAGCTTAGGAATATTGAAGGGCCTTCAACTCATGCTCCAATTCTTTATATTCACCTCCCAAAGTGATAAAATCACTTTTATCAAAGTTTTAAAAATATGTTCTAAAAATTCTTTAAAAATTATAAATAAATTATAAATAAAATTTTAAAAAAACTTTTAATATTTTTAAGATGCTAATATCAAATTAAAGTTATTTTATCCTATCTTGGTGATTTTTTATAGTAATAAAATCAATTTAAATCAACTAAATAATCATATTTTTTATATAAATTATTAAAAAACTATAAGATCTTTATTTATACTCTTCTATCTATTAACTAATATTTATAAGTTTCTAATAAGTAATATATATGATTAATAGACCAATTTAGATATTGGTCTCAATAACTAAATATGAATTTTTACAATTATAAACAAATATTTAAACAAACTAAGATAATTGCCTCTAAGACTTATTAAGATTTTATTTTTATGATTTTTTTTCTAACAAGATTTTTATAACTAATAAAACCTTTTCAATCCTAATAATTACTTAAATGATCAAATAGACTCTCTAATTTTAATATTTTTATATCTAAACAACTTAAAAATTTTATTTTAATAAATCCATTAATTAACATGCATTGATGGAGCTCATAATCTTCAAGGCTTTGATTTAATAATGGACACAATTATAAATTTTATATTTTATCAAGATAAAGGCATACTAATAGTTACAACAATACATATACTATAAAATAAATCTGGATAGAAATCAATGGTCTTTTACATCTGATCAAATATTATTCTTAATTGATAAAGTTAAGGATTTAGATTTTTCAAATGGTCTTTTATATTAAAACTAATATTGATTATTTACTCTCAAATAACTTCAAAATAACATTTTAATTTTTTTCACATGTATTGATTGAATAAGAATTTAGGAATTATAATTACACTTGGATTTTTTTGCAAGGATATGTATATTGCATCATTTGTTAGATCAACGACAAATTTGAAATATATGAGCTGCCTTTTATAATTTTTATGTATATTATTGATAATTTTAACCACTAATGTAAAAGAAGACAAAGAACCCTGTGATGCTTTATTGCAAGATGCTGATTTAAATTTATATGTCTCTTAGATTTGCTTCAAAAGTTGGAAAGAAAAGTTTGGACACCCTTTCCTACTTGCAACTCTTTTAGATAGGTCTATACTATCTTTTCATATGATACTAATAAATCTAATAATATACTAGAATTTATAGAGACCACCAATAGAAGTCTTAAGGATTTGCCATGGCTTACATACTTGAGGTTTGCATGTTGTCATATTATGATTTGATTACTATATGAAAATAATGTATATATATATATATATATAGTTTATTAAATAATTAAATAAGGGCCATATTAATGGATTTTAGTTGATTACAAAATATAATTAGATTATTGTTTTGGAAGGAATTTGTTTAAAAAAACTACTATTGAGATTTATATAATTTCATTCTTTTTTTAATAGTGACTTTTGAGATTGATTTTATATTGATAATAATTTTTGTATATTTTGAGTCACTTCTATTAGATATTAATGACCCTTGAAATCTTATTTTATTTCTTTTATTTGGTATTTAGAATACATATTAATAAATCTTATTAGAATAAGTATTAAAAAAAAGTTTTTGATATCAAAAAGAATAGTTATGCCATCCATGTGGATAAATAAAGAAAGATTGACGACTAGGATTAGAAAGAGAACTTTTTTGGCTATACTTTATATATACAATATAATAAATTTTAAGCTAGAATGAATGAGATATTGGGAGTTAAAGTCAACACTTGCAATCTAAAGACAATAAATGACCCGTTTAATTAGTGGTTGTATTTTGAGTTATATCTTAAGTAATTTGACAAGATTTTAGTTCAAAATTTTTAAAAATAAGTATTTTCATATTGCAAAGTTATACAAAAAAAATTTGTAATATTAAATTTTTGGAATTTTGAGATATGAAAAAAATAGTATTCAAATGTCTATAAACTTGGGTTTTAAGCACTTATTAGGATTTTTGAGATATCAAACAATCAAAAGTAATCTATAATTGATTTTTCTTATAATAAAGCATAAGAGTATAAGCTACATTTTGAAAAACTTTGACAAAAATTGAATGGTTGGATTAAGGGTTATAGGATCCTAAAATTATTGGATTCTAAACTTCAACAAGAAATCAATCTTTTATAGGTAAATAAGATATTAAAAGATTTAATTATAATTTGATTGTTTTTTATAAATTAAAGGAATTTTTAAAAATCAAGACTTTATAGAGGTAAAAAGATGGATACATAAAGCTATAATAAAATTTTGATATAAAGATGAGATTTTGAAAAGAGATTATAGATTTTCTTTGAAATTGTTAAGAATCTAACTTATCAACAATTGATTAGTTATGATTTGGTATAAAAAGGGGTGTTAAGTATTTTTTTGATGCCATAAAAAAATCTTATATACAAATTTATTTAAATATGTGAGGTTTTTATTAATATAATATAGTTTAAAAAAATATTATTATATTTATTTGTCTTCTTTATTAAAAACAAGTTACTTATTAGAATCTTGTCAATAAGTTAAAGATAAATTTTCTATAGCTAGGTACCGAGTATATTTTTAAATTAAAAATCATACTCTATGACAATGTTTTGTAATTCAAATATATCAAAATAGTCTATAGCTTTTTGATGGAATAAAAATAATATAGAAATTATTAATTATAAGTTCTAAATTTAAAAATATATTTTTAAAACTAACAAATAATCTAATTCTTAAGGTGGCTATTCCTAATCCATATGTGCTACTTAAAATAACAAATGTCAATTTATGATTTGTTGTTAAAAGTTTATATATTATTTCTTTGAATAAAATCTTTATATTTCAAGGCCTTTTACTTTTATATCAAGTCTAACTATTCTTCTAAGATAACTATAAGTGCACTTTTTATACTCTATTATACATATTACAATTATCTTATATTTATTTTTAATGAGATAAAAATAATTATGAAACTTAGATGCTAAATTCACTATATTATCTTTGATTATTTTTGGATATTGAAAATACTAAGCTTTTTATATCTCATCTTCAAAGCTTTGGTTCAACAACAGACGCAATTACAACTTTTATGCTTTACAAAGATAAAGGCTCACACTAATAGTTGCAACAATATATATGCAGTATGATAAATTTGGACAAAAATTAGTAGTCTTCTATATCTAATCAAATATTATTCTTAGTTGATAAAGATAAAGATTTGGATTTTTCATATTAAGACAGCATGTACTACAGCTTCAATATTGGTGCATCTAGACTTTATAAAGACATTTTACATAAAATTGATGCTTCAGACTTTATACTAGAGGTTGTACTTTCACAAATGGGTATAGACGACAAATTCCATCTTGTTGCATTTTATTCCCAAAAATTCTCTACTACTGAAATTAATTATAAAATCCACAATAAGAAGTTTTTTACTATTGTGGATTTTTTTCAAGAATGGCATCATTTTCTTGAAAGAGTAATGCATCTTGTGGCTATATATATAGATCGCAAAAACTTAGAATATTTTATGTCAGCTCGGATTCTTAATCTCGCTACCAAGCTCGATGGAATATGTTGCTATCTTGATTTAATTTTATTATCATTTATTACTATGAGAAGCAACAAGGATTGTCTCATGTTCTATCGAGGAGATCATATCTTATACTAAGGCTAAAGAAGACAGTGTTTAATCAACAATATACAACTTTGTTGAAATCAGAGCAATTTCGCCTTTGCGCCACTATTATATTGGTGCTTATTGATTTTAGTTTCTTCAATGAGGTGTGTGTTGCAACTACTAATGATGCTTTGGCCTTTAATGTCAAGTGTTGCTTGAAAGAAAATATTGATGAGTTCAAATTTGAAGAAGACCTTTTATACTTTGAAGAACATTTGTATATCCCAAAAAGACCAATAAGATTGTGCGTTCTTCAATCTTGCTATGACTTTTCAACTACTAATCACTTTGGATTTAACAAGACCTTGGAACTTATTTTCCAAGATTTTTGGTGGCCTCAAATGTGAAAAGCAATGAAGGACTTTGTGCTCTCTTATGACATCTATTTAAAGTCCAAAAATCCTTGACATTGCTCTTATAGACTCTTACAATCCTTACCTATTTCAAGACGGTCATGGTCTTCTATCTTGATGGATTCATCATAGATCTAATACCATTCAATTCATTAGATAGCATCTTTGTAGTGGTTGATCAACTTATAAAAATGACTTATTTCATTCCTTGCAAAAAGACTGCATCTAGTGAAGAAACAGCAAGGTTTTTTTTTTATAATATATATATCGATATCATAGCCTATCAGATGATATTATATTTGATTGAGGATCCTAATTTATATCTAAGTTCTATAAATGTCTTTTTGAAATATTGAAGGTGGATATTAAACTTTCTTCAACTTTCTATCTTAAAACTAATGGCCAAATAGAACAAGTTAATCAAGTTTTAGAATAGTATTTATGATGCAGTATCAAGAAGACGATTAGATCTTATATCTATCATTAATGGAATTTGTATATAATAATATTATTCATGCCTCAATTTAGCAAATACTATTTTATTCCAACTATGGATATCATTCAAAGCTTAATCTATGGAGTACACCAAAGAATAACAATCTAGCAGTTGAAAGATTATAAAGCAACTATCACAACACCAAACAACCTTAAAGCTTCAATTATAAGTAGCTCAAAATACTTACAAGATATTTGTAAATAAATTTAGAAATCAACCACTTGCTTTTTATATTAGAGATATGGTATGGCTTCTTTGACAGAACATCAAGACCAAGCGGCCATACAATAAGTTGGACTATCAAAGGTTGGGACCATTTTCTATCCAGAAACAAATCAATCCAGTGGCATATCGCTTGAAATTACCATGTGCTATGAAGATAAATCTAATTTTTCATGTCTCTCTTTTAGAACCTTATAAAAAATTGCATATTTTGGGAAGAATACAACAATGACCGCTTAGTATCAAAATTGAAGACTATGAAGAATACGAGGTTGAAAAGATACTTGACTTTCGACAAAGGTGGGACAAATTGGAATATCTTATTCACTGGTGGAGCTATGATATTAATCAGCACATATGGGAACCAACTAAAAATCTCGCCAATGCACCTCAAAAGATACATGAATTTCATCAATTCTATTCTCACAAATGTATTTGATGATAATTCTTTAGTGAAGATTGAATTCAATGAATACTTATAAAGATTGGGAGAGTTAAACTAAAGCCTTCAGTAGTATATTGTTATCTATTCTAAAATAGAATAGAGTGGTAGAAGCAAGTTAGTCACCATGTCAAATCTTCAAGCATTGAAAGAACAAGACTTAAAAGATTCGTTTGCCATACAAGCTTCAAATAAACTAATATAATTTTTACAACCTTCAATTAAGCAAAGTGAAGACAATACATTTCAGTGTCAAATACAACCTTGGTTGGAACCATTAGGAATAAGATCCAACCATGTAAGTCTCGATTCTAATGCTCGAGCTTTAGTCATATTGCTTGAGTTTGGAAAGACAAATCTTTTTAATCCTAAGATCTTATTTGGAAGATGTTTTGAAGGCTACAATAAAGATCAGATCTTTGAATGGGATACTTCAATAATGAAAATACTAGTCCAAGGTCATAGGTGATTTCTTCAAAGACCAATGGAATCTATTGCCTAAGAATGGAGAACAAAATATATAACTTCATTAGTACATCATATTCTTAATTTCTTACATATATAATAAGATTGAGCTCCTCTTGGAATTCATTGCTAGAGAAGGGATGATGTTATGAATATATATTTTTGACATTCATAGAATCTTTTAGAACATTCTAGAAGCTTTTTGAGTTAGTGAAAGTCAATTAAGAAGCTTCCTAATTAGGGGAAGGAGCTCAAAAAGCTTCCCAATTGATAGAAGTTGCTCAAGAAGATTCTTAGTTTGATGGAAGATGCCCAAGAAGTATCCTAGATAGGAGTATATATGGTCATACAAGTTAATCTTTTATAATTATTTAAAATATACACAACAACAAAAATTATTGTAAGTATATCTTTACTTTCTTATTAAAGTATCAAATTGCTTATACTATTGCTTGAGATTTTATTTCAATTCATATAGTGATTTTTTCAATCTACATAAAAGATTCTCTTTTTAAGATCTTCCAAATCATTTACCATGATGTGTATAGATTTCTTCTTCTAATTTTTAATATAAGAAAATAATAATTACAACCAATTGCTCTAATTTCAAATTATATTGTGCAATTTTTATTTAAAATATACAAATAGAAATAAACTTGACAATAAGAGAAAATATTTTATTAAGATCAATATCTTCTTTATGAATATATCTTTTGGCTATTAATTTGATCTTATTTTAAGATTTTATTTTTTATTTTTTTATTTTTTTATTTTTTTATTTTATTTATAAGTAATTATTATTTTTTAGATCTTATATATTTTTATATATATAATAAGTTAATTTTTTTATCTATTCCTTTTTTTTATTTGAATTAATTTTTTTATCTTTTATAACTTTTTAAAATATAAAAGACTTATTATTTTTATAATTAGAAAGAATACTACTATAGATGGATAATAAAATATATTAAAAATTATTTTCTTTTGTTGCAACCTCTAAAATTTTAAGATTAACTTTTCTTTATCATTCTTTGTTATTCTTGTTTAGAGGCTTCTTTTCCAACAATTTGTGTAGTCCTTATTACTTAAGAAAATCATTCACTATTGATTGCTACAACCCAAAATTTTTCTTCTTGTCAAATTTTTTCACAACAAATTTTATATTTGTGATCTTTGCTACTATTGTTTATCTCAACTATACTTACATACTAATTGTTGGAAAAATAATCACAAAATTATAAAATCAAGGAAATAAATGTAAAACAAAGTTACTTTAATAAGATTTAAAATAACATATATACACAATCAGATTTTTATAAATTATAACATTAGATAAAAGTCCTCAAAGATTATCCAAAAAATATCCTAAGTGCCTATCAAATGTTATCTATATCAAGTTACAAGGGGGCATTATACTTTATTTATTCACAAAAAGAAAAGTGGATAGAATAATACTCCTACTTCTTGTTCATCCTTGTTAAAGAAGGAGGTTAAAATGATACATCCATGAACCTTGATGGATGCAATTTCAATTACATAGTAAATAAACTTATTATACTAGGTATTTATTAACTTTAAAAAATATAAGATATTTTCATAATAACTTGAGATTTGTTATATTTAAAAATAATAATGGTTAGAAACTATTATTTGAAAGTTTTTAGAATAGTTTATAATGATATTTTTTTATTTATTTATATTTTTAAAGTTTTTTTATCTAAAAAAAAATATAATATAAAAAAGTTATATTTTTTTAATATATTTATATTAAAAGTGATTTTATATAATATGATTAAATCTTATTTATATAAAAATATATCTATATTTTGACTTTAAAATATAATTATATTTATCACATATAATTTCTTTTACTATATATCTATATTTAGAATATTTTAAATCATAGATAAATTATTTATAAGAATTAAGATTAAAAAAAAATAGCATTGGTTAATTAGTACATGTGGCTTTAGTATTCAACTTAGATTTCTTTAATATCTACATAAAATAAGTACCAAGAGGCCACCAAAACTTAAAGACCATAGCTATTTTAGGTATATATAATATATAATTTTTGTTTTTTAAATAATTTTTTTAATTTAAATTTTAAATAAAAAAATAAAAACCTACTTTATATTTTATTAACCTTGTTTTGTATATTAATTGAAAAGATATTCCATCTAAAATAACCACCAAAGTTAGAAGAAACAAAATTAAAGAAGACAAGACTAAATGAACAGATATTACTTGGTTTAAAATTTGGGCATCTCCTCATAGGGTCCTTAGTCCAAACTTTCGTACTATAAGTATCTCTTAGTCTAAAACTTGGACATCTATCTATTAGATCTTTGATTTGGAGTTTGGCACTACAGATTTTTGCCAAAGCTTGGACATCTACTTGTTAGGACTTTGGTCTAGACTTTGATACCATAGACTTTGGCCAATCTAAAGTCCAATAGTTTTGAGTTAGCAAAACTATTCAAATAAAATGATTAAAACTAACAATCAACTTCAAAAAGCCTTTAAATAAGTTAAACTTGAATAAATATTATTTTCAAACAATCTTAATGTAATTAATTTCTACTAAATAAATAAGTTGAATAGAATCTTAGTTAGAAGAATTCTGCATTGCCAATAACTTTGAGTCAAACTAAAACAAACTTACTTTGATTAATACAAAAAAATAAGAAAAAAAATAATAATAATAAGTTGGATCTAAAAATAACTAATAAAGATAGGATATAAGAATTTAATAAGATCAACATAAATATTGAAGATAAAAGAAAAATTCTATTCAGATTTATTATACACTTATATTATTTTTAATTAATTATAGCAACTAATTGTTTACTTAGGTGGCTACTTCATTATTTTTTTCTAACCTAATCTATTCTAATTCAAGAATTTGATTCTTAAGTGGATTAAATATATTTAACCTGCCTTAAGTTCTCATTCAAACCCTATTAGTCTAGATTTATTTATTATTTGGATCCTATTAGTGTCAAGACAATAACTGGATGAAATCAAATAAACAAGTGAGACCTCTCTCAAAGAAATAAATATAAAGAAGTATATGTATTAAAAAGAAACTGAAATGGCTAATGTCAAAAGACAAGAAAACTAGAGACTCTTGAACTAGACTGGAAACAAGAAAGGAGTTGACAAGAGTGAAGAAGGCTTCACTCTTGTCTCTATTTATACTATCTACCTAAGAGCTAAGTGGCGACGTTCTATAGGACCTCCAACACGTATCCAATTTACAAGACACGTGTCCAAGTTGCAAGACACGTGTCGAACTTGCAGGGCAAGTTTCCTATATGTTCGCCACGTATTTAGCTTGGTCTTCAAGCTACCAACATGTGCAACATGTGGCTAACTTATTGACCAAGTTTCTAATCCAAAAGTCTACTATGGACACTTATAAAGTCAAAGCAGCGTCTATGAAGTTTCTAGGAAGTTTCTCTAAAGATATTATGGAATTAACCTACTTTTACCTTCTTTTATCTAGTTCTATTTGATCATATAGGTAACTATGTATATGTCCGTGACATTACCCCCCCTTTAAAGGACGAGTTCCACGAGGAGCGGTGATTACATGTGTAGAAAGTCTAAGATGCGGCGAATAGTATTTGCCACATATTCTGATCTTTGTTCTCTTCGAAGGTAATTGATGGGTCCTCTTAGCCATCGATAGTGTCCCATTCCAGGGCGAGAAGACCACCCTGTTATTTGATCATTGTTGTGACCTTCATAACTTCCTTCAAATGTCACATCTGGAACACCGTCAGGAGTTGTTCCTATCTCCAATAAAATCACCAAACATCGAGAATCTCTTCCAAGGTCGTGATATCAAACACGTTGTATCTCGCCATCTATTCGAGGAAGAACATGTCGTTCTTGATGATCTTCATCTCGATTGCATCGTCTTGAGGGTTGTGACAGTCGCAATGTCTCGTCCGGTAGGTCAGCAAATGAAGGCTCTTGAGTCAAATCTGCTGGCTGTTGATTCTCCATCTCCTTAGCATCACAAAATACAAAGAAACTACAAACAAAGATAGAAAGTTGAATGTTATCTTGCCTACATCTTGTTTCTTTTATAGGGAAAGTCTTCATCTTGGTTTCGATGGATGTTGTTAATGAAAGGTCTCCACCTTCCTTGCTGCATTCGCCAGATTTTTTGCTGGTTCCCATGTGACTCACTAATCTCGTATCCATACCAGTGAACAAGATATTCCAACCTATTTCGGCGCCGCCTTGAATCTAAGACTTCTTCCACTTCAAATTCGTCATTATTTTTCACTTCTATAGGAGGAGGTGGCACTTGTCTTCTTCTTGGTATGTTCACTGTCTTATATGGTTCAAGAAGAGACACGTGGAATATAGGGTGGATCTTCATAGACTTTGGTAGGTGTAATTAATATGCAACTGGATTAATTTGTTCAGAAATACGAAAAGGTCCAAGCTTACAATAGTCCAACTTGTCACAAGGTCTCGTAGTCTTGATATTGCAGCGAAGTAGCCATACCTTATCGCCTACGTTGAGTTGTGGTTGTTCCTTTCGATACGCATCAGCATTTATCTTTTGTCGTTCTTGAGCTTCCTTTAATTGTGCCTTTATTGTTGTATGTAGTTCTAACAAATGATTTACCAAGTCTTCCGCCGCAGGATTGTCAACTTTCGAATAATCAAAAGTATCAAGTCGTGGATGGTAACCGTAATTGGCAAAGAAAGGTGTTTGTTGTGTAGAAGAATGTACCGTATTATTATAAGCAAACTCTGCCAATGGTAAAAGAGTTGTCCAATCATCTTATTGGTAGTTGATGGTACATCTCAAATACTGTTCCAAGACTTGATTTACGTGCTCCGTTTGTCCATCAGTTTGAAGATGGAAAGCTGAAGATAGCTTTATATCCACCTTTAAAATCTTGAAAAGTGTTCTCCAAAATCTCGATACAAACTGAGTTCCCCTATCCGATATAATATCCTTAGGTAATCCATGATAGCGGTAGATATTGTCAAGGAAAAGCTTAGCTGTTTCTTTGCCTGTGATAGATTTTTTACATGGTATAAAATGTGCCATCTTAGTGAAACGATCTACTATCACGAATATAGAGTCATAAGAACCTGAGTTTGGAAGATCCGTGATAAAATCCATAGACACAGAAGACCATGGTTGTTCTGGAATGGGTAATGGCTGAAGAAGTCTGTAGGGTCGGTGGCGATGAGTTTTTGATCTTGAACAAACGTCACATGTTTTTACAAAATCTTTGACTCTCTTCCACATTTGAGGCCACCAAAAATCTCTAGATATCAACTCTAGAGTCTTATTGTACCCAAAATGTCATGCTGTTGGGAAGTCATGACGAGCTTGAAGAACACGTAATCGTGCTTCACCTTCTGGAACATATAAGCGCCCTTCGAAATAGAGTAGATTTTTCTTGAACTCAAACTTCAAAATATCATGAGACTTAGAAGAATTATTCTTAATTTCATGAATAAGAGGATCTGAGGACATACTTAACTAGACTTGCTTGAGAAAAGTTGAATCAATAATTAATGTTGATTTTGCTGCCCGAAGATAAAATTGCTCCGGCTTCAAGAGAGTCGTTTTTTGTTAATCAAAAGTTGCATCTCCTTCTTTTGGTGCAAGATAAGAACGTCTAGAAAGTGCATCGGACAGACCTTGTTGTTTTCCTGGCCGATATGTAATAATGAACTCGAATCTTGATAGAGACATGCTCTAACGAGCCTGACGACAATTCAACACGCGTGCTGACATGAAATACTCGAGGTTCTTGTGATCCGTATACACGGTGTCGCGTAGAGTGAACTTCTATCTAGGAATACACCGGGTACCTAGTTGTAGAGAATTTTACTTAATATTTATTGGCTAAACTCTAATGAGTTATTTGTCCTTAATAAGAAGGATAAATACACACGATAATATAAGAAAAAGGTTTTGTATGATTAAAACCTCTTATTTTTAAGTAGGTTTGTACATAAGTTTTCTCTATGATATGTAGAAAATCCTTAAAAACCTTTTAAAGACTCATCTATATATCAAAAATCATATCATGGCTCTATACATCCACCTTTTACACCTCCACAAAGTCTTGGCTCCCAAAAACACCTTTAGTATGCACAAAAGTCCAAATTTGCAACAAAAACCCTTAAAAATATATTTTCCCGCAAAGGATGTTTTTCTTCCCGAACTTTAGAAAATCATATCTTCTGATCCAGCCGTTCAATTTTCTTCAAACTTTCAAGCAAGGTAGAATTCACCTTTAAGCTTTACCACAAAAAAAATTCAACCGCAAATATACTTGCAATCGTTTGATATCTCAAAACCCCAAAACCCCTAGCAGGTGCTTAAAACCCTAGCTCAGAGACACCCGAGCATTATTTTCTTTATATCTCACAAATCCAAAATCTTAATGCCACAAAAATTTTGCACATAGTCTTATGACATAAACATATATACTCTTGAAAAATGTTAGCCAAAAATCTATTAAATTGACTAAGATATAGCTCAAAATGTAACCGCTAGTTAAGCAGAGTCACTTACTGCCTTTAGCTTACAAGCACTGACTTCAACTCGTAATATCTCCTCGATCGTAGCTTGGACTTTATCAAGCTGTACATAAAAAGTGTAGCCAAGAAAGTGCGCTTTCTAATACCAATCGCCGATCTTTGATTGCTCTCTGTATGCGCGAGATATATCCAAAAGAGTGACAGTAGGTCCAAAATCGACACCCTAACTTTGAGCGCCTATAACTTCTTCATTAAAAGTCCAAATCATGCAAGATTTGCACCTAAACCATACCCAAAAACCTAAACCTGATGACCCAAGCCTCTGATGTTCGACTCCCCTCGAAAAACAAACCCTAACTCCTAATAAACCCTCGGGCAGCCTCCTTGAAGCCCATTGGGCATGATTTTTGGCCAATTAGAATAGAGATTTCTATCATCCACCTCTATTCATCCACATGGATGGCCAAACTACCCTTTTTACACTAAAAACCCTTTTCTAACCCTTCTTCTTATAAGATTTACATACTTGGTGCTTTAAGCACCAAATAAAAGAAGTAAATAAGATCTTAAGGATCACCAATGTCTAACATAGGTGACTTAAGATATATACAAGTTATTATCCATATAAAATTAACTTCAAAAGTCACTACTAAAAAAAAATAAGGTTGTATAAACCTTAATAATAATCCTTTTATTAGATCCTTTCTAAACTAGTAACCTAATCACATCCTATAACCAATAAAAGTCCACTAATATGGCTCTCATTTAGCTAAGTAGTAAATTGTACATTAAATATACATATACAATTTTTTCACATAGTAGCCGAACCACAACACGACAACGGTGACTAGACTAGAAGCGCTTTCTAGATAATGACGCCATTCTTGAAAAAAATCCACAATTGCAAGAAGTTTTTTATGGTGGATTTCGTAGTTGATCTCTACTGCCAAAAATTTCCTGGAATAGAAAGCTATTGGATGGAGTTTGTCATCTATTCCCATTTGTGACAATACTACACCCAAAGCAAAGTCAGATGCGTCTGTTTCCATAAAGAATGCCTTGGAAAAATCAACGCAATACAAGATTGGTGCAAAAATAAAGGCTATCTTCAAAGCTTCAAATGATGCTTTTGCTTCTTTATTCCACTCGAGCTTGTCCTTACAAGTCAAACGTGTAAGTGGGGCTGCAACTTGAGAGAAGTTCTTGATGAAGATTTGATAGTAATTGGCAAATCCTAAAAAACATTGTACATCCCTTACTGTTTTTGGAATCTTCCAATCCATGATTGTTTGGACTTTCTTAGGATCCATCATGAGGCCATCATTCGAGATGATATATCCTAAGAAGTCAACTTGAGTAGTGTGAAATACACACTTTTCCATCTTGGCATACAATCTTGTTTCTTTGAGTTTTTGTAAGACATGACGAACATGTGTTTCATGCTCTTCTACGTTCTTAGAGTAGATTAAAATGTCGTCTAGGTAGCAGACAACAAAATCATCTAAGAATTCATGAAAAATATCATTCATGAGATGTTGAAAAGCGGCTGGTGCATTCGAGAGTCCAAAAGGCATAACATTATATTCGAAGTGTCCATACCTTGTTCGAAATGCAGTCTTCCATTCATCTCCTTCTTTGATGCGAACCAGGTTGTATGCTCCTCGTAGATCTATTTTTGTATAGATCTTAGCTTGATTCAGTTGATCAAGAAGTCCAGAGATTAAAGGTAGTGGATACCTGTTCTTGATAGTGATCTTGTTAAGTCTCCGATAATCCACACACATTCGTAATGATCCATCTTTTTTCTTCACAAATAGAATTGGAGCTCCTGCAAGAGATTTGGAATGGCGTATAAAGTTCTTGGCTAGATTCTCTTCAATATACTCTTTGAGTTCAGCCAACTCATTTTGTGATAAATTGTAGATTGGTCCAAAAGGAGGCTGAGATCCTCTTTGAGATCAATCGAACAATCATATGGGCAATGCTCCGGAAGAATATCAGCATTCTTCTTCTCAAAAACATCTTGATAGTCTCGGTATTGGCTTGGAATGCCACTTGAAGCCTTTCCACTATCAGAAATGGATGTTGTGTAAATAGCAAAAGTTGATCCTTCTTTTGCTGCGTGTATAAAAGCTTTTGCACCTATAAGTACAGGTTTTATTGTACCAGGCTTGTAGCTTTTTATTGGATCGATAGGATGTTTAATAATATCCTAAAAAAAGTCAAGTCTACGAGAATTCCAATCTATTTGAGGGTTATATTTTTCTAGCCATGACAAACCTAGAATAACTGGATTAGACGGAGATTTAATTATGTTAAAGGTTACATAGCTATTATGACCATCTATTGTTACTTTTATAGGACGGATTTTATGAGTGACATCTCCTGAGGACAATGGGCGACCATCTATGACTTCTCTATGTACGGGTTTAGGTTTCTGTACTAAAGGTATTTTACGATTCTTAACAAATTGTTCATCTAGAAAATATGCTGATTCTCCTGAATCTAATAAGGTAGAGGCTCTGTAATTTTTTGGTCCTAAATATGCATCTATCATAAAACAAGGAGAGGGTTCTGAAGAGAGAATAGGACCTTTACTGGGAATTGTACAGGGTTCTAGCTGCACGGTGTCGCGTGGCGTGAACTTCTATCTAGGAATACACCGGGTACCTAGCTGTAGAGAATTTTACTTAATATTTATTGGCTAAACTCTAATGAGTTATTTGTCTTTAATAAGAAGGACAAATACACACGATAATATAAGAAAAAGGTTTTGTATGATTAAAACCTCTTATTTTTAAATAGGTTTGTACATAAGTTTTCTCTATGATATATAAAAAATCCTTAAAAATCTTTTAAAGACTCATCTATATATCAAAATCATATCATGCCTCTATACATCCACCTTTTATACCTCCATAAAGTCTTGGCTCCCAAAAACACCTTTAGTATGCACAAAAGTCCAAATTTGCAACAAAACCCTTAAAAATATATTTTCCCGCAAAGGATGTTTTTCTTCCTAAACTTTAGAAAATCATATCTTCTGATCCAGCCGTTCAGTCTTCTTTAAACTTTCAGGAAAGGTAGAATTCACCTTTAAGCTTTACCACAAAAAAATTCAACCACAAATATACTTCCGATCGTTTGATATCTCAAAACCCCTAGCAGGTGCTTAATACCCTAGCTCAGAGACACCCGAGCACTATTTTCTCTATATCTCACAAACCCAAAACCCTAATGCCACAAAATTTTGTACATAGTCTTGTGACATAAACATATATACTCCTGAAAATTTTGAGCCAAAAATCTATCAAATTGACTAAGATATAGCTCAAAATGTAACCGCTAGTTAAGCAGAGTCACTTACTGCCTTTAGCTTACAAGCACTGACTTCAACTCACAATATCTCCTTGATCCTAGCTTGGATTTTATCGAGATATACGTGAAAAGTGTAGCCGAGAAAGTGCGCTTTCCAACCTCAGTCGCCGATCTTTGATTGCTCTCTGTATGCGCGAGATATATCCAAAAGAGTGACAGTATGTCCAAAATCGACACCCTAACTTTGGGTGCCTATAACTCCTTCATTAAAAGTCCAAATCATGCAAGATTTGCACCTAAACCATACCCAAAAACCTAAACCTGATGACCCTAGCCTCTGATGTTCAACTCCCCCGAAAAACAAACCCTAACTCCTAATAAACCCTCGGGCAGCCTCCTTGAAGCCCATTGGGCATGATTTTTGGCCAATTAGAATAGAGATTTCTATCATCCACCTCTATTCATCCACATGGATGGCCAAACTACCCTTTTTACACTAAAACCCCTTTTCTAACCCTTCTTCTTATAAGATTTACATACTTGGTGCTTTAAGCACCAAATAAAAGAAGTAAATAAGATCTTAAGGATCACCAATGTCTAACATAGGTGACTTAAGATATATACAAGTTATTATCCATATAAAATTAACTTCAAAAGTCACTACTAAAAAGAAAATAAGGTTGTATAAACCTTAATAATAATCCTTTTAATAGATCCTTTCTAAACTAGCAACCTAATCACATCCTATAACCAATAAAATCCACTAATATGACTTTCATTTAGTTAAGTAGTAAATTGTACATTAAATATACATGTACAATTTTTTCACATAGTAGCCAAACTACAACACGGCATCCACCCCCTCCAAACCTGTGCATCCTCTGGTATGCACCAACAAGAGTTGAAGTTGTGGTCGGCGTCATATCATTACCCATATCATATTAAATCCATTCTCATGAAGTTTCACAATTCATGTACAAATATATATTCCTTCTCTTGCGAGAGTACTTTCTTTGATGTACCACTACATCCTCGCTCTATAGTGGCACCCTTCAAAAATCTTTAAACTCCTCATTGATCCTTAGTAATGAGCCACTCCGTAGGTAATCCCTATTGCGCTCATGGTTAGCAGATACAGTGTAGAACTGCACTGCTCTTTTACCATCTTGACTTCTGATGCGAGCACATGCTGATCCATCATCCAATACTTTGGTTTCCATCCTCACAGCAATAATATATGGTTGTCCAAGAATTATTGGATATGAAGTATTGTTCTGAACAAAAAAAATTTGTTCAGTAGATACATCTCCAATTTTCACCTTTACATCTGGACAAGCACCATAAAGATCTCCACGTGTGTTACTTGCTGCTCGGATCACCCAACCATGTTCAGTATCAATAGGCCACTTCCCACATTTATAAATGTCTTTAGACATAATATTGATTTCAGATCCATGGTCAATAAGAGCAACTACTGGATCTGTCAAGTCTCCCACCTTCATCAAAGCTTCTGTGGTGGCTCTAGCCCAATGCTTCTTAGAATAGTGACTAGGACCTTTGTCATCAACCTTATCCTCATCCAAGGAAAATTGATCCTTTTGATTGATACAACATTTAGTCAACTCCAACTCCTCTTCTTTTGTTAATGTTGTATCAAGCGCATTAGACATTGCTGACTCCCCTATCAATTGCCTTTTTCTTTTGATAGTGTCAATAATGACATCATGGAATTCTCTCTTTGCAATGCCCAAAATTTCACGGAGTGTAAATTCAATTTTAGCATTTAACACCCTTTTTTCTAATACCTCTTTCAAATTTGTTGTTGCCTCAATATCTGATTGCAGTTTATAGGCAACAGGCTTGCCCTTCTCTTTGTTTTTACCCATTTCCATCCTTTCTTCCCATTTCTCTTTTGATAGTGGTATATCCTCAAAATATGATTTTGATGGTCTATTTTCAGATGATCTACTATCCTGCGGTGTAGATATCCCTTTATTTTATGTTCTTTCTTCATCTCTTTGAGGTCTTTTCTTATTATTTGGTCCCTCAAGGTTTTCTTCTAACATATTTCTTCCCCTCTTCATATCCATCAAAGCTTCATGGTGGGATTTTGCTAGATAAGCATGCACCGACATGGTATCTACAGGATCATCCCATCCTGTGGCATTCCTGATTGTTGTGGCTGTATTAAGCAATTCTTGCCTTGATGTCTTTCACTTATTCATGCTGGTGATAGCATGATTCCATAAATCCCCCGTGTCCACATGTTTATCAAAAACATCTTCCTTCTCGCTTATAACCTCGATACCATAAGTGGTAGCTTTTCACGATCATAGTAGTTTTCACGATGCCGTAGTTTCACGATGCCATAGTTTTCACGATGCCATAGCTCACGATGCCGCGGCACCTGCGATGCCATAGTGGTAAACTTTTCGCGATGCCTCATTTTGCTAGTTGCGATATTTCTTTAGATCGATGTTGAGTAGTGTCTTGGGTTTCTCCTTGATATAACGCAATCATAGCAGCGATATTGAATCTTTCTTTGTTACATTAGAGGGTTTAAAAGCGTGTCGCGTCGGTGCATGTCTTCCTACTTAGAATACCGTTTTGTGAGGATGTTGATGTTGCCGTTGAATAATCGTTGAGGAGGCTTTCGCTTATGCATTTCTCGGATCAAAACTCAAAAAGTCGATTGTCACACTTCACAGCAAAATCAATTGCTTGACTCAATGTCTGAGGATCGGGTAAATTGAGCATTAACTTTTTTACCTCATATTGTAATCCGTAGAAAAATTGATTGATGAGTGCAGCATCGTCCCACTTGATGTCGGTCACTAGTTGTCAAAATTGTGAAGCGTATAATGACACTGATCGATTGCCTTGTCATAGGATGCGAATCTTGTTGGTTGCAACATGAATTGCATCCATACATCGATCGAAATTTCGCAAAAAATGCCTCCAAATTATCCAATATTGGATCACGTCGTTCAAGAAAAGATGAAAACTACGATAAGGCAGGGCCCAAAAGTAACGTTCTAATAAACCTAACTTGAGATCCTTGCGTAGGATAACTCTGAGGTTGAAGTTCGATCACCAGTTGTACCTGATTGATGAATCCTCAAAACTTAGATCTTGTGCCATCAAACTTCTCAGGCAAACTGATTTTTGGTTCTCTAACGTTTGAACGGTGCTCCATCATCGGTGAGGTAGCATGGTTTGGTGTAGATATTGACGTAGCTCCAACCATCTCTACATCTTCACTTCCTGCTAATCTTGATGCTCCTTGTGGTGGTAAACTGAGTTGATGCATTGCAAGCATTAGTTCTCTCATTTGCTCTTGCATTTGTGCCATTGCACTCTTCATTTCCGCAAGCTCTGCCATGATAATATAATAGAAAGGAAGATGTCTACTCTTACTTCAAGAAATACGGAACACACACTCAAAAGAAAAAAAATTCTAGAAACAATATCAGTTTAGAAGTGGGTACTCCACAACTTCTAATATGCTTGTGTCTTATCAAGAAAAAGGGGTAATCCACTCTTAATCAAGAAAAGACAAAGCTCTGATACTGTATGTGTACTCTTGTCAATCTGTCAAGGACAATAACTGGATGAAATCAAATAAACAAGTGAGACCTCTCTCAAAGAAATAAATATAAAGAAGTATATGTATTAAAAAGAAACTGGAATGGCTAATGTCAAAAGACAAGAAAACTAGAGACTCTTGAACTAGACTGGAAACAAGAAAGGAGTTGACAAGAGTGAAGAAGGCTTCACTCTTGTCTCTATTTATACTATCTACCTAAGAGCTAAGTGGCGACGTTCTATAGGACCTCCAACACGTATCCAATTTACAAGACACGTGTCAAACTTGCAGGGCAAGTTTCCTATATGTTCGCCACGTATTTAGCTTGGTCTTCAAGCTACCAACATGTGCGACATGTGGCTAACTTATTGACCAAGTTTCTAATCCAAAAGTCTACTATGGACACTTATAAAGTCAAAGCAGCGTCTATGAAGTTTCTAGGAAGTTTTTCTAAAGATATTATGGAATTAATCTGCTTTTACCTTATTTTATCTAGTTCTATCTGATCATATAGGTAACTATGTATATGTCCATGACAATTAGTCCGGATTTGTCTGCTATTTAAATCCTACTAGTCTAGATTTTTTTATTATTTGAATCCTATTGATTTAGATTTATCTATTGTTTGGACCTTACTAATTTGGATTTATCTATTGTCTAAATCCTTCTAATCTAAGTCTAATACCTATTTAATTAAATTAGTTAATATATATGATTAAAAACTATATATTTATGTAATATATATATATATATATATATATATATATACATTCAATAGATTCATTCAATTATTATATGCATTCAAAATTATTAAGTTCAAAAGCTATAAGGTATTAGAATATTTTTTATTATACTTTGTATAAATATTTATAATCTCCAAATTAACTAAGATTGAAGTTGATAATGGTGATTAAATTTCTTATACCTTTAAAGAAACAACAACCTAATTCTTTTAATCCTACATGTCAAACAATTTAACACCTATAATAAATTCTTAATAATAACCAACACCTGCTTAATAAATATAATTTTTAATTACATCAATTTTAACATCATGTTTTGTATTTTTTTTTAATATAAATAATAAATTTTATATTTTTTAGAATAATTATATTTATTTAGATTTTTTTTAAAGTTTTTAATATATTATTTGAATTATTAATATTAATAAATAATTAAAATATTTACTTTAATATTAATATAAGACTTTATATTTATTTTTTAAAAAAATTATAAAAAAAAAATTATAAAAAAAAAATTATAAGATTTATAAAAAAAATAAAATCTAAAAATTTAAAAATCAAAAATAGTAATGGAGATAAAACCAATTTTAAATATCTCTTTATTATTTAGAAGAGTATGATGCATATTGCTAAGAAGAATGTATCTGCCATCTATGAACATTAAACATTAGTTATTAGTAGAAGAAATACCACATTCTTATTATAACATTCAATACAACATTTGTACAAAATATAATCAAATGTCAAGGTGGCACAAATTCTCTGGTAAGAAAATCATAAATTATTTTAAGAGGCAATTTCAAAAAATTAAGCAACATTTGTAACTCTTCTTCTATCTTAATATAAATATTTAAGTTTATCTAATCTCTACTCAAGGATTTTTATATGTAGCACATTTAGATCTAATAAAATCTAAAATAAATTAGAAAGAAAATATGAAATGATATCCAAGTTAAGAAAATAATATTGACAAATATCATCAAATTCAAAGAAATATTGTAGAAAATAACAAAAACAAGAATGAAAAATCAAATAGGTTTTAATGCTAATTTTCTTTGCAAATGGAATAAAATGTGCATGGCAAGAAAAATACTAAGACATAAAGAAGATAGTGTAATGAGATGGAGTATCAAAGTTATATTTAATGGGATCATTGTCCATTCCACCCTTGATTTGTAATCTTAGTAAGATAGTAGTTTTTTATAATGGTAACATGTGTTTCATATTATTATTAATATAACAAAATAACTCCATATGTATCCAAAAAAAATTCACACAATGAAAAATAAGAGTGGCTTTCATCAATGCATGGAATAACTCCTATAAAATCAAGCATATTCTATTGAAAATAGACCAGAATAAAACTAGATGGTAGTCTAGTGTACCATGCAGCAGTTTAAATATTCACATGCAAGATGAGGTTCATGTCCCACATGATGATTTAATTTTCTTTGTAGTAGGGAGAAAAGGTGTACAAGTACCATTTCTATTATTAATTCTCTTAAGTCTGCACAACTGCTTGGGTATTATGGCCTAAGGGAGGTTTCTACGGACATTCGCCGGCCACGTCAGAAAAAAATAATAATAAAAAGAACAGCACACAATCCAACTCAATGGCGTCACATTACGCTAATACAGACCAGGCACAGCAGCCAACGTAAAAGCACCATTTACAACGCAACATGACAAACCCTACGTATAAGCATCGTCACCACGCAGGAAGACAAAATCCCTCTGTACAAGCACTACTCCCCGGCTGTGTCAAAAAAAATAAAAAATAAAAAATAAAACGAAACGAAACGAAACGAAACCCTTCGCTACAGCGCTGAACCAAACGTAGAACCACAAAACTCTTCGTAAAAGCAAAAACCCTGCATGGCGCAAATTCGGACATAGGCGGGCTACTCGCACCCTGCAGGGCGGTTATTCCAACGTGAGTGTGCACCCGCACAGACTCCAACATGACAGGAACACTACCGAAAGTAAGAGCGGCACATTGGAGACAATGAGCATGGCATTGCATCCGACGGACCTGAGATCGCAGGTTTTGTGCGCCTATATAGAAGGCCTTGGGATGATTTCCTTCGCAAATCTTTTCACTCGTGAAGTGTCGAGACTGGCAGTGGCGTTCTGATCGTGAGTAAGAGGGAGGCGGCATCTTAGAAACTTTTTTAGTTTTTGAGTTAGTTTGTGAAGTGTGACCAGCGTGTGAGTTGTTCGTAAGTGTCTTCGTTGGCTTCAGAGTTTGAAGTTTATGATCCATGAATTTCTGCAGGGCAATGAGTCCTAGTCCCGCTGGATGCAGTGTTTCGTGAGGAATGCGTCCAACTCCGCTCTCGGAACTGACTTGGCTGTTCTAGCTTCATTGCATGCGAGTGAGTGGGGATGGATTGAATCTATATATTGTATCATTCGATGGCGATTTAGAATTTTTCATACATTAATTGCCGTCTCTTGATTTGTGCGTGCACCAGAGAGTTACCTCATTAGAAGTCGATCGTTTGGTTGAAAGCAATAGTTGAACTGTACGCAACTTTCGTTTGCTTCTGAAGCAGGACAAACTCTGCGGACTGCTGATTGGGGGATTGGTTTTGATGTAGGTATGGCCATGACTACTGATCACGTCCCTCACTGTGGAGGTTGGTTACTCGGAATGGTTGCAAACATTGGCCATTGTGCAGTAGATCTGTTCACAGCTACGTCCTCTCGTTTTAGGCAATCTCATGCAGGTTTGGTTGCTGCTTGGGAGAGGATGTTACGTTGGATGATAACTTCGTGTGCGTCGCCTGATGCCGAGTTGTGGGATATCAATGCTGGTTTGCAGGATCTCGATATTCGATGGTCATAGATGGGAGAATGGTTTCCATCCCTTGTGACAGAGGATGCGGATTTGTGAACGGACGATTTTTATCCATGATGAGGTGTATATCTTACCACCACTCTCCAACTTATGGGGAAAGGGAGTCTCGTGGATGGATGTCGCACCAGTCGAGGAAATTTATCCAGGGGAGGGTTTGGTCCGCCCATCAAAGGTTGGAGTGGGGAATATTTTGAGTGCCGTGATATTTCACTAGCTGTTTTCATTAGCTTTCTGGTTACCCAGAAACTATGAAATTATTCTCACCTATCAAGATCAAAAAATAATTTATATACACGTACATACTACGCAAAGAAAATTCAAAATCTGAGTTGGTATGCATATGTTTTAATGTTTGTATGTTTTTTCTTTTAAGCTTGTATTTATTAATCTTGATTTCAGAAGTAAATTTCAGAAAGCCATGTTAAAATAGCATTCCTACAAGATACATGTCAGAATCTTTATCAAGACCTATAAATTGTTTCATCTATGTCCCATTTTGAAATATACATTTGGTAGTGAATTTTGCAGTGTGATCCCACCACTAGAAGTAATCGATCACCACTGCCCCATACTCCCACATAGCTGCATTTACTACGAATTGTACTTCGTGTTCCACATCAGCTCCCACAAACAGATTCTGATATCCACACCCATCAGATGTGCACGTCCTTACAACCATTGCTTGATGTTGCTGAGAATGAGTCCTACGATGCCTTACAATCCATTCACCGAGCTGCACAATACTCTCTCCTCTCAAACCTCAGCGTGTCATATCCTGCTGTCCAACCACTCATCGGCAATTTTCCCTTTCTCTAAAAATGTGAGCTTCTAGTACTACATAAATACATGTCCACTCCTTCATGCATTGCCGACCGCGTCAAAGTCTCATCGAACTTTCAAATTCCTCAAAGACGTGCACCATTGCTTCACAATCAGCAATTTCAAGTGTGTTCTACACCTGCGCAGGTAACCGCAGCCAACCCTAATTATCTAATATCCTTCAGTACATTCAACCAAGTTCCGTGACACCATCACCCAACATTCGACTCCGACATACCAGCCGTGACCGACCGCGCCACTCAATTCGACTTCCCATGCGACACCACACCATACCACACCAGAGGATGCCAATTCTCAAAATCTTTCAATTATATTCACACATTCTACACTCTCTCGCCCGCTTTCGGCAGCAATGCTTGCAACGTGTCGGGCTCATCACTCGCTCAAAGCTGTACAAAGTACTCCTCCACCTACACGGGTGGCATTCTCCAGCTAACGCCGCTAACGCCTCTAACGCATCCAGCTTCGCTAACCTGGACGATTCCGTGGACTTCCCACTCAGTGAAACACAGGTGCGTGCCGGAACATCTCCGTGACCACCAGCGACAGAAATCCTATCATGGCCAACCGCCCGTTCCACCTCTCCGCCCGCGCTGTGAACGGACCAAAACTCCGCGCATCCGTGGACTCGCCGTTCATGATGGGCACCAACGAAGCATAAGTGAACAGCTGCATGGCTCCCACGAAGAACACCAGCCCCGTCTGCCCTGGCGTGTACAGCTGCTCGAACACCGTCAGCCCCGTGGCCTTCTCGGCGACGAAGGCCCACACCAGCCCCAACATTGCCTGCGAAGCATCGCCACAGTCAGGAAACACGAAGTGCTAAATACCATTTGGAAGCTGCCAAGCCTACCATCCAGCCCTTCTGCTCTACATGCTACGCCACCCAAGCCTTGCCCCCGCCCCGCCCAGACCCCCATCAAATTGCCTGCAGATTGCGAAGTCAAATGGATGGGCAGGCCGCCTTACCAAGCGCCCGTTGATGGTCTCCGGCGCCGCTCCGTCGAACGCAAACACGCCGGTGAAGGACTTGTCGCCGGTCTCAGGCCTCCTCTCCACTTCTGGACGAGGGTACAAGGACCCGGAAGTTGGCTCCACGCCCATCACCGACTTCTTCTCGGACTCGTTGCTCTCTTGGTTGCGCAAGATGTCGTCCTTGGTGATGCTCTTCTTCTTGGCCCGGTCCAGGGCCTCCTTCAACCCGCCCGCTCGGTCGTTCCCGGCCTCGCAGCGAACGCTCTGCTTGCGCGGTCGGAGCGTCGCCAACGACGGGGATGTAGCGCCGATCAATTTGGAGCGCTGCAGGTTGGCCATGAAGGCGTCGCAGCTGCTCAGCGCGGGTGCATTGATCCGGAACATCACGCTTGAGGCTGCCATTCTGTATGTGTGTATCTGCGTGCGCACGATCGAGCTTATCGCAGCCCTTCTGCTAACTCCTATTTGTGGGGAAGGCGTCCAACCGGGTCGTGGACAAAGATTGTTTTGCTTTGTTCGACTGCGACGTGAAACTACGGTGGTGCGTCGGTGTGCGTGAACGCGTGATGTAGAGTTGGGAGAACGTGGGCCTTCTTGTAGAGCGAGTCGGTGAAGAAAGAATCCAGGCTCTCCTGCAGTGCACAAGGTACGTGGAACTGTGTTCACTGGAAACGGGAACGTGGGTGTCATGACACTTGCCATGTAAGCGGCGAGGGAGAAAGCCACAAAAAGCAGCGGGGTGGCTGCAGAGATGTGTAAGGCGGAGAGTCGCGGAGAGGATTGCGTCCACTTGGAAGTGCGCTTTGTTGAGCAAGCGTGACGTGGCGAGGCAGACGTGGAGTCATTCATCCATGGCCTGACTTTTCATGCTCGTTTTCCATTTGCCTTTACGTGGTGACGTCGTCGGTTAGGTTGCAGAAGCCATTGCTTACCCCCCTTCTCCGGAGACAACGTTGGTTGTGCTCATGCCAAGGACGGGAGATGGGTCCCTTGATTACAATTGGCTGATTTTGACTCGTCACCCTCATTGAGATGCCCCTCAACAGCGTGCATTCGTCCTTAACCATAAACATCTAGTTAATCCAGCAATATTTAAGTTAATAGAGACTTGTATTATTTATATGTATAGAGTTCGTGTGAGGCAAGGAATGGGCACATGCTTCAGACTCATCTTATATGAAGTGATGATTAAAATTACACTCACATTTTACTTGAAGAAAAAAGACAAAGAATTTTGGTGTGCTTTTTCTCATGGGTTTGGAGTGTGTGTTTTTTCTTTTTCTTTTTTCTTTCTTCAGTTTTTTGTATAAATATTTTATTAAAGAAATAGACATATATATATATATATATATATATATATAAGGAGTTTGTGAGATTCACTAGCTATGCACAAGCATTTAGGTTGCAAGATGGAGTCTTGTGTTTTTTTTAAAAGAGACTCTTCTTTATCACCCCATTTTGACAAAAGTGACAATGCAACAAGATTCTTATGCAACATCATTATGTAAAGAACTTGTATTGTGAGATCTTGTATTGTATGAAGAATTTGCCAGTATTATTAGATATTTCTAGTGCAAATAGTCTAATCTCTATAGCCCCAAACCTGCCCTGTGCTTCGGTCAATGAATGCGTCCAGAATCACACCAACCACACAACTTGTGCATACAAAACGACACTAAAACTGACCGGCTCTCGCATGAAGCGGGTGAGCGACACATGGGTCATCCATCGCATCCGAGCCAACAGCTCCACATCACACCTTCGAATTCTCGCGGTGGATGTCAATACCCATGCATAAAGTAGAACCGCTCCGTTGAAATCCATGTTGGTCACTGCTCATCTGCTTGCGGAACGCACATCTAGTAAGCACTGTAGACAGTCATCAAACTCAAGCACGATACGACATTAGCAACATCCAAACATGCTGCACATAAACTCCCCACGAGGAATCACGTGTGAGTTTACCTGGGTCCACTCCATCATGCAGCGATCCTCCTCATCAGGTTCCTCAAGAAATCGGCATAAGGCCGGTTCGGGAGCACGAGTCCACCACCCTCCTGCACGTTGGCAGGCAAATGTAAAGCAACGATCCTCATCTCTCTGATAAGTGCGTGCAGATCCTGCATTTCATTGTCGAGACAAGCCTCGTTGCTGGGTTTCAGGTCCTGGATTTCGTCAGCCAGTTTGGACGGAATCTCGCAGATGTGTTCTTCCTTCCCTCCTCCCAACCGAATGCACACACGATTTTCTTCCAGCAACTCCAGCCATTCCCTGTGACTCACACAGGTAGATGGTTCGAACATCACACGCTTGAGAGGATTCTCATGAGCAGCTGCAACAACCAACGCAGTAGAAACTGTTATCACATCCGCAATGCTCCACACCGGAGAATATGCAAAGCCCAAAGCAGCCATCCCAAAACGCAAGTGATTGATGTTGCGAACAGATCGAGAAACCGTACGAAACCTCCACCACCGACATGCCGACACTGCGGGAGGATTTTGGAGACACAGCCTACGACCAGGGAAGCATGCTTTTGAGGTTCGCGCACACAGTACAACAGCTGTCCAGCTCTTGCTAGGACAACTGATAACTGGTGCCAATTGATTGGAAGACATTGCCGGTGAATTGAAACAGATATGGCTATGACATGAAAGCCGGGAGTGGCGGATCCCTTCCAGCTTTAAATGCCGACAGCGCAAATTAACCATGTTATTTATAGGGAACTATTGTCACCACATTTTTGGCTACTGCCACCACAACCCCCACCCGCCACCGCTTTGGCGAAATCATCCCCTAGAACTGTACCTTACTGCAAATTTTCATCCATCCGTCCATCCACCTTAGTTTTGCCCAGCCCGCCCGCTGCGCATGAGACATGGGCAGCGAGCTGGGGCAGAACTAAGACTGGATATAAATAATGTGAGATTAGATGTCTAGGACGTACGCAAGAAGGCTGTTGCACTGGCTGGGGAACTCGGCTGCGTTGGGCAGGTCCCAAGTTCGTCCCTGGCAGTCTGCACAGCAATCATGAATACTATGCTAACATTTTAATCTCTCCTCTCAGGACTTAGTCGCTTCTCCCTTTAGCCTTCGCCCCTTGGTCACTGCTCCCCTCGTTCCGATTTTTGCGGGAGAGCGTGGACAAGGGGCATGCATATAAAAACTTTGTCAAATTTGCCCGACATCCATTCATGGATGAAGAAAAAAACAAGGGTTGTGGTGGCAGTAGCAAAAAACTGTGCTGACGAAAACTGTGCTGACATTAGCAGTACCTTATTTATAACTTCTAACTTTCTTTGATTACTATGAGACAGTTATCTGAAGAAGCTCTACCATCACATGCTGTTTAGCTGCAGCACTAGCTCCAGTAAGTTCTTCCACGACACAGATTAGCGAGAGGTTCGCCCAGAACATGCACGAATTCCCGGGGTTCTGTGTAAAGGATGTCATCGCGTCAGTGAAGAGAGTGGCAGGAGGAGATGGACGCGAGATCGGCACATCGGCCGGCTTGTGGTCGGTGTCCGAAAGGCAACTCAATATCCCCGGCCGTTTGACAAGATTGTGGCAATTGCGGTGACCCTACTTTGTGGGATACTTACCACTCTACTTTCGACACAGTTGTGGGGATCACTATAAGCACACCTTATACATATTTTTTGTTCTCGACCTCGTTGTTTCGCTGAAATTTTCCTGCTTCCACCGCTGTCTTTCATCTTCCTGCGATTTCCTTCGGTTTTGATTCTTCATAATGCTCTGCAGAGTTTCACTGACCAGGTTCATGGTAGAGGTCCATCGATGACATCGGTACTCAAAGCGTAGGGGTAATGTGAGGTGTTCTCACCGGATACTGAACAGGGTTTCGATCTTGGAGGAGTTGAGCTAGGGGCGGAAGTGCGACGGCTGCACACCACAACCTGGAAATGCACAAAACATCTTCGACGGTAAGTCTATGTTTGAGGTCGCTGAGAAGAAGTGCAATGATGCTGATCTTGAGAACATCAACAATGACTAAAAGCAAACTCTGCCTCAGAATCCAGAAGACGCTTCTCATGCAAGCAATGTCAATACACAAATGCTGATGATGGGCAGTGCTTCGTCCAATTGTGTCAGCGTCAATTCCAAACAGACAGGGCGTGGCTTGACTCTCAAACAGGCGTAACCTTTATTATTAGGGCATAGATACTTCGGTACCCCTGTCTATTTTGGTACTCCGTGATCAAATTGATGACTTCAATAAAATATTTTATCACCACCAATTTTTATATCCTCCACTTATCCACTCTTGAACAACCAACCAATGAGCAAACCTGGAATTACCAAAATAGCCAAGTAGGGTATCAAAATACCCTTGTGTTTTAATTAGTATCATTATGTTATTACTAATATTTTAATAAAAAGTAATAATATTAATATAAAAAAATTAGATATTTGGAGTTTTATTATTATTATCTTTTTGTAATTTTATAACTACTATGAATATCCCAAAAAGAATAAATTTTCACATATTTAAACAGATTGTACACCAAATTTATATACTCATACTAATAACTTTTTACATATGATACAGTGAAGTCTAATATTATTAATTAAGTTTACATTTGAAGTGGTTTGTTTGAATTCTAAATTATGTATTTATATTAAATTAGAAATATTTATAACTTTGAAGCTTATAAAATTTGAATATAGATTAGAAGAAAATTACAAGAAGAATTTACAAAATAAGGGCTTCTAAAGCTTATAACCTAAGTATATAACATTAATGCAAAATGTACATTAGTTGTCACTTCTATCTTGCATTATTTAGGGAAAAAAATATTAAATATGTATTTATAGATAAGTATTTTTTGAGTATAACGTTTATGGTTCATGTTATTCAAAAGAATATTGGTTAGAATCCATTTTCTCATATTCTCCTGTTGCAAACTTTTGAGCATGGTTATAATGAGGTCCTTTTGTTTTGGATGAGCTTTCATATTTAAAAAATACATATTATGTTAACAGACTTCGTTTTTCTTTATATGTTCATATTAAAAGTAATTTCATGGTATGTGTTCAGATCTCATTATGTAGAAATATGTTCATGTGTGACTTCAAAATATGTTCATGTTCATTGCACACAGTTTCTTTTATCACATGTTCATTTTGAGAGTGTTTTAAAATAGCACATGGTTTTGTCACATTGGATCTTGTGGGTACTGCCAGTGCCCCCAGTACTAAGTGTCAAGGTTGAAGGTTACATGGTACAATTGACCATTTTGTGTGGCTTCAATCCTCAACCCAGATTCCTATAGTAACTGCATAAGATGAGTGCTGAGAGGCCACCAAAACTTGAAGGCTACAGCTACTGCAGGCACGTGTAGTTTGCAGTGAACTCTCTTTCTCAACAAATAACCTTTCTAGTTTAAGTTTAAGCAATATATATAAAAATATGCTTGAGTTGTATTTAAAAGCCACACATTTATGCAATTTTATTTGTATTTGAATCAACCAATACATTCATTCAATTGGAGGGTACATTTAGAATTTTCAAGATAAAATACTACATCTATGAGGTATTAGAATATTTCTGGTTGCAACTGTGGATCAATGTTTTCAGTCTCCTAGCTGAGCAACATTGAAGTTGGCATATGGTAATTAAATTCTTTACAACATTGTGGCAACCAAAATCTGATCCTTTTAATCCTGCATGTTCAACCATTCCACATGTACAATAAATCCTTAGCCATAACTAGCACCCCCCCTAGTAAATGAGATTTTTAATTTATATCAATAGCAGAGTCATGCTTTTGCCCTTCTTCCATCCTTCATGACAGATTTTCTTTTTCCAATGGTATTCATTTCTTTTTGGGTTTTTATATATCTAGTTAGGTTGTTGATATGTTGTTCAAATTATTAATATAAAAAATTATTAAAATATAATTATAAATATAGAAATTGATATCTAATTTAAAACACAAATTCAAAAGAACATAACAATAGAATGCAACCTAAAATTAAAGGTCAGACAAGAATGAGGTGTGCTTTTTGTGCCCATTAGATTTGGTCAAATTCTTGGCACGTGTTCCAAGGCCTTGAGCGCTTATTCAAAACTTTGAGTGCCTAATCCAAGGACAAGGATTTGAGGGCTTATTCCAAGGGCATTGGGCGGCTATATAAGGCCTTGGGATGCTTTCAGGTGTCGACTCCAGTGGTGGACTTCGGATCGTGAGTAAGAGGTGAGCGGCATCATGGAAACTTTTTAGTTTTAGAGTTAGTTTGTGAAGTGTGACCAGGTTGTGAGTTTTTCGTAGGTGTCCTCGCTTAAAGTTTGAAGTTGATGATCGATGACTGTCTGCACGGCAATGAGGTCTGGTGACGCTGGATGCTGTGTTTCGTGAGGAATTCGTCCACTACTTGCTCGCGGCACTGACTTGGCTGTTCTAGCTACGTTGGATGCGAGTGAGACGCGGGGATGGATTGAATCTATATACTGTATCATTCGGCGGTGATTTTCACTTTTTCACGCATTAAATGTCTGTTGATTCTGCTTGCACCAGAGAGCTGCCTCATTAAAAGTCCTTCGTTTCGTTGGATGCAATGGTTGAACCATATGCAACTATCGTTTGGAACTGCTCACTAGTGCGTCGTTTGAAATCACTGGTTTTCTTTTTCCAACGGTATTCATTTCTTTTTGGGACCAACTCTGATTGGGGGAGTGGTTTTGATGTACGTATGGCCATGACTATTGATCACGTCCCTCATTGTGAAGGTTGGTTATTCGGGATGGTTGAAAAAATTAGCTATTGTGCGGTGGAACTGTTCACAGCCACGGCCTCTTGCTTTAGGCATTCTCATGCAGGTTTAGTTGCTGCTTGGGAGAGCATGATACGGTTCATGATAGCTTCGCGTGCGACGCCTGGTGCCGAGTCGTTGGATATCGAGGCTGGTGTGCAGTGCCTGCTATCCGACGCTCAGAGATGGGAGTATGGTTCCCATCCCTTGTGACAGATGATGCGGATTTATGGATGAATGATTATCATCCATATTTAGGTATATGTCACATGATCATGGTACCAACATCACACACACACTACAACCCAAGGGTAGGGAGCCGCGTGGACAGATGTCCAATCAATCAAGGACATCCATCCAGGGGAGGGCTCGGGCAGGGAGTCCGTGGGAAACATTTTGAGTGCCATGATATTTCACTAGCTGTTTTCATTAGCTTTCGAGTAAATTATGCACTACAACATAATCTTCACCCATCGCGAGAAAAAAGGAAAATGCCAAAAAAAATTGAAAAAATATAGGAAAAGAAGATGAAAAAGAAAGTATATATGCATAATTATTGTTAATTTCAGGAGGAAGTTGCTGAAAATTATGTTAAAATAAAATTACTACAAAACATAAGTCTAAAGCTTATTACACATGTTTGCTTGGCCAAATGTAACCACAAATGCAATTATTTTTATTGTCTGACCTGTTTTTTTTTATATATTTTTTATATTTTTAGTGTGGTTAGAATGTAAAACTATTAATAAAATAGAATTTGGAAGATAAAAACATGTAGCTAAGATAGTCAAGTATTTAAAATTTCATTATTACATGTCTTACATTGGAATGTGTATATTAAAGATTTCAAAATGCATACTAGAAAAATGAGGACTAAAAATATATAGATTATAGACTTATTACATGTTGACTATTTTTATGTTACTTAATTTCAATGATTTTTCAAAATATATCATTTAGACTTAAAAATTAGAATGATTTGCAATTTGGTAATGTCATTTTTAAATAAATAACTTAGGAAACTATTAGGTGGATACCCCCTTTTTATTGCATAGACACCCCCCATGCCACACACCCCCGCATACACATAATAAAACTCTTATTTACACTAAAAAATTTTAGGATAAATTTATTGTAAGAAATCTTCTAAATAAAATTAATAATATTTTTAAAATAAATAAAATAATTATATAAAATATATTATTAAATTTTATTAAATTTAATCAATTAAAAAAGAAGAAGAAATGCCATAAGCCATTGCACACAAATCTTTAATTATAAATTTATCCTAAATTTTTTTTTAGTGAAAATAAGAGTTTTATTATATGTTTGTAGAGATGTGTGGCATGGGAGGTGTCCACTTAGCAGTTCCCATTACTTATTAGTTTACTTATTTTTAAAAAACTAAACCAAAAAATAAAATAAAAAATAAAATAAAAACCAATTGTTATTAGAAATCTTGTAATTTTTTACTTTTATTCTTCTAAGATTTTTATCTAATCTTTTTTTTTATCATCACCACATAGAACTCAAAAGTCAAAAGTTGCATTTATTCATTATTTTGTGCAGTTTCAGTAAAGAATTCATGAGAATAAAATTTTAAAAGATATGACTACAAGTGTCCTTTACATATTCTATATTTATTATATTAATTTGGCGCATCATGAACTTCCCCAACATGTAATCATCGCTGTCATGTTGTGATATGTTTACATAGTAAAAAGCATGAATAAGAATAATTTCTACTTAATACTTGATTATCTTGATTCAATAGGAACTTAAGATACTTAAGAAAAGGTTTATGAAAGCCTCTTAGATTATTTTCTTGCTTTAATAGCTAATAGATAAAAGTTAGTTATTAAATTTTCTTCTAGGTTATAGAAACTCTTTTACAGCTTTAAAAAAGTCATAAGTTGATACAAATAGGATAGGAGAGATAAAAATTAGTATGGTTCATACTAGAATTTAGTTGAGAATAGGATCAAGCTTAAAAATCCTTAAAATAAATCGGATTGATATCCGGGGGTTGATTATGAATAGGACAGGGTTGAAATTGGACCTCTAGCAACAAAAACAGCCACCAAGGGCAAGAAGTTGAGTTATTTGGAGATTGGCAATTAGAATGGATAATTAGCTTGAAGGGCATTCTAAAGACATTAAGCTTGTTTCCAGAGGATTTGTAAGGACTTAGCAATTGCTATTTGAAGTTAGGGTTTGAATGTGAGATTATGTTTTTATACAATAAAATTAGAGCTAGCACTTTGGCTATTTTATGCAATTGGTGGAACATCCATAATTAAAATTTTGATAGCATATTATTAATTGAGTGTGCTAAGATTGAGTAAAATATTGTAGCAATTTAATAATGTATTTGGAATTTATTCAATCTTTAATACAAAGAGGTGCCAAAAGTTGTCAATTTAGGATTGTTTGGAGTTCTTGCAATATCTTAAGATCTATCTATTGGATCAAGGAGAAATTTGGTATAATATTCAGAGACTTGAAGGTTGAGCTACATACTAAGTTTTAGCTAGAATTAACAGTTATAAAAGGAGAAATTGCTACTAGGGTCTTTGCCTTAACTTTCAAGCTAGCGGCCAAGTGACATTAGTATAGGATTTGGTCAATTTTTCACAAATTATAAGTTGGATTGGATTGAAAATTTTTGAGCATATAGAAGGCTTATATTTTCATTTTTGTACAAAGTTTCACACCAAATTGACAATTAGATTAAAAATTACAGCTTTTTGAATTTTACTAATTAAGATTAAGACTTATATAGAAACTCTTGGTTGCTTGATTGTAACAAATAACAAGCAATTGGAGTTTTATGTAAATGAAGTTATTAAGAAGAGTGTTTTAAAGCACTTTGTATTGATTCAAGTACTCTTATTATGATATTCGAATCATATCTTTTGTATATGAACAAAACTTGTTAAGATAGATAAAAATAGATAAAAGTAGATTAATTTGGTAACATCTTAGAAGCTTCATAGATGAAAATTCACCTTTATATATGTCTATAATTGATTGGAAGGCTAAAAACTTGGCTAGCAAGCTAGCCACATATTGCACATGTTGGTAGCTTATAGAACAAGCTAAGTATGTGGCATACATATAAGAAACTTGTCTTACAAGTTTGATATGTGTCTTACAAATTAGACATGTATTAGAGGTTCTATAGAACGCCACCACATAGCTCTTAGCTTGATAGTATATATAGAGACAAGAGGGAAGCCTTCTTCACTCTTATCAACTCTTTTTTTGTTTGTGGTCTTATTTCAAGAGTCTTTAGTCTTCTTGTCTTTGACAATAGCTATTCTAATTTTAATATTATTCTATCTTTGAGCAATTTTTTATTCTTTTGAGTAACACAAGAATATATTGATATTTTATTGATTTATATTCATGCCCTTGATATTTGGTCGTTTCCAAACTCATAGTAAATACTTTGCTTGCACAGATAAAGCATTGCTAATAATGATTGGCTATGTTAATATCATAGCTACTGAATGCGGGGATACTAATTTGGAGTATCATATTTGAGGCTGCCATTGATTATGTGTCAATATGTATGTATGTATATTTGCATATATATAATCAAGCTTCTTACAGTTCTTTTGCTAATTCTTGCTTGTAGAGAAGGCATTCAACTAGATTGTGCACAAAGACTATTCTACATTGTTTGATTGTGATATAAAACTATGGTGGTGCATTGGCATATATGAACATATAATATAGAGCTGGAAGAACATGGGTCTTCTTATAGAGCGAGTTAATAATGAAAGAATCTAAGCTCTTACATTCTATAAGATATGTGGAATTGTGTTTAGTAGAAATAGAAATATAAGTGTCATGACATTTTTCATGTAAGCAACAAGGAGGAAAGTCAAATAAAAATAGCGGAGTAGTTGTAAAAATGTACAAGGCAGAGAGTTGTAGGGAGGATTAGGTGTCTATTTGGAAGTGCACTTGGTTAATCAAGTATGGCATGGCAAGACAAATATGGTACTATTTATCTATGGTCTAACCTCTCATGCTTGTTTTTTGTTTATTGTTGAGTAGTGACGATGTCAACTAGATTGCACAAACCATTACAAACCTCCATTCATGAAACAACATGGATTGTGTCTAAGCTAAAGATAAGAGATGGGTTGTTGAAATACAAGTGGTTTGCCTCAAATTGAATTAATAATTTTTATACCACCATAACAATTATGCAATGGTTAAATAAATTGAAATAATTAGAAGTAAGTTAGATTAATAATATTTTTTTATAAAAGATTATAGAAACTTTTTTAATATATCTTAAATCTATGAATGTTCTTGGATTAACTATGTAATTATAAATTTTTTTCTTAAAAGTTTCTTAAATTAAAAAAGCTATTATAAAAATATCTTACGATTTAAATACTTGTCTTATAAATCTTATAACTCTTAAGAAGTATCTATATTAGTTTTTTTTAAATTAATCTTTTTTTTCTCTCTTTCTCTCTGTTTCTCTTTTTTTCTTTATATATATATATAATATGAGAAAAAAAAATAAAGAAAAAAAAAGAAAAAAGAAAAAATCAAATCTAATTGGTAATTATATTCAAAATATAAATTTATAATTTAAATTTTGTCTTATTTCTTTGTTATATATGTTTTGATTATTTAACAAATTTTTTTATATTTTTATTTTTTTAGCAATAAAATATATTTATAATATTTTTAATTAATATTTGATTTTTTTTGATTTTGATAAACAAATCATTTGTCAAAGCATATAATTTATAAATTTGGAGGTTTTCATATTCACTTGTTCTATATAAGCTTCTAAGTTATAAGAAAGAACCTTATATTTTTCTAAATAGATTCTTTGTCATTATAGTACAATCACAAAAGTTTGCATTATATTGGAAAATTAGGTTGTCTTATTGCAATAGATACCATGCAACAAAATTCTTTTGTATCATTTTTTAAAGATCTTGTATTGTTATTTAGATCCCTATATATATATATATATATATATATATATATATATTAAGAATTTTTTTAAGATTTAAAAACCATATAATTTTTATATATGCCTTATTAGATTTTAAAACCTCTACTTAGATTTCTTGATAACAAAATTATTTAATCATTACATGTTTTCTTTAATATAAATATTAAATCTATATATACAAAAGTGATAGATAGTCTAGTCTTATCTTTTAGACATGTCACACTTAACATCTTATTAAAAAATATAATTGTTCAAAATTATCAAATTATAATAGAATTCAATATTATTAACTCTCTAATCAAATTTTTTTTATTTTTAATTTTTTATAATTAAAAAATAAAATATTCAAATAATTTTTTTATGATTTTGATTTTGATTTCAATTTTATTATAAAAAACCAAAATAAAACTTATCTCTTATATCTAAAAAAATCAAAATTTTATTTTTTTTAAAAATAATACCATTTATATTAGTTGCAAAAAAATAACTACTGAAGAAGTCTTGTAAAAGCTTCCTAAAAACTACAAAAATTATGGCCTAAGTGCTTAGTTGTAGATTACTTTCAATGGATCTTCTTAAAAGTAAAAAACTTATAAGATAAATTTTATTAGGTATTAGTGATATATACTTCGGAAGTTCATAGAATCTTTTAGAACATTTTAAAAAAAATTTAATTAGTGGAAGTTACTTGAAAAGCTTCCTAGTTGGTGGAAGTAGGTGAAGAAGCTTCCTAGTTAGTAGAAGGAGCTCAAGAAGCTTCTAAGGTGGTAGAAGTTGTTCAAGAAGCTTCCTAGTTTGATAGAAGCTGCTTAAAAAGCTTCTTAAATAAAAATATATATTAGAGTCAAGGTTGAAGAATCCTTCAGTCTTGACAACGCATCTTTTGGAGTTCCAGCTCATTTTTTTTAATATTATTAATGTACTCATTTAGATAATTCAAGTCCTTGTTGGTTTCTTCTTAAGACCTCTTTCTAGTTTAATTTTCTTGTTCTATATTCTTATCTCTTTAATAGTTTGTTGAGACTGACCTCATCTTAAATATCAAAGTTAGATCCTTCTTATCAGAGAGTGAATTATCCCTCTTCTTGAAGGTATAGTAGTCTTTTAGAGGATGCAAATTATCTTCTTCTAAATTGATATTTTCTTTATCATAATATTGGAGCTTTATTCCTCTTGTAAAAGAATGAATCATCCCTCTCTTTAAAGATTTTAAGGCATTCTAGAGATTACAGATTATCCTCTTTTAAATTGATATTATCTTTTCATAGATTCATTTTTTTTCTCTTAAAATGGCTAGAGATTAAGATATTAGTATGATCAAATCTTTTGAGTCCAAGTTAGATACCATCATAAGTACTCTTACTACTTTATTTGTTAGGACTATGGAGATTGAAGGGATTATTACAAAATTTTACAATGATGCAATATTTGAAATACCACAATCTAGATTGTACTTACTATTAAGGATACAAACTAAAAGAAGATAAATAAACAAATAAAATCTATGTCAAAAGAAAATAATAAAATAAAAATAAGAAAATATATATTTTAAAGAAAAAATTAGAATGGTTATTGCCAAAGATTAAAAAATATAAAGATTCTTGAACTAGACTAGAAGTAAGAAAGAAGTTGACAAGAGTGAAGAAAGCTTCATTCTTATTTTTATATGTATTATCTATTTAAGAGCTATGTGGCGGCATTCTATAGGACCTCCAACATGTGTCTAATTTATAAGACACATGTCAAACTTGTGAGACAAGTTTCCTACATGTACGCCACATATTTAGCTTGTTTTATAAGCTACTAATATGTACGACATGTAGCTAACTTATTGGCCAAGTTTCTAACCTACCAATCACTTATAGATATGAATAAAGATAAAAATCGTGTCTATGAAGCTTTTAAGAAGCTTTTCTATAAGATATTATCAAATTAATTTATTTTTATTTATTTCTATCTATCCATGTTAATTAAATAATTATTAGAATAAATCTTATGTCTATAATATTATATCCTTTTCTAGAGACAAGTTCCACAAGGAGAGGTGATTACATGTTGAAGAAGTCAAAGATGCACCAAATTATATTTGCCATATACTCTGATCTTTATTTTCTTCAAAAGTAGCTGATAGATTCTCTCAGTCATTGAAAATATTTCATACTAAGGTGGAAGGACTATCCTGATATTTGATTATTATTGAGGCTTTGATAACTTTCTTCAAAAAAAACATTTGGAACACCATCAAGAATAGTTCCTACCTCTAAAAGTATCATCAAACACCAAGAGTCTTTTCCAAGGTCGTAATATCAAACATGTTGTATCTTGCCATCAATTCAAAAAAGAATATGTTATTTTTGAAGATCTTCATCTCTATTTTGTCATCTTAAAGGTTATAATAGTGATAATGTTTCATCCAATAAATGAACAAACCATAGCTCTTGAGCTAAATTTGCTAGTTGTTGATTTTTTAGCTCTTTGGCACTAAAAAATTTAAAAAAATAGTAAATAATGATATAAAATAGAATAAAATCTCTATTGAACCTGCTTTATTTTATAGCAAAGATTTTTTTGACTCTTCATCTTAGTTTTGATGGATGTTATTAATAAAACGCATTGATTTTTATTAATATATTTATTAGATTCTTCAATGGCTCCTATATGTGTTTATTAATACCATATCTGTGTCAATGTACAAGATATTTTAACTAATTTTGTCATTGCCTTGAATCTAAGACCTCTTCTAACTCAGTTTTTTTTTATTGTTATCTATTTTTATAGGAGGTAGTGGTATTTATTTTCTTCTTTGTATATCCACTATCTTCTATGACTTGAAGAATGGCATGTAGAATATATGATGGATTTTTATAGATTTTAGTAGGTATAATCAATAAACAATTAGATTGATTTTTTTACAAATTAGAAATGATCTAAGTCTACAATAATCCAGCTTGTTATAAGAACGAATAGTCTTGATATTATAATGAAATAACCATATCTTATTGTCCATATAGAATTGAGATTGTTTCTTATGATAGGTATTTGCATTGATTTTTTATTGTTCTTGAGCTTCCTTTAATTGTACCTTTATTGTTGCATATAGCTCTAATAATTGATTTGCCAAATCTTTTGCCATAGGATTATCACCTTTTGAAAAGTCAAAAATATCAAGTCATAGATGATAATTATAATTAGTAAAATATGAAGTTTATTGAATAAAAGAATATACCAAATTATTGTAATTAAATTCTACTAATGGCAAAAGAGTTTAATCATCTTGATGGTTGTTGATAGTATATCTCAAATATTATTCCAAAATTTAGTTTACTTATTCTGTTTGTCTATTAATTTGAAGATAGAAAGCTAAAGATAGTTTTATATCCATCTTTAATATTTTAAAAATAATCCTTTAAAATCTTGATATAAATTGTGTCCTTCTATTTGATATAATATCCCTTAATAAACTAAAATAGCAATAGATGTTATCAAAGAAGAGTTTAAATATTTTTTCATCTATGATAGATTTTACATATAATACAAAATATGCCATCTTAGTGAAATGATCTACAATCATGAATATAGAATCATATGAACTTGAATTTGGAAGATCCAAGATAAAATCCATAGAAACAAAAGACCAAGTTGTTTTGATATAGGTAATGGTTAGAGAAGTCCGTAAAGTCAATAATAAGGAATTTTTGATCTTGAAAAAATATCTCACAACTATACAAACTCTTTAATAGTCTTTCACATTTGAGACCACCAAAAATCTCTTGATATTAGCTCTAAAGTGTCAGAGATGCAAGATAGCAGGTTAGCCAAGAATCAAGGAAAAGAATTCAGAATCAGAATAATTTCAAGAATAAAGAATCGGATGGATAAGAACAAGAACTAGATCAAGAATAAGAAACTACATTAATATCAAGAACAAGGCAATACTGTGGATTGCTCCAAGACTTGTATTGGCAAGACTGAAGTGCTCTTCAGTCTTGCCTCTTACTTATACTATGAGACCTTATGTCCTGTTCGATCTTCTAAAAGTATCTTAGAATATTTTAGAAGCTTAAAGAAGATTCTAAAAGATTCTAAAAAATCTACAAGAGATCTTGGAAGGTTGAAGAAGATTCTAAAGATTCCTAAGAATATCTTAGAATATTTTAGAAGCTTGAAGAAGATTCTAAAAGAGTCTAAAAAGTCTACAGGAGGTCCTAGAAGGTTGATGAAGATTCTAAAGGATTTTCAAAGATTAAAAAAGATTTTAGAAGATTCTAAAAGATTCTAAAAGATTTTAAAAAGCTATAGAAGGTTTTGAAAGACTACAAAAAGTTCTAGTGGTAGATTAAAGTATGTCTGTGATATCACCTTTCCTTCTTGCGACAAGTTTTACGAGGAGCCAAAGCAATTTGATGATCAAATCACATGCGTAAAAATTCTAGAATTTTTCGGAGTAGAGAAGCAATATATTCTGTCTTTATTTTATTAATTATCAATTCAACAAGACCCTTGAAATGGCATCAATAACCTGTAGATATAACCTCTGTTAAACCAACATCCCATCCAAGAATTTGTTCTTTGTTGCGACCTTCAAAACATCCTCCGAACATAATTTCTGGTCCACTTGGAGTCATCCTTGCAACTTTGAAGAATATTACCAAAGCTTGAGCATTTAAATTGAGATTTTTGAGATGAAGCCATATCTCCAAAGACTCCAAGCATGGCCTTACTTGATGTTGGAATGCTCCTTCTTCATCTTGTCTATATTCTTTAAACCTAACAGATTGTAAAAGTTGCAATGATTCTCCAATCGCTTATATGGCAGAAAAGTCTTTTAATTCTTGTTCCTACAATTTCCTTGAAACACAAAGATTTGACATGATAACTAATAAGCTTCTAGCAAGATCTATTCTATCCTAAGAAAAATACAAGTACAGATCTTGGCATGTCTCTCTCTTTTTTATATTAGACTTTTGTTGTGGATAGGAAGCATCATTTAGAAGCTAAGAGATATTACTGTCCACGAAATCTTCAATGACCATTGAATCTAGATTTTTTAGGATATTTTTGATGGAATTGGCAAACTTTCTTAGGTGCATTCTTAAGGTTATCTAAAGATTTCCATGTTCTTTTGCTAACTCTATAGCCCTTTCAATAGATGAAATATTCTAATCATCCATATCTTAGACGAGAATCTAATATTTCATCCACCTTGTATTTAAGCTCTTGATTGACTTCAAGTGGAGTTGGTGGTAGAATGGAATATTTGATTTATAATAGGTTTTTAAAAGTGATACATGAAAGACTGGATGAATGTGTATGCTACTTGGTAGTTCAAGATAAAAACTTACTAGATTTATTTAGTGTAGAATTATAAAAGGTCCAAGTCTTTGATAGTCTAATTTTCGTGATGGTCAATTGGTTTGTATATTTCATTGAAGTAATTAGACACGATCTCCTACTTTGAAATTTGGTTGGTTCTTGCGATGAATGTCTGCATAGTCTTTATATCGTTCTTGGACTATTTGTAATTAGAATTTCAGTTCTTTAGGGATGGTTTTTAAATAGGTAGCTTGACTTTCTACAGCATGGCTTTACACATCTTCAATTTAAAATGGATCTGCTCCAAGGTGGTATCAATAGTTTGAAAAAAATTGAATTTGCTTTATTGAAGAATGTTTGGAGTTATTATATGTAACCTTAGCCAATGATAGAAAGCCCATCTAATCATCTTATTGATAATTTATACTGTAATAAAGATATTGTTTCAAGATCTGATTCACTTGTTTTGTTTGATCGTCAATTTGAAGATGATAAGTGGATGAAAGGTTGATCTTGACCTTTAAAAGCCAAAATAGTCCTCTCCAAAAGTTTGATATAAATTATAGTCCTCGATTTGAAATAATGTCAATTGCAAGGCCATGTATTTGGTAAATATTATCGATAAAAAGCTTGGTTGTTTTCTCTCCAAAAGTAGTCTTGTTGTATGGTGTCGTATTCAAGAGAAATTCTTGTCTTATTCAGAAATGCATTGGGTACCTAGTTGTAGAAGATAAAGTTGTATTTGCAAATAATCAAGAAATCCTGATAAATTTCATCCATATATGAAGAATATAATTCAAATTTCAATTCAAAAGTGTTTAAAAACACTCCTCTTAGTAACATCAATCATACATATATCCCAATTGCCTTGTTTCTTTTATAATTAAGCAATTTTTATTTTTCTTTGCAAACCCTAATCCTAATCAGTGAGCTTTGACAAGCTATAACTTTTAATCCAACTATCCACTTAGTGTAAAATTTTGTACACAAATGTCAGTACAAGCCTTCTACATGCTCAAAAAATTCAGTCCAACCCAACTTACAGATTGTGAGAAAATGTCCAAAAATTGCATCGATGACACTCAACCGCCAACTTAAAAATTGATGTAGAAATTCCAATGGTGATTTCTCCTTCTTCAATTGTTAACTTCAGCTCAAAATTGGTATGTAGCTTGATCTTCAAGTCTTCTATCACTATGCTAAAATTTATATTGATCTAATTAGTATATCTTTAGTTATCATAGAAACCTTATCTAACCCTAAATTGCCAACTTCTGACAATCCTTTGTATTAAAGCCCAAATATCTCGTGATTGCATCGTTAGATTAATACAAAATTTGATGCATACTTAGCACACTCAACAATCCAAATAATATCAAATTTTGAATTGTAGATGCTATACAAATTGCACGAATTAGTCAAGAATACAAGCCATTATTGTCTTATATAAAATCCAAAACACTAATACAAATACTGACTTTGAATAATGATTGCAAAGTTATCTAAAATCCTATGGCAACAAACTTAATGTCTTTGAAATAAGCTTCTTGCTAACTCTCTAATTCTAGTCGCCAATCTACCAAATCCCCCATAATTTGTCCTAGGCAACTGTTTTAGTAGCTAGAGGTCTGATTTTGATCCTATTCTACAAATGGCCAATTCTCGTGTATCAATCTAATCTATCCTAGGGATTTTATAGCTCGATCCTACCCTCAACTTAACCCTAGTATCAATCATGCTAATAATTTATCCTTTTTATTATATTTTTATTATTTTATGGCCTTTTTAAAGTAATAAAAGAATTATTACAGCCTAGAAGGTAAAATTACTAACTAATTCTTATCTACTAGCTATTAAGTGAAGAAAATAAATTGAGAAGCTTTCATAAAAACCTTGTTAAAATATATTGAATTCTTGTTGAACTAAGATAATAGAATATTAATTAAAAAATCATTTTTAGTCATAGTTTCACCATATAATCGTGTCACAACATGACAACGGGATAAAGTGTGCCATCTTGGTAAGACGGTCTACCACCACAAAAATTGAGTTTTTTCCATTCAAAATTGAAAGGTCTGTAATAAAATCTATAAATAACAACTATCATGGATTCTTAGGAATTGGAAGGGATTGCAAAAGTCCATATGGTTGGTATCTCACGATCTTTGTTCTAAAGTTTTTTTCATGATTAGATGAATTCTTTCACCAATTTCTACATTTGAGGCTACCAATAGTTTCTTGATATCAATTCCAAGGTCTTATTGAAGCCAAAGTGTCCAGCTGCTAGAATGTCATGTCAAGCTTGAAGAATTTGAAGTCTTATAGGTCTTGGAGGAATATATAGGAGATTCTTAAAATATAATAATCCATTTTTTAATTTAAAATTATTATTTTCTAAACGTATTTTCTAAACGTATTTTTTAAACGTCATTGGATGCTCTTAATAAAAGGATCTGTCTTCATTGCTTTCTGGATTTCCGACTTGAGAATTGTATTTATATATTGAAAAAATATAAGAGACAAAATACAAGTAAGTAGAGATCACCAAGGTTGCATACAAGAGAAGTGTGGAATGAGATAACTCTTTCTTCCAACACCCATTATTTATAAGTGGTGGTTGCTGTCCTAAAAGACTTTTTCCACCTTTGATTTTTACACACATATTCCTAGGATCTTTTGGCATCTATCATACCACGAGGATATCCAATGATCTTAGAATCCTTTTGGCATCTCTTGTATCTCAAGGATATCTCACCATTCACAAGGATATCCTATGCCATGCACTAATTATTCTTACATAGTTTTTAGGATATTCCCTAATATATATTTTATCCTCTTGACTTTGACTCTTCTCCTTTGACTGCATCTTAGATCCATAGGATGCCTTTTCTATATACTAAGAGTCAACCTTTGACCATTAGTAACTTATCTAAGATAATATCCTTTACTTGATAACTTATTTTATTTTTATTATTATGTATTTATCGCAACACTCCCACTATGCTAATTATCAAAGGCTTTCAAACCTAATTCCTTTGTCAACATATGATGTCTATCCTTCACTAGTGCCTTTGTCAATAAATCAGCAAGGATGTCTTTTGTAGCACAATACTTCATGTCTATCACTCCCGTTTCAATCTTTTTTCTTATGAAGTAATGTTGAATGTCAATGTGCTTGGTTCTTGAATGATGCTTTGGATTCTTTACAAAAGCAAGGCATCCTTGATTGTCACACTTCATTAGAGTTGCTTCCAATTGCACAAGTCCAATGTCCTTCAAAACTTATCTTAACCAAATTGCTTCCATTGCTCCATGGCTTGCTGCCATGTATTTCGCCTCTATTGAGGACCTTGTAATTGTTGGTTGATGATTTGATCAACATAAAGGATTACAATCAACAAGAAGTTTTTTGATTGCATCATATACATGGAATGATCAACCTCACTCCTTACAAATCCTTCATTCACAAAGAATGTGTCAATCCATTGATACCATGCCCTTGATAATTGCTTGAGGCCATACAAGGATTTGTTCAACTCACAAACAAGATGTTGCTTGCCTTCTTCAACAAATCCTTAAAGTTGATCCATGTAGATGTCTTCTTCCAACTTTCCATTCAAGAAAGCCGTCTTCACATCCATTTGATGCATTTCCAAGTCCATTGCTATCACAATTGCCACAATAGTTCTAATAGTGGTGAATTTGGCCACGGAAGCATATATCTCATTGAAATCAACACCAAAAACTTGTGAGTATCCTTTAGCAATTAATCTTGCTTTATATCTCATAACATTGTCCATTACATCCCTCTTGGTTCTAAACACCGACTTACAACCAATTAAAGACCGATTTGGTAGAAGTTGAATCAATTTCCATGTTCCATTGTCCATGAAAAATTTGTACTCTTCTTCCATGGTCTTTTCTCATTTCATAGCATCCATAGACTTCATTGCATTACGTAAATTCAATAGATGAGTAAGGAGTGCAAGATTGGCATGTTGTTCACTTATTTGAGGAAAGATGTGGTTCTTCCATCATTCACCAAATGGTCTTTTTTCTCTCATAGGATATCTCCTTTCATTTGAAGAAGATTCACCTCCATGCACTCTTCGAACTCTCTTTTCTCTTAAAGCTTGTCTCTTCTCACTCAAAGGTTGATACTCCATATCATCATCATCTTCAACATCTTCATTTCCTTCATTGCTGGTCTTAACTATACTAGAGACTTTCTTCTCCATCTTCTTTGGCTCTTCACTTTCATCACCATCTTCATTGCCTTCATCTTCTTGTTTTGTTGCTGAAATTGAAGATGTGTCCACAAATCCACCATTACTCCTAATTAGATACATCTCCAAGTGCTCACAAGCACTCTTATGCTCTAAAAATTCAACATCATGACTTTTGATGATCTTCATGGAATCTAAACACATAAGCCTATATGCCTTGGTACCTTCAAACACACATTTCATATCTTCTGTATCAAGTTCGGACCTCATACAATCTGGTATCTTTGCATAAGCAATACATCCAAAAATCCTCATGTATGAAACACAAGGTTTCTTCCCACTGCAAGCTTCTTGTGGAGTCATTGATGTGAGTGCACTTGTACGACATCTATTCCTTGTATACACTGCATTTATCACTGCTTCCACCCAATACTCATGCCCAAGGTTTTGAACATAAAGTATACTCCTTGCCAACTCCACAATGGTTAGATTTGCTCTTTCTACAACTCCATTTTATTGTGGAATATAAGGAGTAGAGATTTATCTTGCAATACCTTGAATCCTCAAGTACTCATCAAAATGCTTTGACATGTATTCACCTCCATTGTCCGTGTGCAACACCTTGATCTTGCCCTCACATTGCTTCTCCACAAGTGCCTTAAACTCCTTAAACCTTGACAAACACTCACTCTTGGCTTTAAGGATGAAAATCCACACCTTCCTTGGATAATCATCAATAAAGGTGACAAAATACCTTGCTCCTCCTATTGATGGCATCCTCATAGGTCCACAAACATCCAAATGTATAATCTCTAACAACTTGCTTGCACGTGTTGCAACTCCACTTGGAAATGAAGTCTTTTGTTGCTTGCCTTGAATACAACCTTCACAAGCAAGAGTCATAGTATTGTTATATAATTGACCAAGATCCAAGCCACTTACCATGGATTGGAGCTCCTTTATGCTTTTGGCATTCAAATGACCAAGGCGTCGATGCCAAATACCAAACTTGTCTTGATCTTGTGGAAAATCAGCAAATGCTGCCACTTCAACTCTGTTGACCTTCTTACAATTGATGAAGTAGAGGTTGCCATCTCTAAAGTTCTTTAAAACATAATCTCCCTCCATTATCTTTACAAAGCATCCATTTACATCAAATTGCACATTTCAACCATTTGAAACAAATTTACTCAACAAAAAAAGGTTCTTCTTCATTTTTGGCATATGTAGGACCTCTTTCAATTTGATCCTCTTAGTTTGCTTCTTCACAACAATTTCCACCACAATGGAGCCAATTCTAATAGCTTGGACCATGCTATGTTACCAGAATTGCTTCATAAGTATCAAATGAACACTTATATGGAATCATGTGCTTGGTAGCACCCAAATCAACAATCCATTTGGACATGGCAGCCATAGAAGTGCCTTCACTTGCCATGAATGCATAGTCATCTCTTCTAATTTCATCATGTGTATTGTTAGCATTTTCTCTATCTCCTTTCTTAGCCTTGTAGCAATTTCGTGCATAGTGACTTAATTTTCTACAAATGAAGCAAGTTCGTACATTGCTTCTTATATTGTCACGTTAGTTGGAATAGGTACCTTTGCCTTGTCTTGAAAAGAGAGCCGAATCTTCACTTTGATGCTCTTTTTCTTTCCTATTAGTTACTTCATATGCACGTCTTGCCGTCACATAGTCCATGGTGAGCTCCTTTATTTTGATGGACTTCAATGCCACAATGAGGTAGTTGTAGGACTCGGGAAGACTCATGAGCAAGGTGATACCAATATCACCATCTTCTAAAGGCTTGTCAACAATTGCAAATTCCTTTGCAAGAGCCTTTATCTATCAAGTACATAAACTAGAAAAAGATGTATAATCTAATGAAAATTGTATCAAAGTAAAGTTACAAAATAAGAATAAGAAAGTACGTATATTCAAAAGAAAACTAGAATTGCTATTGCCAAAGACTAGAAACATGAAGACTCTTGAAACTAGACTAGGATCAGGAAAAGAGTTGATAAGAATGAAGAGGGCTTCACTCTTGCCTCCATAAATATTATCTAACTAAGAGCTATGTAGCGGTATTCTATAGGATCTCATAAACATGTCTAATTTGTAAGACACGTGTCAAACTTGCATGACAAGTTTCCCACATGTGCGCCACGTACTTGGCTTGTTCCGCAAGCTACCAACATGTGTGACACATGGCTAGTTTGTTCTATAAGCTACCAACATGTGTGCCATGTGGCTAGCTTGTTGACCAAGTTTCTAACCTACCAATCACCTATAGGCATGTATAAATGAGATTCCATGTCTATGAAGCTTTTAGGAAGCTTCTCTATTAGATATTACCAAATCAACTTATTTTACCTACTTCTATTGGTCTATATTATTTAGATAATTTACTGGAGTAAATCTTATGTCCGTGACATTATCTCCCCTTCTAAGGACGAGTTCTATGAGGAGCGGTGATTATATGTTGCAAAAGTCCAGGATGCGTCAAATTGTACTTGCCACATACTCTGATCTTTGTTCCTTTTGAAGGTAGTTGATAGGTCTTTTTAGCCATCGATAATATCTCATACCAAGGCAAGAGGACCACCCTATTATTTGATCATTCTTGAGGCCTTCATAACTTCCTTCAAAGAAAACATTAAAAATACCATCAGGAGTAGTTCCTACCTCTAAAAGTATCACTAAACATCGGAAGTCTTTTCTAAGGTCGTGATACCAAACACATTGTATTTTGCCATCAATCTGAGGAAGGACATGTTGTTCTTAAGGGTCTTCATTTCTATTCCGTCGTCTTGAAGGTTGTGATAGTCGTAATGTCTCGTTCGGTAAATCAGCAAATGATGGCTCTTGAGCTGAATTCGTTGGTTGTTGATCCTCCATCTCTTTAGTATGAACAAATCTAAGGAAATGACAAACAATGATACAAGGTAGGATGAAACCTCTGTAGAATCTACTTTGTTTTATAGCAAAGATTTTTTTGATTATTTATCTTGGTTTTGACAAATATCGTCGATGAAATGTATTGACTTTTATTGATGCATTTGTTAGATTCTTTGAAGGCTCCCATGTGCATTCACTAATATCATATCCGCACCAATGCACAAGATATTCTAGTCGATTTTAGCGTCGCCTTGAATCTAAAATCTCTTTAACCTCAAATTCTTCATCGTTATCCACTTCTACAGGAGGCGGTGGCATTTGTGTTCTTCCTTGTATATCCATTGTCTTGTATGGCTCGAGTAGTGATATGTAGAATATAGGATGGATCTTCATGGACTCTGGTAGGTCTATTCGATATGCAACTAGATTGATTTGTTCAGAAATAGGAAAAAGTCCAAACCTACGATAGTCCAACTTATCACAAGAATGAGTAGTCTTGATATTGTGACGAAGTAATCATACCTTGTCTCCCATGTTGAATTGTGGTTGTTCCTTCTAATATGCATCTGTATTTTTTTTTTGTTGTTCTTGGACTTCTTTTAATTGCACCTTCATTATTGCATGTAGCTTTGATAAATGATTTGCCAAATCTTTTACTATTGGATTTTCAACTTTTGAAAAGTCAAAAGCATTAAGTTGTGGGCGGTAACCATAATTGACGAAGAAAGGTGTTTGTTGCATAAAAGAATGTATTGTATTATTATAAGCAAATTCTACCAATGGCATAAGAGCTATCCAATCATCTTGTTGGTAGTTGATGGTACACCTTAAATATTGCTCCAAGACTTGGTTCACGCGCTGTCATGTTGTGACACGATTATATAGTGAAACTATGACTAAAAATGATTTTTTAATTAATACTCTATTATCTTAGTTCAACAAGAATTCAAAATATTGTAACAAGGTTTTTATGAAAGCCTTCTTAGTTTATTTTCTTCACTGAATAGCTAGTAGATAAGAATTAGTTAGTAATTTTACCTTCTAGGTTGAAATATATCTTTTACTGCCTTAGAAAGGCCACAAAATAGTAAAAATAGAATAAAAAGGATAAATCACTAGCATGATTGATATTAGGATTAAGTTGAGGGTAGGAATGAACTATAAAATCCCTAGGATAGGCCGTTTGTAGGACAGGGTCAAAATCAGACCTTTGGCTACTAAAACGGCTGCCAAGGGCAAATCAAGAGTCTTTTGGCATATCAAAAGATAGAATTAGAGACAAGACTTAAGGGATTTTGTATAGGAGTTAATTAGAAGTGATTTGAATAAGAAATGACTTTGCAATAGCTTTGCAAAGTTAGGGTTGTTTTTGGCAACTTGGGATTTTGTGAAATAAAATAGGATTGATGTTTTAGGCAATTTTAGAAGTTTTATAGTAGATCCATAGCTGAAAATTTGTAGGTTTTTGGGTATTGTTGTTGTTAATTTGTGCTATGAATTTGAGCTGAATCTAATAGTTTAGCTGAACGTAATTGAGGTTTAAGTGGGTCAAGGTCTCAGAAATTAAGTTTTGAGCGTCAATTAGGGTTTTTGAGTTCTTGAGCAATCTGCTTGTTGGATTAGAGTAAAATTCGTGTATATAAGTAGTAGACTTGTTTTTCTATGCACGTACAAAATTTGAGAGCAATTGAATAGTGTAAACGGGAGATTTAGATACTGGAATATTGGCATCAAGACTAGAGAAGGAGGCCGGCCATCACCTATACAAATTTATAGATTTTTCTTCTTTTTGTGAAGTTAGATCTTCTTCAAACTTAATAAGCTTGTTTTCAACTTAATTAATAAGATGTGTGCTAAATTTCAATCAAAATCAATAGTCTATTTGGTAGTTGTTGAGGTTCTAAAACTACTTTAGGATTTTCTTAGGATTTGGTTAGAATTCGACTAAGGTTAGTTAGGATTTGTTTTAGGGTTTGTTAGGACTAATTAGAATTTGGTAGGATTTATTTTAGGATTTTTTTGAATTTGATCAAGGTTGAATAGAATTAATTTAGGTATGATTAAGAATTATTTAGAGATTAATTAGAGAAGTTAGGACTAGTTATTATTGCGTATTTCTTTTTTATCTTCCAGAGCCAGGTGCCCGGAGCATTCTCAAGCAAGACTTCACGACATACGACAGCGCTCTGTTTGTCCATCACTTTGAGGATGAAAAGTTGAAGATAACTTTATGTCCACTTTTAAGATCTTGAAAAGGGTTCTTCAAAATCTTGACACAAATTGAGTTTCCCTATCCGATATAATATCCTTAGGTAACCCATGATAGCAATAGATATTATCAATGAAAAGCTTAGCTGTTTCTTCACTTGTGATAGATTTTGTGCATGGCACAATGTACCATCTTGGTGAACCAATCTACTATCACAAATATAGAGCCATAAGATCTTGAGCTTAAAAGATTTGTGATGAAATCCATAGAAACAGAAGACCATGGTTGTTTTGGAATAGGTAATGGCTGAAGAAGCCCAAAAGGTCAATGACGAATTGTCTTTGATCTTGGGCAGATATCACATGATTGTACAAAGTCTTTGACTGCCTTCCACATTTGAGGCCACCAAAAATCTCTTGATATAAGTTCCAAAGTCTTATTGTATCCAAAATGTCCTATCGCTGGAAAATCAAGATGTACTTGAAAAACACGTAAACGTGCTTCTCTTTTTGGAACATATAGGCATCCTTCAAAATATAGTAGATTGTTCTTAAACTCGAATTTAGAAGAATCATGAGACTTGGAAGAATTATTCTTGATATCATGAACAAGAGGGTCTAAAGACATACTTGACTAAATTTGCTTGAGAAAAGTTGAATCAACAATCAATGTTGATTTTATTGCTCGAAGATGAAACTGCTCTAGTTTCAAAAGGGCCATTTTTTTTTGCTCAAAAGCTGCATCTCCTTCTTTTGGTGCAAAATAAGAACGTCTAGAAAGAGCATCGGACAAACCTTATTTTTTTCTTTGTCGATAAGTAATAATGAACTCGAATCTTCACAAACACATACTCCAATGAGATTGATGACGATTCAACACACATATCGACATAAAATACTTGAGGTTCTTGTGATCCATGTACATGGTGTCGTACTGCGTTTACGTGCAGTGTATAAAAATATTAAAAATCTTATTTCTATTGTTAATATATGTGTGAGTGCTAGAGGTTATTTTAGAAGATATTATAAAGAGAGGATTTATTATAGCCACTTAGTTAGTAAATTAAGATGGCTATTTGTTTTATTCCTACCTTATTTATATCCTAAAATAGACTCTTTTGTAATTAGAAGAAAAGTAAAGGTTGTTTTACCTTTCTTGTTGATTTTTGAGGTAGAATGGACCTTGTGAGGGATAAGAAAGAAGATCATGGGGTGAATAAGGCCCATCTAATAGGATTTGGCTGCCCATGTGGGCGTGTCATAGTCTAATATGGAAAGAAAGGGAGATATACTCCTCTTGCTAGACCGAGAGGAGAGGCAGTTTTGAATGGTAAACTTTGGAGAGAGATAGCTCCGAGGAGATAAAAGCAATTGTAATGAAAATTGGTAGGTGTGTTCTTCAAGTTGTGAGGATTTTAGAACCAACTCACTTGCTTGTTTTGGAGTTGTGAGCAAAATATTATGCTTGTTTTAGTAGAGTAGGGTTTGTTGCCACCCGACAAAGAGGGGTAGAAACTTCGAGCTGCTACTGCAAGTTTGATTTCAACTCTTTTTTAGTAAAATTTATAGAGAGTGTGGAGAATTGTGCTAGCTTTCTATCAAGACATTTCTTGTAGCATTTGGAATTGGAAAGCAAAAGTTGTGAGCTTGAGAGTGGGAAAGGGTTTGCTGCCATCTGACGAAGAAGGGTAGAGACTTTGTTCAACCATTTAAGTCGGACAATCTCTTCAATCTTTTTGATAATTTAGGTGTTTATAGTGGCTTTTATAAGCTTTCCACGAAAATAAAAATTCAATACATTTGGAGCTTTGATGAAAGTTTTATGAGCCATGAAGTGTCAAAGAGGGCAAATTGTTGCTAGGGTTTGAAGAGTAGAATAAACTAGCTACAAAATCTGGAGTTTGAGAGGCATGCATGCAAAATTTTAGAAAAAGTTAGATGATAGAGTGAACTTTCTAAAAAGCTATTGCATGTCCAATTTGGAGAAGGGAAGTGATCACAACAAAGGCTGAAAAGAAGAGGAGCTTTGCTGCCTTGGCATTTGCTTGGAAATTTTAGCGCCTATTTCTTTTAGCCATAACTTTTAAATGGTAAGTCATCTATTTGTGAAATTTTGATATGTTTTACAATGGATTATTGGCTTTCCATAGGCTATAAGCACGCTTGATTCGACCTTTGGAAGAATTTTTAGTGATTTATTTAGTTTCAGCTTGTTGTATAACTTGTATTCCTCATATGCGGTTGTATTTTGAGGTATACTTGAATACATACATACTTTGCTTATACCTTTTATACAAGTATATATACTTGTATTTATATCAAGTATTTATACAAGTATTCTATAAGTATTCTACAAGCATTATACATAATATTTATACAAGTATTTATACAAGTATTATATTAAGGATTTATACAAGTATTATATAAGTATTTATACAAGTATTATATAAGTATATTTACAAGTATTATTCAAGTATTTATACTTTATATTTGTACAAGACTTGTACAAGTATAATACAAGTATAACTTGAAAGCTTGAACAAATATTGTGCAAGTATAGAACATACTTGCAAGGCTTCCTCTCATGTTCCCTGCTAGTTCTAGTAGCAGCTAGGAACCCGGTTTTTTCCCAAGGCAAATTCTCTCTACCCGACAACGGTGATTGGACTGGAAGCGCCTTCTTGATAATGATGCCATTCTTGAAAGGAATCTACGATTGCAAGAAGTTCTTTGTCGTGGATCTCATAATTGATCTCGATTGTTGAGAAATTTTTTTAATGAAAAGCTACTAGATGAAGTTTGTCAGTTCCTATTTGTGACAAAATTGCATGCAAGGGAAAATTTGATGCATCTGTTTCCATAAAAAATGCCTTGAAAAAATCAACTTGATATAAGATTGGTGCAGAAACAAACGATATCTTCAGAGCTTCAAATGCTGCTTCTGCTTCTTGATTCCATTGGAGTTTGTCTTTACAGGTCAAACATGTAAGTGGAGCTACAACTTCAGAGAAGTCTTTGATGAAAATTTGATAATAATTGGCAAATCCCAAAAAATATTAGATATCTCTTATTGTCTTTGGAATCTTCCAATTCATGATTATTTGGACTTTTTTAAGATCTATCATGAGACTATCATTTGAAATGATGTATCCTAAGAAATCGACTTGAGTAGTGTGAAATACACACTTTTTCATCTTGGCGTACAATCTCGCATCTCTAAATTTTTGTAATACTTGAAGAACATATATTTAATGTTCTTCATTATTCTTAGAATAGATTAAAATATCGTCTAGATAACAGACAACAACATTGTCTAGGAACTCATAAAAAATATCATTCATGAGATATTGAAAGGCAATAGGTGAATTGATAAGTCCAAAAGGCATGATATTATATTCAAAATGTTCGTACCTGGTTTGAAATGCACTTTTCCATTCCTCTCCTTCTTTGATGCGTATTAGATTGTATGCTCCTCTTGGATCCATTTTTGTGTAGATCTTAGTTACATTTAACTGGTCAAGGAATTTTGATATCAAAGGTAATGGATATCTGTTCTTGATTATGATCTTGTTGACTCCTGGATAGTCAACACACATCCGCAATGATCAATTTTTTTTCTTCACAAATAGAATTGGAGCTCCTACTGGAGATTTAGAATGGCATATGAAATTCTTGGCCAAATTCTCGTCAATATACGTCTTAAGTTCAGCCAACTCATCTTGTGATAAACTGTAGATTGGTCCAAATGGTAGTTAAGTTCTTTCATTGAGGTCGATTGAGTAATCATATGGACGATGCTCCGGAAGAATATCTGCATTCTTTTTCTCAAAATTGTCCTGATAATCTAGATATTGGTTTTAAATGCCACTTAAAGTCTTTCCACCATCAGAAATAGGTGTGGCATAAATAGCAAAAGTTGATCCTTCTTTTGCTGCGTGTATAAAAGCTTTTGCACCTATAAGTACGAGTTTTATTATATTAGGCTTATAGCTTTTTAGTTGGTTGGCAAGATGTTTAATTATATTTTGAAAAAAATCAAGTCTACGAGAAATCCAATCTATTTGAGGATTTTATTTTTCTAGCCATGATAAATCTAAAATAATTGGATTAGACAGGGATTTAATTATGTTAAAGGCTACATAGCTATTATGACCATCTATTGTTACTTTTATAGGACGGGTTTCATGAGTGATATCTCTAGAAGATAATAGACGACCATCTATGACTTCTACATGTACGGGTTTTGTTTTCTGTATTAAAAATATTTTACGATTTTTAACAAATTGTTCATCTAGAAAGCATGTTGAGGCTCCTGAATCTAATAAGGCAGAGGCTTTGTAGTTTTTGGGTCATAAATATACATCTATTATAAAACAAGGAGAGGGTTCTGAGGAGAGAATATGACCTTTACTAGGAATTGTACAAGGTTCTAGCCGCACGGTCCCTATTATAGCTGGACAAATTTGTTTTCCGACATGTTGTCTTCTTTGACAGCCATACTCCTCATTTTGTAGTTGTGTCGTTTCTTCGGACAATGTTGAGCAGTGGCTTAGGTTCTCCATAATATTAACATAATCCTCCTTGACGACGTTGTTGTGATGTAACGCGACTATAAGGTGAAAGAGTGTGAAAATAGTATATTATAGAAAATCTTAGTTCAAAAGATTGTAGCAAATTACCGTAGAAAAATAGATAATAGTAAAAAGAGAGTAAAACTAATGAATATTAATATTGCCCTTTTTACAAATAAGCTTCTATTTACTTTGTAGGACCGTAAGCAAGACAAAACAAAGTAGATTGGAAAATAAAGCAATATAGGCATATATAGAAGGAAATTAAGAATAGGTTTCAGAAAAACTTACTATAAAAATCTTGAAATAGATACCCGGAAAGGACCGGTTATGAATTGGGGTCGAAATCAGATCCCAAGGCTCAAAACCACGTGCGTACGACAGATCCGAAGAGCTTTTGCTAATCGGAGATTGGAATTAGAGAGAAGACTTAAAGGGTTTTGTATAAGAATTGGTTTCAAGTGATTTGCAAAAAAAAATGACTTTGTAATAGTTTTGCAAAGTTAGAGTTGTTTTTGGCAACTTGGGATTTTGTGAAATAAAATAGGGTTGATGTTTTAGGCAATTTCAAAAGTTTTGTAGTAAATCCACTACTAAAAATTTGTGGATTTTTGGGTATTCTTGTTGTTAATGTGTGCTATAAATTTGAGCAGAATCTAATAGTTTAGTTGTACGTAATTGAGGTTTAAGTGGGTCAAGGTCTCGGAAATTAAGTTTTGAAGGTTAGTTAGGGTTTTTAAGATCTTGAGCAATCTTCCACTTGGATTGGAGTAGTTTTTATTTGTGTGGATAGTAGACTTGTTTTCCTATACGTGTGAGTTATTTCAAACTGATTGAATGGTGAAGAAGGGAGAAATCAACACTGGAAGATCAGCATCAAGGTTGGAGAAAGAGGCCGGCCAACACTTGAGAAGGTTTTAGGGTTTTTCTTCCATTTGGTAAGTTGGATTTCCTTCAAATTTGCTGTGCTTGTTGCTGACTAAGAGATTGAACGGTGTACAAAGTTTTAAAAAAGATCAACTGTCTAATCAACAGATATTGAGGTTCTAATTTTTCCTAAGGTTGATTTGAATTGGTTACAATTTCGTTTAAGATTTGTTTAGGATTTGGTTTAGGATTTAGGATTTGTTTAGAATTTGATTTAGGATTTAGAACTTGTTTAGGATTTATTTTAGGATTTAAGATTTGATTTAAGATTTGGGATTTGACTTAGGGTTTGACTAGGATTTGACTAGGGTTTGATTTAGGTCTTAACAAGGATTTGACTTAGAGTTTGACTTAGGATTTGATCTATGATTTGAATAGGATTTGATCTAGGATTTGTCTTAGGATTTGATTAGGATTTGACCAAAGTTTGATTTAGGATTAAGTTTAGGATTAAGGTTTGATTTAGGGTTTGATTTAAGATTTAGGATTTGATTAGGATTAGGGTTTGATCAAGATTTGACTTAGAATTTGACTTAGGTTTTGATTAGAATTTGACTAGGATTTGACTTAGGGTTTGACTTAGGATTTGATCTATGGTTTGAATAGGATTTGACTTAGGATTTGATTTAAGGTTTGACTTTGGTTTTGACTAGGATTTGACTAGGATTTGACCAAGGAATGACTTAGGATTTTAAGATTTCTATTTTTAGTATTTTCTAAATTTATTAATTTATTATTTAAGTTTCTTTTATGATTAATGTATGATTCATTTATTCTTCTTTTATAATTTCTTTAAGATTGGATCAAAGTTTGATTAATATTATTAAGATTTAATAGAAGTTGTTTAGGATTCTATTAGAGTTGTTAGGATCTTGTTATTGGGTATTTCTTTTTTATCTTCTACAGCCAGATACCCGGAGCATTCTCGAGTAAAAATTGCACGTATTACGGCAACGTCGAATCTTTTCTTGTTCAGTAAGAGGTTTAAAATGTTGTCGTCTTGCAACATGTTTATATACTGAAAGGTATAGATAAGAACAATTTATATTTAATACTTGATTATCTTAGTTCAATAAGAACTTAAGATACTTAAAAAAAGGGTTATGGAAGCCTCTTAGATTATTTTCTTGTTTTAATAGCTAACAGATAAAAGTTAGTTAGTAAAGTTTTCTTCTAGGCTATACAAACTCTTTTATTGATTTTGAAAAGCCATAAGTTAATTAGAATAGGATAGAAAAGAAAAATAGTTATTATGGTTGGTATTAGGATTAAATTGAAAATAGGATTTAACTTAAAAATCCTTAAATTTAGTTGAATTGATACCCAAGGAAAGACCGGATATGAGACAGGGTTGAAATCGGACCTCTAGGGACAAAAACAACCGCCGAAGGCAAGGAAGGGGGACATTTGAAGATCGGTAATTAGAATTGGATAGCTAGCTTGAAAGGGGTTTCAAGGGCATTTAGCTTGCAACCATAGGGTTTTGGAGGACTTAGCAATTGCTATTCAAAGTTAGGGTTGGTATTGGTGATTTGGGTTTTTATATAAGACAATGATGGTTTGCATTGTTGAGTGATTTGTAAAATTTGTAAAGCATCTTAAGTTCAAAATTTGATATTGTCTGGATTATAGGGTGTACTAAGTATATACAAAGTTTTGTATTAATCTAGCAATGCAATCAAGAGATATTTGAGTTTTGATACAAAGGGTTGTTGGAAGTTGGCAGTTTAGGGTTGGATAGGATTTCTGTGATAACTAAAGATCCACTAATTGGATCAATGTAATTTTTGGTATGCTGATAGAAGACTTGTAGATTGAGCTACACACCAAGTTTGAGCTGAAGTTAACGATGAAAGAAGGAGAAATAACCACTGGAATTTTTGCATCAATCTTCAAGTTGGTAGCCGAGCATCATTAGTGTGCTTTTTTGGGCGTTTTCTTGCAATCTGTAAGTTGGATTGGACTAAGTTTTTTTGAGCATGTAAAAGGCTTTTATTAGCATATGTGTGCAAAATTTCACACTAAATGGACGGTTAGATTAAAAATTATAGCTTGTTGAAGCTCACTAATTAGGGTTAGGACTTATAAACAAAAATAAAAATTGCTTAATTATAAAGGAAATAAGGTAATTGGGGTATATGTAAGATTGATTTTTACTAAGAGGAGTGTTTTTAAACACTTTTGAATTGAAGCTCAAATTATATTCCTTATATATGGGTGAAACCTATTAGGATTTCTTGAGTATTTGCAAACAGTACTTTACCTTCTACAGCCAAGTGCCCAGTGTATTTCCAACCAAGACAACACGTAATACGACATAAGTGGTGAACCCGACGTGAAAGTTTGGAGTGGAAGGTATTGGCTTTTGTTGTGGTTATTTGGAATTAATGGCACAAGAAAACAAAAAGGTGGATTTTGGAGCTATTGATGGAGCTTTGGGTGGAGCTTCAAGTGGATCTTCTAGTGGAGCTTCTTTTGGTGGACAAGGTATGTATCTAGACCCAAACATTGCAAATATGTTTCAAGTTTTTTCATTAATTATGCAACGGCAACAAAAAAAGGATCAAAAGGAGGCTTTGGCAATCAAAGCATTACAAACAGTGGTTAACAAGGTTGACCAATTTGATGGGAAGGACATATCTAAGTATTTGAGGTATTATATGCGGGAAATGGAATTGAATCGAGTCTCTGAAAGGGACATGATTTTATTATTTGGACTTGCTACAATAACAAAGATAAGAGAACATGTGAAATCAGTTACAGAGCAATTTGGAAGCTCTTGGGAGGAATTCTCTCATGCGTTGAGAAATGAGTATTTCTTAAAAGACTCTGATCGAGTCACTAAGAAATCATTTTTGGAATGGATTGAGCATCCTAATAAGAAATTGCAAGCTATTGAATTATTAAGGGAGTTTGAAAGACAGTATTCTCGATTATAAAAAATAGAAAAGGTAACTTTGGAACCAAATAAGGTTGAGTTATTTCTTCAAGCAGTAGATGGAGAATTACAAGAAAGGTTGGAGATTTCTCTTGAAGATATAGAAGAAGATGAAGGATTAACAACAAATTGGAAGAAGGTCGAGGATGCAATAGGGTTGTTGGCAAAAAAGGAAAGGAGGAAGGACAGGGGAGGTATCCAAAGAATGGTGCAAGTATCTAAAATTCAAGTGCCTACTTCACGGTTGACGGCACCTATTGTTCAACCTTCAACAACTATGTCAAAGAAAGAAGATATGGAGATTGAAGAACTTATACGTGGAATGCGAGATCTTCAAATTAAATTTGCAAGGCTTGAAGAGAAGACTTCTATAATGAATTCAAAATCTGCTTTTAAGCAAGGGTATGTACAAAGATGCATGTGGTGTGATGATGATTCCCATTCTCGAAAGGATTGTGGTGAGTTTAATGAAATGGTCCAACAAGGCATTATTTTTTGGAAAGATGGAAAGGTGCCATTAAAGGATACTGGTGATATTCTCCAAACCAACTTTGATAAGGGAGGTATGAAAGCATTGGTGAAGGATTATTTAGTAGCGAATGGGATTGCAATAATGGAAATTGCAAGTTATGGTACTAGAGTGGATGATAATGCTAAGCAAGAATTTTCTAGAAATATTGAACCAAGTGGGGTTTGGTCTTCTGCCATTTCTACAATGCATAAGAAGAAGATGTCACGAGAAGCTTTATTAAGAACTGCTGCAATAATTTGTGGAACTACGGGTTGAGAGGATCCTATAGAGGCTTTATCAGTACATGCCTATATTGCTAAAAATCAACATGAAGCCTTAATAGAAGAAAAGAGAAGACACGATTCTAATGATACAAGAGAAGGGAATTCTTCAAAAAGACAGACTCGGGGAGATAAGGCTCGTGAGATGGCATCACAGGAATTACCAACAAAGGATGCTTCAATATCTTCAAAAGAAAAATCAAAGGACTTAGGAGAAAAAGGTAAGTCAACGGCTTACAAACTTCTCTCTGATATTGAAGCAACAACAGATTTAAAGGGGGTGCTTGAAGAACGTGTCTTTAATGCTAAAGTTGAATTCACATTGAAAGAAATATTGGGTATTACAAAGAAAGAATTTCATGATGTCATTATTGACAGTATTAAGCGAAAGAGGTAATTAACGGGTGAATCTGGATCAAATCATGCTATTGATGTGCACATATGTAAGGATGAAGAAGATAAAATTGGCATTTGTTATAAACAATCAACAAATGGAGGAAGGAGTTACAATCAAAAAACATGTTTTGATGATCCAAGTGATAAGGAGAAAGAAATTTCGAGTCATTATACTCGAAAGTATTGGACTTGAGCAACTACAGAGGCATTAGTAAAGATTGGAGATATGGATGAGTCAGTTGTTGCCTTGATTGACCATGGTTCAGAAATAAACCTTATGTCTAAGGATCTTTACATGAAATAGAAGTGGCCAATTGATATGGAGTATGGATGGATAATACGGGCGGCTAATAATACACGAGGTGAGTTGTATGGTACTTGTCTAGATGTGAAGGTTCGGATTGGTGATGTTGCAATGGAACAAAATTTCTTTGTTCAAGATGCAACAACTTATCCTCTTATATTGGGACAACCGTACATTATTGCGACTCAAATGGAAACAAAAGTCCTTGATGATGGATCAACTTATGCACGGATTCATAGTGAAGATGGAAAAAAGGCAGTACAATTTTTGACTGTTCCTCCAAATCATGAACGTAATCGAGACAAATTGAGAGAGAAACCATTGCCAAGAGTCATTGAAGAATTTACGGATTTTTGAGGAGTACCACTATAAAGCGAGATTATGGAGGTACAAAAGGGGAGGTACTCTCGCAAGATATATGTACCTTTGATGCAGGATTTATTGGCATTTTTGAAAATGGGAGTGTTATGTATAAGAGGATTGAGGATTTAAAAAGAAATGAGAGAAAAAGATTATGTGCTGTTGAAAGAAAATTATATGGATTAAAAATATTAGAAGATGATGAAAAGATTATTGGTATTTATGAAGAAAATGGATTGGAAGATCCTTTAGAACTAATTACATCTATTGGATTAGGTGATGATGATAAAATTATACAAATTCATTCGAAAGAATTTTATGATATGATTGAATCTTTTCAAATGCTAGAGGTTATGGTTGAAACAAAATACAAGACAATAGATAAGAAGGTAAAACCCATTGCTGGGCCTTTGCCAAAAGACTGTAAAGAACATATAGAAGGAGCTTCAAGAGAAAAGAGCTTGAGGGATCCAAGAAATATTGGGCATAAGTTTACTGAAGAAACTTTTGAAGAATTAAAGATTGGTTCTGATGGTTCCTTGTTGCCAGAGGAAATTGTGTTCTTCAAAGAAATACTAGCAAAACGAGGTAAATCATTTGCCTTTGAATCTCATGAAATTGGGTGTGTGGATCCAAATGTTGTAACTCCTATGGTTATTTTTACTATACCACATGTACCTTGGAATTTGAGACCAATTCCAGTGCCAAGGGCACATTTACCAAGTTTGATAGAATTATTAAAAGAAAAGATGAAGATGAAGATTTTGGAACCTTCTTTTACACCATATTCTAGCTGATGGTTTACAGTGCCTAAGAAAAATGGATCATTACGATTTAATCAAGATATGCAGCCAGTAAATGCAGTGACTATCAGAAATGCAGGAATTAGACCGATAGTAGATGAATTTACTGAAGCATTTGCAGGAAGGGCAATTTATTCAATGGGTGACCTGTATTCCGGCTATGACCAATTTCAACTAGCAAAAGAAAGTAGAGACATGACAACAATGAGAACTCCACTTGGATTGGTTAAAATGTGTATTCTTCTTCAAGGTGCTACTAATTCAATTACACATATGATGAGCAGGATGAATAAGGTATTGAGGGATTTTATTCCTGAGAAGACTATACTTTTTTTAGATGATGTTCCTATTAAAGGGTGCAAAGAAGAAGACAAGGATGAAACTTTAGATAAAAGGGGGTGTCGCAAGTATATAGTCAATCATATACAAGATTGTGAAAAGATATTGACTCGGCTTGAAGAAGTTCATCTTACATTATCAGGTATAAAATCTATATTTGGAGTACAAGAAGTTATAATTGTTGGAAATTTATGTAGAGTTTATAGAAGAAAACCAGATCCAACCAAAGTTGATGCAATTAGAAGAATAAAAGAAGATTGCAATTCTTTAACAGAGGTACGTAGGTTTTTGGGTGCATGTGTGTTTTATCGTATTTGGATTCCTCACTATACTCATATAGCGGATCCATTATATGAATTGTTACGCAAAGGTTATCGTTTTAAATAGGAAAAAAAGCATATCAAAGCAATGCAGACATTGAAGGAATTATTAATATCACTTCCAGTATTGAGAAAAATTGATTATAAGTGCAATAGACCAGTGATTCTTACAGTGGATACTAGTCCAATTGCCATTGGGTGGGCAGTGGGTCAAGATGATTCAAATGGACATAGATTTGCAGTTTGATTTGGAGCTAAGGTTTTAAGTGCACGCCAACGTACATATTCCCAAGTGAAAAGAGAATTATGGGGAGTTGTTTCAGCTATGAAAGCTGAAAGGGATTATTTAATTGGAGCAACAGTAGTGGTGGAAACAGATTGTTTGCCTTTGCTTGGAATGATTACTAATTGCACAACTCCAGACATTGCAATGTTAAGATGGATTGCTTATATTAAGTCATTAAATCCGGAGTTTAAGCATGTTGCGGGAAAGGACAATTCCGTAGCAGATATGTTATCTTGAGCAAGATATAATGGAGAAGATGAAATGATAGAGGATATTGATGATGTGGGTACTAAATTTTATTCAGTTTCACAATTGAACAAAGAAAATAAGCCATTTCATGAAAAAAACTATGAAGGAGATTTATTGGATATTGGATATTATTTGAGCACGTTAACTAAGCATGATAATTGGTCAGTTGAAGAATTTAAACAGATCAGGAGAAAAGCATACAAGTTCATATTACAAGGGGGATTTCTATGGAAGAGGCCAAAATCAAACATTGGTATGCCACAACAAGTAGTAGGTATCAAAGAAGTTCAACAAGAATTACTCAAGGAATTTCATGATAGTTTATAGGCAAGGCATAGAAGAATTTGGGCTACTTTTGTTAAGTTGAAGGAGCGATATTGGTGGAAGAATATGTATCGAGATGTAACTTCATTTGTAGAATCTTGTGTGGCTTATCAAATGTATTCGAATATACAACATCGAGATGGGTTGCATCCATCATATCCTTTGGCTATTCATTTTAAATGGGTTGTGGATTTGATTATTATGCCAATGGGACTATGGCAAATGAGGTATTTAGTTTTGGCTCGTGAGGATTTATCAAACTAAGTGGAAGGGAGGGCTTTAAGGACAAAGTCTATAGAAGGAATTTGCAGGTTTTTACTTGAGGATGTTATTTGCTGCTATGGATGTGTGGGAAAGATCACTGCAGATTGTGGAGAATTAAATGCACATGAAGCTCGTGAATTCTTTAAGAGATGTGGAGTTAAATTATCATTAACCACGGCTTATAATCCAGAAGGGAATGCAAAGAGTGAACGTGGACATCCACCAATTATAAAAGCCTTGGTTAAAGCTTGCAATGGAAGAGTGAGAGAATGGCCTCGACTTCTACCTTATGCATTATGGGCTGATCGAACAACACATAGTTTGGTGATAGGATATATGCCAGTGGAACTTATGACAGGTCAAAAACCTATTATGCCAATTGAAGAACAAGTGCCAACTTGGAGTGTACTACCTTGGAAAGATGGACTAACAAGAGAAGAGTTACTGGCTATTAGAATTCGACAGCTTGAACAAAGATCAGAAGATGTGGAACTAACATTAAAACGGTTGCAAAAGGCAAGGCTAAAGAACAAGGCTTGGTTTGATAAACGACATCAATTGAGGCCTAAAGCAATTGAAGAAGGTGATTGGGTACTTGTTTATGACAACAGTTTGGATAACCAGCATAGTACCTTACGGAAATTTTCAAAACGTTGGTTTGGACCCTATGTAGTGGTAACAGTTCAAGACAATGCCACATATTTATTGAAGGAATTGGATGGTACAAGGTTGAAGATACCTATTGCCGGGAAGCGAGTAAAAGTTTTCAAAAGACGAGATGGAGAAATAAACGTGGAAGATCATATTGAAGACATCAATGACTTTGAAGAAGACAATAATATTGAAATGGATGATGAAGAAGAACTTGGTGCAGAAAATGAAGAGATGGTATGATGCCAACTATGACATATGCTTCATTGGCGCATACCGGAGGATGCGCAGATTCAGAGGGGGTGGATGTCGTGTTGCAGCACGTTTATATAGTGAAAGGTATAGATAAGAGCAATTTATATTTAATACTTGATTATCTTAGTTCAATAGGAACTTAAGATACTTAAAAAAAGGGTTATGGAAGCCTCTTAGATTATTTTCTTGTTTTAATAGCTAACAGATAAAAGTTAGTTGTTAAAGTTTTCTTCTAGGCTATACAAACTCTTTTACTGATTTTGAAAAGCCATAAGTTAATTAGAATAGGATAGAAAAGAAAATAGTTATTATGGTTGATATTAGGATTAAGTTGAAAATAGGATTTAACTTAAAAATCCTTAAATTTAGTTGAATTGATACCCAAGGAAAGACCGGATATGAGATAGGGTCGAAATTGGACCTCCAAGGACAAAAACGACTGCCAAAGGCAAGCGAGGGGGACATTTGAAGATCGGCAATTAGGATCGGATAGCTAGCTTGAAAGGAGATCCAAGGGCGTTTAGCTTGCAACCATAGGATTTTGGAAGACTTAGCAATTGCTATTCAAAGTCAGGGTTGGTATTGGTGATTTGGGTTTTTATATAAGACAATGATGGCTTGCATTGTTGAGTGATTCGTAAAATCTGTAAAGCATCTATAGTTCAAAATTTGATATTATCTAGATTTTTGGATGTGCTAAGTGTATACGAAGTTTTGTATTAATCTAGCAATGCAATCAGGAGATATTTGAGTTTAGATACAAAGGGTTGTTGGAAGTTGGCAGTTTAGGGTTGGATAGAGTTTCTATGATAACTAAAGATCCACTAATTGGATCAACATAATTTTTGGTATGCTGATAGAAGACTTGAAGATTGAGCTACACACCAAGTTTGACCTGAAGTTAACGGTGAAAGAAGGAGAAATCACCACTAGAATTTCTGCATCAATCTTCAAGTTGGCGGCCGAGCGTCATCAGTGTGCTTGTTTGGGCGTTTTCTTGCAATTTGTAAGTTGGATTGGACTAAGTTTTTTTGAACATGTAAAAGGCTTATACTAGCATATGTGTGCAAAATTTCACACTAAGTGGACGGTTCGATTAAAAATTATAGCTTGTTGAAGCTCACTAATTAGGATTAGGATTTATAAAAAAAAATAAAAATTACTTAATTATATAGAAAATAAGGTAATTGGGATATGTGTAAGATTTTTTTTACTAAGAGGAGTATTTTTAAACACTTTTGAATTGAAGCTCGAATTATATTCCTTATATATGGGTGAAACCTATTAGGATTTCTTGAGTATTTACAAACAGTACTTTACCTTCTACAGCCAAGTGCCTAGTGCATTCCCAACCGAGATAACACATAATACGACAACGTACCACATCAATTTGCATGTCTTCTACTTTCAATCATATATTTTGTGAGGACGTTGATATTGCTATTAAATAATAACGTTGAGGCTTCCTTGTATGACTCTCAGATCAAAACTCAAAGAGTCGATTGTCACACTTCACAGCAAAATCAATTGCTTGACTCAATGTTTGAGGATCGGATAAATTGAGTATTAATTTTTTTACCTCATATTGTAATCCGTAGAGAAATTGGCTGATGAGTGCAACATCATCCCACTTGATATCAGTGGCTAGTTGTTAAAATTGTGAAGCGTATAATGACACTGATCGATTGCCTTGTCATATGATGCAAATCTTGTTGGTTGCAACATGGATTGCATCATGTTCTCCATACATAGGTCAAAATTTTGCTAAAAATGCCTTCAAATTATCTAATATTGGATCACATCATTCAAGAAAAGATGAAAACCACGATAAAGCAGAATTTGAAAGTAATATTTCAATAAATCTAACTTGAGATCCTTGCGTAGGATAACTTTGAGGTTGAATTTTAATCACCAGTTGTACCTGATTGACAAATCCTCGAAATTTAGATCTTGTGCCATCAAACTTCTCAGGCAAACTACTTTTTGGTTCTCTAATGCTTGAACTGTGTTCCATCATAGGTGAGGTAGTATGGCTTGGTGTAGATATTGACACTGCTCCAACCATCTCTATATCTTCACTTCCTGCTAAACTTGTTGCTCCTTGTGGTGGTAAACTGAGTTGATGCATTGCAAGTATTAGCTCTCTCATTTGTTCTTGTATTTGTGCCATTGCACTCTTCATTTCCGTAAGCTCTGCCATGATAATATAATAAGAAAGAAGGTGTCTGTTCTCACTTCAAGAAATGTAGAATAACACACTCAAAAGAAAAAATTCTAGAAACAATATCAGTTTAGAAGTAGATACTCCACAACTTCTAAAATGCTTATGTCTTATCAAGAGAAAGGGATAATCTACTCTTAATTAAGAAGAGACAAAGCTCTTATACTATATGTGTACTCTTGTCAATGTGTCAAGGACATGAATTAGAAAAAGATGTATAATCTAATAAAAATTGTATCAAAGTAAAATCACAAAATAGGAATAAGAAAGTATGTATATTCAAAGAAAAATTGGAATGGCTATTGCCAAAGATTGGAAACATGAAGACTCTTGAAACTAGATTAGAATCAGGAAAGAAGTTGACAAGAGTGAAGAGGATTTCATTCTTGTCTCTATAAATACTATCTAATTAAGGGCTACATGGCGGTATTTTATAGGACCTTATACACATGTCTAATTTATAAGACACGTGTCAAACTTGCACGACAAGTTTCACATGTGCGCCATTACTTGGCTTATTCGCATATCGGCATGTGGACACATGGCTAGCTGTTCCACAAGCTAAAAGATCTATTCCATACAAAAGCAACAACAAGAAAATAACTTCAACTTACTTGAATAACACAACAAATTGTATGTGGGCCCATAACCTATTGAAGAAATACAAGAGACAAAACACAAGTAAGTAGAGATCATTAAGGTTGTATACAAGAGAAGTGTAGAATGAGATAACTCTCTCTTCCAACATCCATTACTTATAGGAGGTGGTTGTTGCCATAAAAGACTTCTTCCACTTTTGACTTTTACACACATGCTCCTAGGATCTTTTGGCATCTCTCGTGCCACGAGGGTATCCAATGACCTTAGGATCCTTTTGGCATCTCTCATATCTTAAGGATATCTCATGATTCACAAAAGTATCCTATGCCATGCACTAATTACTCTTACCTAGTCTTTAGGATATTTCTTAGTACATATTTTATCCTCTTGACTTTGACTCTTCTCCTTTGATCACATCTTATATCCATAGAATATCCTTTTTATATACTAAGAGCCAACCTTTGACCATTAGTAACTTATCTAAGATAATATCTTTTACTTGATAACTTATTCTATTTTTACTATTATTTATTTATGGCAATATTATATAGGTAGATATCATCAATGTCTTTAACTATAAATTGGACGGCTTCAACATGATTGATTTTTGTTGATCCAATATAATGTCTCCTATTTTTGGTACAAGATATGATCATCAAGAAAAGGCATCTGGTTTTTCTTGAAGTTTTTCTGAACAATATGTAATTACAAAATCAAATCAAGATAATGACATGTTCTATCATACTTGTCAACGATTTAGAACTCGAGCACTCATAAAATATTCTAAGTTTTTGTGATTGGTATATACCATGATCTTGTATTGAGCCCCTTCCATCAAATGGCACCATTCTTCAAAAGCATCAATAATTACCAATAATTCTTCATCATGGATCTTGTCATTGATCTTAGCACCTGAAAATTTTTGAGAGCAGAATGATATTGGATGTAGTTGACCATCATCACCAATTTGAGAGAGTATAGATTCTATTGCAAAATCTAAGGCATCCGTTTCCAAAATAAATGGTTTTATTGGATTTGCATGGATAAGTATAGGAGCAAAAGTGAAAGATTCTTTTAGCTTCTTGAATACTTCTTCAATCTTATCATCCCAAATAATTTTGTCCTTGCTTGTGAGTCGCTTTAATAAAGCCACAATCTTGGAATAATCTTTGATGAAGATTCTGTAGAAATTTATAAATCCCAAAAAACATTGTACATCTCTAATTGATGATGGTTGTTTCCACTCCATAACAGTTTGTATTTTCTTTGGATCCATAAAAATCTCATTTTTTGAACCAATATATCCCAAAAATTCAATTGATGGTTGGTGGAAAGAGCATTTTTCCAATTTGGCATACAATCCACTTTCTTGTAGTTTCTCTAATACCTTCTGCACATGATATTCATGCTCTTATTCATTCTTAGAAAAGATCAAGATATTGTCCAGGTAGATGACTACCAAGTCATCTAAGTATTCTCGTAAGATATCATTCATCATATGTTGGAAGATTGCAGGTGCATTTGTAAGTCCAAAAGGCATAATATTGTATTCAAAATATCCATATCTTCTACGAAATGTTGTCTTCCATTGATCTCCTTCTTTAATCTTGACTAGGTTGTAGGCGCCTCTCAAATCAATCTTTCTAAAAATCTTTGCTTGTCCTAATTGTTCCAATAATCTTGAGATTAATAATAATGGAAAGCAATTTTTTATAGTTACCTTGTTCAGACCTCGATAGTCAATACACATACATAAGGAACCATCCTTCTTTTTCACAAATAATATAGAAGCTCTAATAGGTGATTTTCAATGTCAAATAAAATTCTTGGCTAGCTTTTCATCAATATATTCTCACAAGGCTGTAAGCTCTATTTGTGACAAATTATAAATAGGACCAAATGGAGGTTGAGTTCCATCTTGTAATTTGATTGTGCAATCATAAGGATGGTATTTGAATAATATGTCTACTTTTTTTTTTTCAAATATGTCTTCCAGGTTGCAATATTGATTACGAATATCCTACTTCAATTGTTCCATTGGGTCTTTCATTGGGATAGCATATAATGCAAATGCATCTATTTTTTTTGCTGCTTGCATAAATGCTTTAGCTTTAAGGAATAGAACAGTACTTTGTTTCTTCTTTTGATGTGTAGATCTTAAAAAAATCTTATGCGTACTCTAATCAATTTTAGGATTATATAGTTTAAACCAAGGGAGTTCAATGACAATAGGATTTTTCGGACATCTAATGATGTTGAAAATAATTTGTGATATTTGATCTTCTAGTATCACTTTTAACGGTTGGATTTCTTCGACAACATCTCTTGATGTAAGGTTTTGTCCATCAATGACTTCAATGGGTGCAAGATGGATCTTCTTTACAAATAGTAGGTTGTACCTGGTTACAAAACCTTTATCCATAACGCATGCTAAAGCTCCAATATCTAAAAGGGCTTTAGTAGAAATTTTTATTTTAAGGTTCTTATATATATAAAAAGTATAAAACAAGATGTTAGATCTGGAGGTAAAAAGAGATATTTTTCTAGTGCTTTAAATTTGGAAGTGTCCAACCGCAAGGTCCCTACTCTGGCTGGACGTCTTCAATTTTTGACCTTTCTAATTCGGATATTATATCTTGTATCTTGAATTCTCTAGACTTATTTTGATAATTTGCTGCCTTGTGATTAGATCTTTTATAATATAGGCATAAATTCTCTTGCCGACGCCTAATCTTTTCCACTCGTGTTAATGGCTTGAATTAAGTCACATCAATTTGTATAGATTTAGGATATGTTAATGGCTTTTCTAATACTCTTGAAGATGTAGCAATTGTACCTTGATAAATATTGCTAAAAATTGATCGTCTTTCTTGTTGTAGTTCAAATAGGCAATTATCACAAGTAATAGCTTGAGCTATGAGTTCCTCTAAGCTTTCAACTCTTAGCATCGTGAATAATAAATTCTTTACATCATCCTTTAGGCCATAACAAAATTTAGTCATAAAAGCCTTATCATTCCAATCAAGATCACAAGTAAGTTATTGAAATTCCATGGCATAAATCGCAACTGAACGTTGCCCTTGTCATAGATTTTGGATCTTCCTCTCTGCCACCTTCTTTCAATCACTATCTCCAAATGCAACAGTAAATCTTTCCATAAAAGCTTCTAAATTATATACAACTAGATAATTCTTTTCCAACAATGGTATAAACTATGATTGAGCACTGCTTAATAAAAAGGTGCCCACAAAAGCAACTTGAGTGAACCCATCTGGGTAATGAGAAAGATATAGTTGTAAATAAAGTCGCACTTGTTGTACAAACCCTCAAAAGTTGAATCTTATTCCATCAAACTTATCAGGCGTACTAGCTTTTGACTCTTTTATGACAATCTTTGGAACTTCTAGAGAAGTTGTGAATATAGCTTGACTACCACTTTCTTCTCTTAATCAAATAATTTCTAGTTGCAAGTTATAAATCTTTCACTTAATTTCTTCAGTTATTTGTTTTATTTACGATTTTTTTTTTGGATTGCGAAAGAATGCGATTTCTTCTCATATCGTATTTAATAAGGCTCAAAGATCTACAAGAATTGCTACTCTATTCTTTGTTTGTGAAGATGCACTTCTATTAATCTAATCTATTTTCATCTTAAGAAAAAAAAATCGATAAGCCATTAATATTTTTTATACTAAAAATAATATTTTTAGATATTTAGTTTAGAATATAATCTGCAATCTCTAAAATGTAGTGATATATCTTAAAAAAGGAATAATCTACTCTTTTCAAAAAAAAATCAAATATAACAAGTAAGCATATCAGTCTAGAGGGAAATAGTCCGCACTCCTCCAGAATGCAATAGTATCTTAAAGAATAGTAATCCACTCTCTATCAAGAGATCTAAGCTCTGATATGATTATGTAAGTCAATCTTGTCAAACTGTTAGGGATACAAGATAGTAGGTTAGTCAAGAACCAAGGAGAAGAATTTAGAATCAAAATAACTTCAAGAACAAAGAATTGGATGGACAAGAACAAGAACTAGATCAAGAATAAGAAACTGGATTAATATCAAGAACAAGGCAATACTCTGGATTGCTCTAAGATTTGTATTGGCAAGACTGAGGTGCTCCTCAATCTTGCCTCTTATTTATACTATGAGGCCTTATGTCCTATTGGACCTTCTAAGAATATCTTAGAATATTTTAGAAGCTTGAAGAAGATTCAAGAAGATTTTAAAAAGTCTACGGGAGGTCTTGGAAGGTTGAAGAAGATTCTAAAGGACTTTCAAAGACTAAAGAAAATTTTAGAAGATTTTAGAAGGTTTTAGAAAGCTATGGAAGGTTTTGAAAGACTATAGAAAGTTCTAGTAGAGATTAAAGTATGTCCGTGACACAAAGTCTTATTATATCTAAAGTATCTTACTATAGGGAAGTTGTAACAAGCTTCAAGATTACGTAGTTGTGGTTCACCTTCCAGAATATATAAGCATCTTTTGAAATAAAATAGATTGTTCTTAAATTCAAACTTTGAAATATTATAAGATTCAAAGTAATTATTTTTAATATCATGAATAAGAGGGTTTGAAGACATATTTAATTGAACTTGCTTAAGAAAAATTAAATCAACAATTAATATTGATTTTATTGCTTAAAGGTGAAATTACTCCAACTCCAAGAGGATTGTTCTTTATTAATCAAAAGCTACATCTCTTTCTTTCTATATAAGATAAGAATGTTTAGAAAGAGCATTGGACAGGCCTTCTTGTTTTTTTGACTGATAAGTGATAATAAACATGAATCTTGACAAAGACATGTTAGAATAAGTTTGACAATGATTTAACATGCATGTTAATATGAAGTATTCAAGGTTCTTGTGATCTGTATATATGATGACTAGATTATAAGCACCTTCTAGATAGTGATGTCATTCTTAAAAAGAATCTACAATTGCAAGAAGTTTTTTATCATGGATTTTGTAGTAAATCTTTGCTATTAAAAATTTCCTAGAATAGAAAGCTATTAGATGGAATTTATCATCTACTTTCATTTGTGATAATATTACATCTGAGGCAAAGTTTGATGCGTCTATTTTCATAAAAAATACCTTAGAGAAGTTGATGTAATATAAGATTAGTATAAAAGTAAAAGCTATCTTTAAAGCTTCAAATGATACTTTTATTTTTTATTTTACTTTAATTTGTCTTTATAAGTTATATGTGTAATTGGAGGTATAATTTTAAAAAAGTTCTTGATGAAGATTTGGTAGTAATTAGCAAATTTCAAAAAGTATTACACATCCCTTACTGTTCTTGAAATCTTCTAGTCCATAATTATTTAGACTTTCTTAGGATCTATCATGAAACCATCATTCAAAATAATATATCCTAAGAAGTCAACTTGAGTAGTATAAAATATACACTTTTTCATCTTAACATACAATCTTGTATCTCTAAGTTTTTGTAATACATAACAAACATATAACTCATATTCTTTTCTATTTTTAAAATAAATTAAAATATTAGTTAAGTAACAAATAATAAATTAATCTTAAAATTCATAAAAAATATTATTTATGAGATGTTGAAAAATAGCTTATACATTCATGAGTCCAAAAGACATAACATTATATTTAAAATATCCATGCCTTATCCAAAATGCAATCTTTCATTCATCTTCTTCTTTAATATAGATCAAATTGTATGCTTCTTGTAAATCTAATTTTATACACATCTTAACTTGATTCAATTGATCAAAAAGTTCACAAATAAAAAATAGAGGATATCTATTTTTGATGGTAATCTTGTTGAATCTTTGATAATATTAATTTATCATATATACACATCTGTAGTGATCCATCTTTTTTCTTCACAAATAAGATAGGAGTTCCTATTGGAGATTTTGAATGACGTATGAAATTCTTGGCCAAGTTCTCATCAATATATTTTTTGAGTTTAGCCAGCTGATTTTGTGATAAGTTCTAATTAAATCTTAATTAAATCATAAACAAATCTTAATACAATCTTAATCAAATTATAAAAAAAATTTAATCAAATTTTAATCAAATTTTAATCAAATTGTAATCAATTTTAGTCAAATCATAATCAAATCCTAAATAAAATCTTAATCAATTTTAATCAAATCTGAATCAAATCCTAAATCAAATCCTAATTCAAAATCCTAAATCAAATCTTAGTGAAATCCTAAGTCAAATCTTAAGTCAAATCTTAAATTAAACCATAGTCAATTCTTAGTCAAATCCTAAATCAAATCCTAATAAAATCCTAACCAAATTTTAAATCCTAATCAAATCTTATATCCTAAATGAATCTTAATAAAATCCTAACCAAATATTAAATCTTAAATAAATCTTAATAAATCTTAATTAAATCCTAAATCCTAAAAAAATCCTAAATGAATTCTAACATATCTTAACCAAATCCTAATCAAATCCTAATAAATCCTATAGTAAAGTGAACCTTTAATAGCTAATGATTGAACTATTTATTTTAACTTAAATTTTGCATATCTTTTAATAAATAAATTTGCAATATGCATAAAAATTTTCAAAAAAGACCTAACACACCAAATAGAAGATAAGCTTAGAACTTTACTCTAGTATAGGCCAGCCTCCTTCTCCAACCTTAATATCAATCTCCTAGTACCAATATCTTTTTTTTGTACTATTTAATTGCTTTTAAAATTCATATACAAATAAAAAATCAAGTCTACCATCCACACAAATAATTTTCATCTTAATTCAACTAATAGATTGCAAAATATCTTAAATAACCTCACTAATCTTCAAAATCCAATTTCTAAGATCCTGACCCACTTGAACTTTAATAACCTTTAATTAAACTATTAGATCAAGTTGAAACTTATAGCATGTACTTAATATAATTACAACTACAAATTTATAAAATTTTTATCTATAGATCTATTACCAAACTCACAAAATACTCAAAATTGTAAATTTCTTTTTATTTCATAAAAACCACAGTCACTCAAATCAACCTTAACTTTGCAAAGCTCTTACAAAGTCATTACAGATCCAAATCACTCAAAACCAATATTTAAAGAAACTTTCTAAAGTTTGCTCTCAAATCTTCTTCTCTAATCAATCAAAGAAGTCTTCATCTGTCATAAGAGCCCAATTTTGTACCCTAGAGTGTAGTTTTCATCCTAGTTTATAACTGCCCTCCCTTGGATATCAATCTAAGGATTTCTTAGATAATTTTTGTTAGAAACTATTCTTTATTTTGATCTTAAGATGTTTAGAATAACATTTTTGCTAATCTATCTTGTCTTATCTTGTTTATGGCCCTACAAGATAAATAGAAGTTTTTTTACAAAAAAATAGCATTAATATTAAATATTTTTATTACTTCTTTATTTTTTTATTTATATTTAATTTATTTATCTATATTTTTTAAAATAATTTTATAACTTAATCTTCAATTAAGTTTTTCTATAATATAAGTTTTTTTTTATTCTTTTATCTTATAACCATGTTACAATATGATAGTGTCGTTTCTTTGACAATATTGAGTAGTGTGCTTAGATTTTCCACAATATAAGCACAATCCTTCTTGATGATGATGAGTCTTTTCTTATTTAGTGAGAGATTTAAAACATATTACATCAATTTGCATGTCTTCTACTTTTAAATGTATGTATTAAAAAGACATCAATATTGCCATTGAATTATAATAACATTGAGAGTCTCTTATATGACTCTCAAATTAAAACTTAAAAAGTTGATTGTCACACTTTATAGCAAAGTCAATTGCTTGACTTAATATTTGAGGATTAGATAAGTTGAACATGAAGTTATTTACGTCATATTATAATCTGTACAGAAATTGGCTGGTGAATGCAACATCATTCCACTTAATATTAACCTTTAGTTGTCAAAATTATAAAGCATATAATGTCACTAATCAATTACTTTATTATAAGATACAGATCTTATTAGTTACAATATAAATTGCATCATATTATCTATATAGATCAAAATTCTATTAAAAATACCTCTAAATTATCTAATATTAGATCATATTGTACAAAAAAAGATGAAAATTATGATAAAGTAAAATTTGAAAATAGTATTTTAATAAATCTCACTTGTAATCCTTGAGTTAGATAACTTTGAGGTTGAAGTTCAATTACCAGTTATACCTGATTAATGAATCTTCAAAATTTAGATCTTGTACCATCAAATTTCTCAAGCAAATTAATTTTTGGTTCCTTGATGCTTAAATGGTATTTCATCATAGATAAAGTAGTATGGCTTGGTGTAGATATTGAAGTAACTCCAATCATTTCTATATCTTTACTTCCTACTAATCTTATTATTCCTTGTAATAGTAAATTGAATTAATGTATTATAAGCATTAAGTCTTTTATTTGCTCTTACATTTGTGCCATTGTATTTTTTATTTTAATAAGTTCTTCCATGATAATACAATAGAAAAGAAGGTATCTATCTTAACTCAAGAAATACAAAATAAAACACTCAAAAAAATAAAATAAAAATAATATCAATTTAGAAGTAGATAATTTATTCTTAATCAAAAAGAGACAAAGCTTTGATACTATATGTGCATTCTTGTCAATCTATTAAGGACACAAATTTAAAAAAGCTATACAAATCAATAAAATCTATATTAAAAAAAAAAAAAAAAAAACATCAAAAAAAAATCAAAAAAAAACATCAAAAAAAAAATATCAAAAAAAAAATATCAAAAAAAATATCAAAATATATATATATATATATATATATATATATATATATATATATATATATAAGAAGAAACTAAAATGGCCATTATCAAAGACTTGAATATATAAAGATTCTTGAATTAGAATAAAAATAAAAAAAGAATTGATAAGAATAAAGAAAGCTTCATTCTTGTCTTTATATATACTATTTATTTAAGAACTACGTGGTAGCATTCTATTGGACCTTCAACACGTGTCAAATTTACAAGACATATGTCAAACTTACAAGATAAGTTTCTTATATGTGCGCCATGTACTTAGCTTATATCCATGACATCCGCCTTTAATTTCTATGCTTGATGATGCATTACTACCTATGCTATACAAAAGAAATTTACTTGTTTAATAATGTAATGAGCCTCGAGTTAGTCTTGTGAAGAAATATGATAATACTTATTTGAACTTTCAAAGGTTTATTAAGCAAATTCGATTGATAATGGTTCTACAACTTGATACTTATCTGACAAAAGAATCACAGGTTGGATTGGCTGACACCTTGTTTATAAGACAAGTATTATCGTGATATTGCATTGTTTATTCCTTTCTTCTTACTCAGCTTACTTGTTGGTTTATAATTCTTTTTTATTTTGGCTCTCAAAAGTTTCAAGCGATTGCCTTATTAGATTAAAAAAAGTATGTTTATTTTTTAAATGAGACATTTATTAAGCTTTATAAAATTCCTCTAGTACAAAAATCCAAATCTATTTATATAAAAATAATAGATAAATGACCTTTATCCTTTAATAGTGTCATTTATAAAATAATATCTATAATAGTGGTATTTGAAGACTATAGAAATCAAATTATATTTAATATTATTAAGACTTCTTCAAATTCTATTATTCTCAAAAAAATTTAATTGAAAAAATATAATCCATTTATAGATTAAAAGTTATAAAGAATGATATTTTCAATAGAAATCCTTGTAAAAAAACTTTGTAAAAAGTCATAAGTTGATAAGCCTTTATTTATTAGAGCAAGGATCTTTATAAAATCAGCCAAAGAAAGTACATCATTTGTTATTTATTCGATTCCAATTAAAGAAGATATAATTTCATCGACAAGTATTTTAGAGGAGTATAACAAATTTCAAGATATTTTTTAGATGAAGAATGCTAATATATTATTGGAACACCAATCATATGATTGTGCTATAGATCTTCAAGAAGGAACTCAACTACTTTTTGGCCCAATTTATAACCTTTTTCAAAACAAGCTTCTGATTTTAAAATATTATATTGATGAAAACATTGCAAAGAACTTCATCAAGTATTTAAAGTCTCTAGTAGATATATTTATACTTTTTGTAAAGAAAAGAGATGGTTTATTATATATGTGCATTGATTATTGAGAATTGAATAAGATAATAATGAAGAATTATTATCTACCACTATTAATCTCAAGACTTTTGGAACAACTTGGCCAAGCCAAGATCTATACTAGAATAGATTTTTGTGGAACATACAACTTGATATGAATCAAAGAGGGAGACAAATGGAAGACCACATTTTTGGACAAGGTATAGACATTTTGAATATAATGTCATGCCTTTTGGATTCAGCATTTAATAAATGATATCTTTTAAGAGTATCTAAAGAAGTTTGTGGTGATTTATCATGATGATATCTTGATTTACTCAAAACATTTGGAAAAACATGAAGAGCATGTAAAGTTGGTATTACAAAAGATATGAGGTGCAAGTCTATATGCCAAGTTAGAGAAATGTATATTTTATCAATCAAAGATGGAATTTTTGGTATACATCATATTCACTAAAGATTTGATGATGGATCCTAAAAAGATAGAGGTGGTTATGTAGTGGGCCATTCCAAAGACTATAAGAGGCATACAATATTTTTTTAGATTTTCCAACTTTTATTGGATCTTCATAAAAAATTACTCTCAAATTGTTGCTTCTGTTACTTGATTGACATACAAAGACAAGTTGAAATAGGGGCTTCAAGTGAAGAAGGCATTTTTAAGATCTCAAGATAATATTTACTATAGCTCTAATCTTGATGTATCCAAATTTTACAAAAGAATTCTACATAGAGACCGATGCTTTAGATTTTGCACTAAGGGGCGTATTTTTATAAATGGGTATAAACAATGAGCTTCATCGTGTCGTATTTTATTCTCAAAAGTTTTCATTTATTAAAATTAATTATAAAACATACAATAAAGAGCTTTTTACTATTATAGATTCTTTAAAAGAATGGCATCATTTTTTTAAAAGAGCAATGGATCTTGTAACAATATTTATAGATCATAAGAATCTAGAATATTTTAAATCAATACAGGTTTTTAATCATTGTTGTTATACTATAATTGCTTATAGTATGTAAAAACTAATCAAAATATATAATATGTTTATAAGTCTAGATATGTATTAGAATGGTTAGTAGATTAAATTAAAGAGAATTGATATAAAAAACTTTATTTTTGTTTTTTTACTTATTTTGACTATGGCATTTGAATTGTATAGGACCTAAATATTTAGTATGAAGCCTTGAGAAGAGATTGGAGTCCAAAGATAAAAAAAAATTACACTGCTAAGAGGATTATTTAGAGGGATGAAAGTAAGGTATAGATGAATGAAGGCAAGGAATGAAGATTTTCATCCCTATTGGTTGATAGCCATATCCAAAAGGCTTTTAGTAGGCTATCTGCAATAAGAATAAGGATTTTAGCAACTTTAGAAAGGACATTCAAAAATTAAAGGCTAGAATTGAAAAGTTTGTTTTTTTTATTACAATTTCAATACATAAATCAAAAAATTTGAAATTTTTATGAGAGACGAGTAGGTGCTTGAAATTAAAGTATACAAATTATATCTACTATCATTCTTTTGAAAATACAAGAAATTGTATAAGAGGTTTTGGAGATTGAGATATATAATTGAAGAGGTGATTTTAAGACCTATATTTTGTATAGAAAAATTATTATATTTAAAATTTGGAAGAAGGAGATATTAAAATTTGAAGATAATAGATCAAATTCAAACACAATAAATAGATCATTTTGTTGATAGTGATGATTTCCACCATATCTTGAGCTTTTGGATATATTTTTGTCTATAAATTTTTAAAAAGATAAATTAATATGTTAAAAAGCTATGTATCAAATTTTTATGGCACTTGGACATTTAATTTGTGAGATATAAAGAATTTAGTATGCAAATATCTTTTAATAAGGATATAAAGCTATTATTAGTATTTTGATTATATCTATATATTGGCAATAAATTAATAAATAAAATTTGTTGTGGTAGTTGTTAAGAATATATAAATACTTTATTTAAAATTTGAATACTTGTCGATAATTTGATTTGGAGATATGTGCTATTAAAATTTAAGAAATATCTTTTTTAAGATTAGTAAAGGATTTAGTATATTTTGCTACATTTTAGAGATTCTAGAGTACTTGAGGCTTGTGTATTTGATGTAATGGCTCTTTTTAGAAACAACTTTATGCAAATTTGGAGTTTTTATGTATTTTGACATTTGATTGAAAAATTAGTGACAGCCAAAAGCCTAGTGCTTTTTTAAAGCAAATTTTTTCTATCCCAACATTGTCAAGCTCAATGGAATATATCACCATGACTTTCCAACTGCTAGTCACTTTGGATTTAACAAGACCTTGGAACTTATTTCTTGAGATTTTTGGTGGCTTCAAATGTGGAAGGTTGTAAAAGACTTTGTATTCTCTTGTAATATTTGCTCAAGGTCCAAGAATCTTGAACACTATTCATATGGACTCTTACATCCCTTACTTATTTCAAGACATTGATGGTCTTTTATTTCAATGGATTTCATAATGGATCTACCGCTATCAAATTTATTAGACAACATCTTTATAGTGGTTGATTGACTCATAAAGATGGCTCATTTTATTCCTTATAAGAAGATTTCTTCTAGTAAAGAAAAGATAAGGCTCTTCTTTAATAATATATATATATCAATATCATGGCCTATCAAATGATATCATATCTGATTAAGGATTCCAGTTTATAGCTAAGTTTTGGAGATGCTTCATTGAAATATTAAAGATATAGATTAAATTTTCTTCGACTTTCAATCCTCAAATTGATAATTAAACAAAACGAGTTAACCAAGTTTTGGAGCAATATTTACAATGCATTATCAACTATCAATAAGACAATTGGATCTCATATCTATCATTTATAGAGTTTGTATATAATAATATTATGTATGCTTCAATTTAATAAATACTATTTTATTCTAATCATAGATATTATTTAAAATTTGATCTATAAAATAAATAAAAGAACAATAATCCAATAGTTGAAGGATTTGCAAAGCATCTATTATAATATCAAACAATTTTGAAGCTTCAATTGCAAGCAACTCAAGATGTTTACAAGGCATCTGTAAATAAATTCAAGAATCAACTACCTATTTTTTATATTAAAAAAAAAATATGGATTTTTTGACAAAACATCAAAATCAAGCAGCTATACAATAAATTTGACTATTAGAAGTTAGGACCATTTTCCATCAAGAAGCAAATTAATCTAATGGCATATAACTTAGAACATATAAAAAAAAAAAAAACAAAGATAAGTTCAACAAGTCCTGCAAATCAATACAAACCTTATTGCAAACTCAAAAAATCGCAAAATCGACGCAAACCTTGTTGGAATTAGCTAAAGTGTTGACTTAAACTATCGAGGATTATCGAGCAATTGGCACGGTGATAGACCCTGATGACTATTGACCATAGCACTATTGGAGATCCAGTGCAGTGCAAAGTCCGTGGGGGGATAAAAAGTATTTAATCTACAAGCAGCATTAAGGAGGCGAGGTTGGTTGGCCGAATCGATATTCAAAGTGGATTTGGATTATTTTGAGACAAATACAATTTTGAAAGGCAACAACTTATAGAATAAGACATGGTGCCGATAGGAATGATTGTTGTTTCAGATTTGTTAGGCTTTTGGATAGGAGCTCCCCAAGGTTTAGCACTCCATCTTGCAACAAATCAGAGACATTGTATTGGAAAATTGAGAAGGCAAAAATATTTCAGGTGGAGGTTGAAGGCTATTTCTATTGCTAAAAATAAATTGGAGAAGCTTCTAGATTCTGGATTTGATATGATTTGATGTATTTTTATTTTTATTTACATCTCTCTATGTTTTTATATATATTGGCTTTGTCAGATTAAAAGGCAAGAAGAACCTATTTAAGTTAGCTGCATAATTGGGTAGTGATATAGGTCACATGCATTAAAACAAAATGGATAGATGCTTAGTGAATCTTGGCACCAAAGTTTGAATTGCTCAAGATCTTTGTTGAGGTTTGTGGTGCTTACCCGACAACGTAGTGAGCTTGTGGTAGTGATTGGTTACAAGCACTCACCAAGAAAGTAGAGGCATCTTTTTTAAAATTTGGAGGTGTAGCATGGGATGTTGATGCCATGAAGGAGTAAAATCTAAGAAGATACTCTAATACAAGAATCGATCACGTAAATTAAGGGATCATTTAGGGACAAATGTGATTTGCAAATGCTACCTTTGAGAAAGCTAAACAAATAATTTGGAAATCATAAAAATATTGTTTTGGATTTGGTTTATTGAGGAATCGACTAAGGAATTAGGGAACCACCTAGATATGGTTTTCAAGCTAAAGCACAGAATCCATTGGAGAAGCAAGGATAAAAACAATGAAGAAATGGATGTATTTTATTCAATTAGTATAGTTTTCAATATATCATCTTCAGGATCTCCAGCGAGTGCAATTGCAGCAATAGAGTATGAGAGTGTTCATAAAAGTAGAAAGTAGTCATGAATGTAGAGATATATTTATAATAAAGACTTGCAGAGAGTATCTAACTAGGAAGAGAGTATTTGGAATTGAAAAAAAAAAAAAAAATTGGGAGTAGCAGAGGAGAAATTTGTGGCAGAGGAGTTTGGAGCAGAATATGGAGACTGAAATATTGAATGAACAACTTAAGGAATAAAAAAATATATATATTAGTATTTCTTTAAGTCAAAAAGATTGATCCACCAGATTACAAATGCAATGAAGGTGGTGAAATCTTGTTTACATTTATGAAAGTTACATTTTCCAGGAAGAGTACAATAATCGCTACTTATTATTGCAATCAAAAATCATAAAAAATACAAGATTAAAAAAGTACTTGATTCATGACAAAATTAGGGCAAATTGAAACATTTTATTTATTAGCGTAGTTATAATAATAATAAGCATACATAGGACTCAATCAAAAATTTCATTAATGCACATCAAAAAATATACGAATTTCATCAATTCTATCTCCACAAATCCAAATATATTTGATGATAACTTTTTGGTGAAGATTATATTCAAGAAATATCAATAAACAGGGGAGAGTCAAACCAAATTCTTCATCAATATATAGTCATCTATTCAAAGATAGAATAAAATTATAGAAACAAGTCAGTCACCGTATCAAACCTTTAAGTATTGAGAGATTTAACAAAACAAGATTCAAAAGATTCACTTGCTATGTAACCTTTGAACAAACTAGTATAGCTTTCATAGTCTTTGATTGAGCAAAGTAAGGATGAGATATTTAAATGCTAAATACAACTATGATTAGAGCGATTAGGAATAATAAAGTCACGGACATAAGATTTATTCCAGTAAATTACCTAAGCAATAAAGACCAATAGAAGTAGGTAAAATAAATTGATTTGATAATATCTAATAAAAAAGCTTCTCAGAAGCTTCATAGACATGGAATCATCTTTATACATATCTATAGGTGATTAGTAGGTTAAAAACTTGGTCAACAAGCTAGCCACATGGTGCACATGTTAATAGCTTGTGGAAAAAGCTAGCCACATGGTGCACATGTTAATAGCTTGTGGAACAAGCTAGCCATGTGTCACACATGTTGATAGCTTGCGGAATAAGCCAAGTACATGGCGCACATGTAGGAAACTTGTCGTGCAAGTTTGACACGTGTCTTATAAATTAGACATGTGTATAAGGTCCTATAAAATCCCGCCATGTAGCCCTTAATTAGATAGTATTTATAGAGACAAGAATGAAATCCTCTTCACTCTTGTCAACTTCTTTCCTGATTCTAATCTAGTTTCAAGAGTCTTCATGTTTCCAATCTTTGGCAATAGCCATTCCAATTTTTCTTTGAATATACATACTTTCTTATTCCTATTTTGTGATTTTACTTTGATACAATTTTTATTAGATTATACATCTTTTTCTAATTCATGTCCTTGACACATTGACAAGAGTACACATATAGTATAAGAGCTTTGTCTCTTCTTAATTAAGAGTAGATTATCCCTTTCTCTTGATAAGACATAAGCATTTTAGAAGTTGTGGAGTATCTACTTCTAAACTGATATTGTTTCTAGAATTTTTTCTTTTGAGTGTGTTATTCTATATTTCTTGAAGTGAGAGTAGATATCTTCCTTCTTATTATATTATCATGGCAGAGCTTGCAGAAATGAAGAATGCAATGGCACAAATGCAAGAACAAATGGTAGAGCTAATATCAAGTAACGCATCAACTCGCCTTACCACCACAAGAGCTAGAATAAGTTTAAGAGTATGTAAGATATAGAGATTATGAAAGAAATACATTATCTACTAAAAACCATTTTACTACCCATGATGAACACAGCTCAAAGGACAGTAGAACCAAAGTTAGCTTCTTGCTCTAAGTTCACGGCACAAGATCTAAGTTTCGAGGATTCATTAATCAGGTACAACTGGTGATCGAACTTCAACCTCAGAGTTATCCTACGCAAGGATCTCAAGTTAGGTTTATTGGAACGTTACTTTCGGGTCCTGCCTTATCGCGGTTTTCATCTTTTCTTGAACGACGTGATCCAATATTAGATAATTTGGAGGCATTTTTTGCGGAATTTTGATCGATGTATGGAAAACATGATGCAATTCGTGTTGCAACCAACAAGATTCGCATCCTACGACAAGGCAATCGATCAGTGTCATTATACGCTTCACAATTTCAACAACTAGCAACCGACATCAAGTGGGATGATGCTGCACTCATCAGTCAATTTTTCTACGGATTACAATATGAGGTAAAAAAGTTAATGCTCAATTTACCCGATCCTCAGACATTGAGTCAAGCAATTGATTTTGCTGTGAAGTGTGACAATCGACTTTTTGAGTTTTGATCCGAGAGTCGTACAAGGGAGCCTCAACATTATTATTTAATAGCAACATCAACATCCTCACAAAATATACATTCGGAAGTAGAAGACATGCAAATTGATGCCAGACGTTGTCGTATTATGCGCATCTCATGTAATGCACCGCGACTTGGTCATAGGCTAAGAAAGATCGCTTGTAAATACTCAAGAAATCCTAATAGGTTTCACCCATATATAAGGAATATAATTCGAGCTTCAATTCAAAAGTGTTTAAAAATACTCCTCTTAGTAAAAAAAATCTTACACATATCCCAATTACCTTATTTTCTATATAATTAAGTAATTTTTATTTTTTTTTATAAATCCTAATCCTAATTAGTGAGCTTCAACAAGCTATAATTTTTAATCGAACTGTCCACTTAGTGTGAAATTTTGCACACATATGCTAGTATAAGCCTTTTACATGCTCAAAAAAACTTAGTCCAATCCAACTTACAAATTGCAAGAAAACGCCCAAACAAGCACACTGATGACGCTCGGCCGCCAACTTGAAGATTGATGCAGAAATTCTAGTGGTGATTTCTCCTTCTTTCACCGTTAACTTCAGGTCAAACTTGGTGTGTAGCTCAATCTTCAAGTCTTCTATCAGCATACCAAAAATTATGTTGATCCAATTAGTGGATCTTTAGTTATCATAGAAACTCTATCCAACCCTAAACTGCCAACTTCCAACAACCCTTTGTATCTAAACTCAAATATCTCCTGATTGCATTGCTAGATTAATACAAAACTTCGTATACACTTAGCACATCCAAAAATCTAGATAATATCAAATTTTGAACTATAGATGCTTTACAGATTTTACGAATCACTCAACAATGCAAGCCATCATTGTCTTATATAAAAACCCAAATCACCAATACCAACCCTGACTTTGAATAGCAATTGCTAAGTCTTCCAAAATCCTATGGTTGCAAGCTAAACGCCCTTGGATCTCCTTTCAAGCTAGCTATCCGATCCTAATTGCCGATCTTCAAATGTCCCCCTCGCTTGCCTTTGGCAGTCGTTTTTGTCCTTGGAGGTCCAATTTCGACCCTATCTCATATCCGGTCTTTCCTTGGGTATCAATTCAACTAAATTTAAGGATTTTTAAGTTAAATCCTATTCTCAACTTAATCCTAATACCAACCATAATAACTATTTTCCTTTTCTATCCTATTCTAATTAACTTATGGCTTTTCAAAATCAATAAAAGAGTTTGTATAGCCTAGAAGAAAACTTTAACAACTAACTTTTATCTGTTAGCTATTAAAACAAGAAAATAATCTAAGAGGCTTCCATAACCCTTTTTTTAAGTATCTTAAGTTCCTATTGAACTAAGATAATCAAGTATTAAATATAAATTGCTCTTATCTATACCTTTCACTATATAAACATGCTGCAATACGACATCCACCCCCTCTGAATCTGCGCATCGTCCGATATGCGCCAATGAAGCATATGTCATAGTTGGTATTATACCATCTCTTCATTTTCTGCACCAAGTTCTTCTTCATCATCCATTTCAATATTATTGTCTTCTTCAAAGTCATTGATGTCTTCAATATGATCTTCCACGCTATTTCTCCATCTCTGCCTTTAAAAACTTTTTACCGCTTCCCGCACAGTGATCTTCAACCTTGCACTAATCCACCTTTCCAATAAATATGTGGCATTGTCTTGAACTGTTACCACTACATAGAGTCCAAACCAACATTTTGAAAATTTCCGTAAGGTATTATGCTGGTTATCCAAACTGTTGTCATAAACAAGTACCCAATCACCTTCTTCAATTGCTTTAGGCCTCAATTGATGTCATTTATCAAACCAAGCCTTATTCTTTAGCCTTGCCTTTTGCAACCATTTTAATGCTAGTTCCACATCTTCTGATCTTTGTTCAAGCTGTCGAATTCTAATAGCTAGTAACTCTTCTCTTGTTAGTCCATCTTTCCAAGGTAGTACACTCCAAGTTGGCACTTGTTCTTCAATTGGCATAATAGGTTTTTGACCTATCATGAGTTCCACTGGCATATATCCTATCACCAAACTATGTGTTGTTCGATCAGCCCATAATGCATAAGGTAGAAGTCGAGGCCATTCTCTCACTCTTCTATTGCAAGCTTTAATCAAGGCTTTTACACTTGGTGGATGTCCACGTTCACTCTTTGCATTCCCTTCTGGATTATAAGGCGTGATTAATGATAATTTAACTCCACATCTCTTAAAGAATTCACGAGCTTCATGTGCATTTAATTCTCCACAATCTGCAGTGATCTTTCCCACACATCCATAGCAGCAAATAACATCCTCAAGTAAAAACCTGCAAATTCCTTCTATAGACTTTGTCCTTAAAGCCCTCCCTTCCACTTAGTTTGATAAATCCTCACGAGCCAAAACTAAATACCTCATTTGCCATAGTCCCATTGGCATAATAATCAAATCCACAACCCATTTAAAATGAATAGCCAAAGGATATGATGGATGCAACCCATCTCGATGTTGTATATTCGAATACATTTGATAAGCCACACAAGATTCTACAAATGAAGTTACATCTCGATACATATTCTTCCACCAATATCGCTCCTTCAACTTAACAAAAGTAGCCCAAATTCTTCTATGCCTTGCCTATAAACTATCATGAAATTCCTTGAGTAATTCTTGTTGAACTTCTTTGATACCTACTACTTGTTGTGGCATACCAATGTTTGATTTTGGCCTCTTCCATAGAAATCCCTCTTGTAATATGAACTTGTATGCTTTTCTCCTGATCTGTTTAAATTCTTCAACTGACCAATTATCATGCTTAGTTAACGTGCTCAAATAATATCCAATATCCAATAAATCTCCTTTATAGTTTTCTTCATGAAATGGCTTATTTTCTTTGTTCAATTGTGAAACTGAATAAAATTTAGTACCCACATCATCAATATCCTCTATCATTTCATCTTCTCCATTATATCTTGCTCAAGATAACATATCTGCTACGGAATTGTCCTTTCCCGCAACATGCTTAAACTCCGGATTTAATGACTTGATATAAGCAATCCATCTTAACATTGCAATGTCTGGAGTTGTGCAATTAGTAATCATTCCAAGCAAAGGCAAACAATCTGTTTCCACCACTACTGTTGCCCCAATTAAATAATCCCTTTCAGCTTTCATAGCTGAAACAATTCCCCATAATTCCCTTTTTACTTGGGAATATGCACGTTGGCGTGCACTTAAAACCTTAGTTCCAAATTGAATTGCAAATCTATGTTCATTTGAATCATCTTGATCCACTGCCCACCCAATGGCAATTGGATTAGTATCCACTGTAAGAATCACTAGTCTATTGCACTTATAATCAATTTTTCTCAATATTGGAGGTAATATTAATAATTCCTTCAATATCTGCATTGCTTTGATATGCTTTTCTTCCCATTTAAAATGATAACCTTTGCGTAACAATTCATACAATGGATCCGCTATATGAGCATAGTGAAGAATCCAAATACGATAAAACACACATGCACCCAAAAACCTACGCACCTCTGTTAAAGAATTGCAATCTTCTTTTATTCTTCTAATTGCATCAACTTTGGCTGGATCTGGTTTTCTTCCATAAAATCCACATAAATGTCCAACAATTACAACTTCTTGTACTCCAAATATAGATTTTATATCTGATAATGTAAGATAAACTTCTTCAAGCTGAGTCAATATCTTTTCACAATCTTGTATATGATTGACAACATACTTGCGACACCCCCTTTTATCTAAAGTTTCATCCTTATCTTCTTCTTTACACCCTTTAATAGGAACATCATCTAAAAAAGGCATAGTCTTCTCAGGAATAAAATCCTTCAATACCTTATTCATCCCGCTCATCATATGTGCAACTCAATTAGTAGCACCTTGAGGAAGAGTACACATTTTAACCAATCCAAGTGGAGTTCTCATTGTTGTCATGTCTCTACTTTCTTTTGCTAGTTGAAATTGGTCATAGCCTGAATACAGGTCACCCATTGAATAAATTGCCCTTCTTGCAAATGCTTCAGCAAATTCATCTACTATTGGTCCAATTCCTATATTTCTGATAGTCACTGCATTTACTGGCTGCATATCTTGAATAAATCATAATGATCCATTTTTCTTAGGCACTGTAAACCATCGGCTAGAATATGGTGCAAAAGAAGGCTCCAAAATCTTCATCTTCATCTTTTCTTTTAATAATTCTATCAAATTCGGTAAATGTGCCCTTGGCACTGGAATTGGTCTTTAATTCTAAGGTACATGTGGTATAGTAAAAATAACCATAGGAGTTACAAGATTTGGATCCACACACCCAATTTCATGAGATTCAAAGGCAAATGATTTACCTCATTTTGCTAGCATTTCTTTGAAGAACACAATTTCCTCTGGCAACAAGGAACCATCAGAACCAATCTTTAATTCTTCAAAAGTTTCTTCAGTAAACTTATGCCCAATATTTCTTGGATCCCTCAAGCTCTTTTCTCTTGAAGCTTCTTCTACCTGTTCTTTACAATCTTTTGGCAAAGGCCCAACAACGGGTTTTACCTTCTTATCTATTGTCTTTTATTTTGTTTCAACCATAACCTCTGGCATTTGAAAAGATTCAATCATATCATAAACTTCTTTTGAATGAATCTGTATAATTTTATCATCATCACCTAATCCAATAGATGTAATCAGTTCTAAAGGATCTTCCAATCCATTTTCTTCATAAATACCAATAATCTTTTCATCATCTTCTAATATTTTTAATCCATATAATTCTCTTTCAACAGCACATAATCTTTTTCTCTCATTTCTTTTTAAATCCTCAATCCTCTTATACATAACACTCCCATTTTCAAAAATGCCAATAAATCTTACATCAAAGGTACATATATCTTGCGAGAGTACCTCCCCTTTTGTACCTCCATAATCCTGCTTTATAGTGGTACTCCTCAAAAATCCGTAAATTCTTCAACGACTCTTGGCAATGGTTTCTCTCTCAATTTGTCTCGATTACGTTCATGATTTAGAAGAATAGTAAAAAATTGTATTGCCTTTTTTCCATCTTCACTACGAATCCGTGCATAAGCTGATCCATCATCAAGGACTTTTGTTTCCATTCGAGTTGCAATAATGTATGGTTGTCCCAATATAAGAGGATAAGTTGTTGCATCTTGAACAAAGAAATTTTGTTCCATTGCAACATCACCAATCCGAACCTTCACATCTGGACAAGCACCATATAAGTCACCTCGTGTATTATTAGTCGCCCGTATTATCCATCCATGCTCCATATCAATTGGCCACTTCTGTTTCATGTAAAGATCCTTAGACATAAGGTTTATTTCTGAACCATGGTCAATCAAGGCAACAACTGGCTCATCCATATCTCCAATCTTTATTAATGCCTCTGTAGTTGCTCTAGCCCAATGCTTTCGAGTATAATGACTCGAAATTTCTTTCTCCTTATCACTTGGATCATCAAAACGTGCTTTTTGATTATAACTCCTTCTTCCATTTGTTGATTGTTTATAATAGTTGCCAATTTCATCTTCTTCATCATCACATATGTGCGCATCAATAGCATGATTTGATCCAGATTCACCCATTAATTGCCTCTTTCGCTTAATACTGTCAATAATGACATCATGGAATTCTTTCTTTGCAATACCCAATATTTTCTTCAATGTGAATTCAACTTTAGCATTAAGGATAAGTTCTTCAAGCACCCCCTTTAAATCTGTTGCTGCTTCAATATCAGAGAGAAGTTTGTAAGCCGTTGACTTACCTTTTTCTCCTAAGTCCTTTGATTTTTCTTTTGAAGATATTGAAGCATCCTTTGTTGGTAATTCTTGTGATGCCATCTCACGAGCCTTATCTCCCCGAGTCTGTCTTTTTGAAGAATTCCCTTCTCTTGTATCGTTAGAATCTTATCTTCTCTTTTCTTCTATCAAGGCTTCATGTTGATTTTTAGCAATATAGGCATGTATTGATAAAGCCTCTACATGATCCTCCCAACCCGTAGTTCCACGAATTATTGCAGCAGTTCTTAATAAAGCTTCTCGTGGCATCTTCTTCTTATGCATTGTAGAAATGGCAGAAGACCAAATCCCACTTGGTTCAATATTTCCAGAAAATTCTTGCTTAGCATTATCATCCACTCTAGTACCATAACTTGCAATTTTCATTACTGCAATCCCATTTGCTGCCAAATAATCCTTAACCAATGCTTTCATACCTCCCTTACCAAAGTTGGTTTGGAGAATATCACCAGTATCCTTTAACGCCACCTTTCCTTTTTTGCCAACAACCCTATTGTATCCTCGACCTTCTTCCAATTTGTTGTTAATCCTTCATCTTCTTCTATATCTTCAAGAGAAATCTCCAACCTTTCTTGTAATTCTCCATCTGCTGCTTGAAGAAATAACTCAACCTTGTTTGGTTCCAAAGTTACCTTTTCTATTTTCGATAATCGAGAATACTGTCTTTCAAACTCCCTTAATAATTCAGTAGCTTGCAATTTCTTGTTAGGACGCTCAATCCATTCCAAAAATGATTTCTTAGTGATTCGATCAGAGTCTTCTAAAAAATACTCATTTCTCAACGCATGAGAGAATTCCTCCCAAGAGCTTCCAAATTGCTCTGTAACTGATTTCACATATTCTTTTATCTCTAGTATTGTAGCAAGTCCAAATAATAAAATCATGTCCCTTTCAGAGACTCGATTCAATTCCATTTCCCGCATATAATACCTCAAATACTTAGATATGTCCTTCCCATCAAACTGGTCAACCTTATTAACCACTGCTTGTAATGCTTTGATTGCCAAAGCCTCCTTTCGATCCTTTTCTTGTTGCCGTTGCATAATTAATGTAAAAGCTTGAAACATATTTGCAATGTTCGGATCTAGATACATACCTTGTCCACCAGAAGAAGCTCCACTAGAAGATCCACTTGAAGCTCCACCCAAAGCTCCATCAATAGCTCCAAAATCCACCTTTTTGTTTTCTTGTGCCATTAATTCCAAATAACCACAACAAAAGCCAATACCTTCCACCCCAAACTTTCAGGGTCGGGTTCACTACTTATGTCGTATTACGTGTTGTCTCGGTTGGGAATATATCGGGCACTTAGCTGTAGAAGGTAAAATACTGTTTACAAATACTCAAGAAATCTTAATAGATTTCATCCATATATAAGGAATATAATTCGAGCTTCAATTCAAAAGTGTTTAAAAACACTCCTCTTAGTAAAATCAATCTTACATATACTCCAATTACCTTATTTCCTTTATAATTAAGCAATTTTTATTTTTGTTTATAAGTCATAACCCTAATTAGTGAGCTTCAACAAGCTATAATTTTTAATTGAACCGTCCACTTAGTGTGAAATTTTGCACACACATGCTGATATAAGCTTTTTACATGCTCAGAAAAACTTAGTCCAATCCAACTTACAGATTGCAAGAAAACGCCCAAAAAAGCACACTGATGATGCTCGGCCGCCAACTTGAAGATTGATGTAGAAATTCCAGTGGCAATTTCTCCTTCTTTCACCGTTAACTTCAGCTCAAACTTGGTGTGTAGCTCAACCTACAAGTCTTCTATCAGCATACCAAAAATTATGTTGATCCAATTAGTGGATGTTTAGTTATTACAGAAACCCTATCTAATCCTAAACTGCCAACTTCTGACAACCCTTTGTATCAAAACTCAAATATCTCCTGATTGCATCACTAGATTAATACAAAACTTTGTATATACTTAGCACACCCAACAATCCAGACGATATCAAATTTTGAGTTGTAGATGTTTCACAGATTTTACGAATCACTCAACAATGCAAGCCACCATTGTCTTATATAAAAACCCAAATCACCAATACAAACCCTGACTTTGAATAGCAATTGCTAAGTCCTCTAAAATCCTATGGTCACAAGCTAAATGCCCTTAGAACCTCTTTCAAGCTAGCTATCTAATCCTAATTGCCGATCTTTGAATGTCCCCCTCCCTTGCCTTCGGCAGTCATTTTTGTCCCTAAAGGTCTGATTTCGACCCTGTCTCATATCCGGTCTTTCCTTGGGTATCAATTCAACTAAATTTAAGGATTTTTAAGTTAAATCCTATTTTCGGCTTAATCCTAATACCAACCATAATAACTATTTTTCTTTTCTATCCTATTCTAATTAACTTATGGCTTTTCAAAATCAGTAAAAGAGTTTGTATAGCCTAGAAGAAAACTTTAACAACTCACTTTTATCTGTTAGCTATTAAAACAAGAAAATAATCTAAGAGGCTTCCATAACCCTTTTCTTAAGTATCTTAAGTTCGTATTGAACTAAGATAATCAAGTATTAAATATAAATTGCTCTTATCTATACCTTTCACTATATAAACGTGCTGCAACACGAAAACCTGTCAAACTTACACGACAAGTTTTTCACATGTGCGCCACGTACTTGGCTTGTTCCACAAGCTACCAAAATGTGTGACACATGGCTAGCTTGTTCTACAAGCTACTAATATGTGCGCCATGTGGCTACCTTGTTGACGAAGTTTTTAACCTACCAATCACCTAAAGACATGTATAAAGGTGATTTCGCGTCTATAAAGCTTCTAGGAAGCTTCTCTATCACATATTATTAAATCAACTTATTTTACCTACTTCTATTGGTCTATTATTACTTAGATAATTTATTGGAGTAAATCTTATGTCCGTGACATAATATTATTTAATACAATTCAATCATTATATTTATCATGTTGTATCTTTGCCAACTCTAGAAGATATATTACATGTATATAAGTTGAAGTTTAAACTCCAAATTACTTGAAAAGCTTATAACCTTAGAAGATAAAATCTCTATAAATATTAGCCCTCTTAGATGGAATTAATATGGTAAGGATATCTATATATCCTATTATGGTTTAAAATAATAATATATATTTTTTTAACAATTAAGATATCAAAAGATAATATTAATTTTTTGATTTGGTAGATTTTTTATAATAATATTAATATATGCATTAATTTTATTAATAATGGTTGCTTGATGTGACTTTATAATTGACCTCTATTGTCTCATGTAAATTATAGCTTGAAAATGTACCAAATATCTGGTTATAGAAGAAAGTTTTTTAAAGTTTTTTTTTTTTTTTTTTTTTTTTTTTTAATCCAAAAAATAATCCTATTTTTGCCATAGATGTCTGTATTTATGATTTGAGGTCTAATTTTGACCTTGTCTCACAAATGGTCTTCTTTACGTATCATATTAATCTTTTTATATTAATTTTTAAAAATTATTCTTTAACTTTAATCTAAAAGTAATTATATTAGTTTTATATCTATTCTATCTTATCTTGCTCTATTTATGATCCTACAAAGTAAATAAAATCTATTTTTATAAAAATAGTAACATAAAATATTAAAGTTTTTACTATCTTCAATCTATTAGCCATGATTTCTAAAATAAAGTTCTATTAATCTTTCAATTATTTTCTTTTGTATATATTGGTCTTCATGTAGCTTTTTATCTAATAGATGTTGTTGTATTATGTAAAAATCAACTTGGAAATACATTAGATATTTGGCTATAGAAGGATTTGATCTTATCATAAAGTTGGATTTATAATCCAAAAATAATATATAAGATGTTTAGAAATGCCTTTTTGGCAATCTTAATCATATCTTAAGCAAATCCTAGATAAAGCCTAAAAAATTCCAATGAAATCTTAATCAATTCTAAATAAATCTTAACAAATTCCAATAAAATTATTTTTTTATTTTTTTATTTTTTTATTTTTTCCTTTTTTTTTCCTTTTTTCCTTTTTTCTTTCACTCAATAGTTATATTACAATATGACAATATGTTACAATATGGCACATTAGCTTGCATATATCCCATTAGCCTATGTATATATTTTTTGTGTGTCTCTCAATAAAATGATATTCCTCCTTCTTATTCGACTACTGTTACCTATCACACCATCTCTTGTTGTGCTTTATAGTATGCTTCTTTGTTGTTGCTATACAATCATGGCTCTTTGTATTATTCCTGATAATGCTGATAGTATATCATCCTCTGAATGTAGTTATATTGAAGGTAACATTCTATTTGAGAAAAGATTCCATGTTATATTGCACAATGTGGGTACTTCTTTTATTTATGATAGGATCTCTAGGACTATTTGGGATGAAGATATACTCTTTACAGAGTTTGAGGAGGTCCTTCATTACACTCTTGGTCTAAAAGATGGTGTCTTTAAAAACATGATTCTTACTATAACAGCTGAATATAAGATGTCTAAAAAGATATACTATCTAAAAATATCAATTTTTTTATTAGAGCTTTTAAAAAAATATAGATATTTTTAATTTTTTCTAATGATTATGATTAAGATGATATTATTTTATCATTAATATATTAGTAGTGACTAATTATTATATTTAATATTAAATAATAATCAATAATTTCCTTGTACATGATATAAGTTGATTTCTATTTTATTAATAAATCAATAGAAAGAAGTTCTTTACTTATTTAATAGAAACTTTTAAAAAAACTTTAAACTATATATAATTTTTTTAATTTTACAAACACAAATTTTTCATAATGATTGATGAAGTTTCTTTAGTTGAATCACAATAAATTCTAAAATCACCTTAATATATACATAGCTTGTAGGTATTGGATAATAAAATAGGTAATGATGTTTTATTAATGGATTATTATCAATTTTGAATTAACATGATATATACTTTGTATCAATAATTGTATCAAAATCATAGTCATTTACAATAGCAAAAAAATTATTACTTATCAAAATTAATACTATTGCTGATTTGATTAGGATTTGATTAGGATTTATATCACTTGCTTTAATTTTTGTAACATATGGATTTATAATAAATTTAAAATTTAAAAATTATTTCTTACTAAAAAATAATAATTTTATTTAAATATAAAAATATTTATAATATTAAAAATAATTATATAGATGGTTTATTTTTTTTATTTTTTTTTAATATTTAAATTTTTTTACATATATATTATTGACTACTTTGTTGATGAATTAATTAAAGATATAAAAATTTAAAAAATAGTATAAAGAATTATATTAAAAAATATTATTAATCATCTAGATATTTTATACTTATATTTTATTCAAGACTTAGTAGATCATTATCTTCTTCTTCTTCATTTCTCTCTATAAAATTTTCTTTCTTTTATCAGTTAATTTTTTTATTTTATATTAAATTATAAAAATAATAAGTATATATAAGACAATTAGGATGTGGATACAAGAAAAATAAAGAAATATTGAGATATGTATATATATATATATATATATATATATATGTTACTATTAACACCAAAGATGATGTATTAGAAAAGAAATTTTGGATACTAATATTATATATCCAAAATTGTACTAAGAATCTCTATTAATATTTTAATCATAAATATTTAGATATTATACATATATATATATATATATATATATATATATATATATATATATATATTTTTTATTCATCCTTTATCTAATGGTTATATTATAATATAGTAATATTTTAAAGTTTTAAATAATACTACAAAAATATTATATATATGAATTAAGTATATAAAAAACACTACTATTCTAAATCAAGGAATATATATAAAAGTACAAAAATGAAACATGCTAGATATGATAGTAGCAATAATTAGGATTTGGTTGCACATCACTTTATGAACTTGTGCCATATTGAAATCTTTTGTGCTATAAGAGATTATTATGCAATTAGCAAAATTATCCCACATTGCACCAAGTTACCTAGCATTGCATATAAACACATTATATTGCGAAACCATCTTATGTCACAAAGATATATTCTACAACACAATTATCTCAAAATACACTAATATCTTGTATTGTTAAAAAAAAATTCTTGTATTCTATAATTATCCTATGTTGCTTATACATCCTACATCACATGAAAATCTTATTATGCAATAAATCTCTTTCTACACTATAATGCATTTCTACGCAACAATCTACAAAATCACCATGTATGCATGAGCATTGTGCAATTCATTTTTGTAAAATGATCCATAATATCATCTTACAGGCTATGGCTTTTTTCTTTTAATGTATCTTTGAATAATAATCTATAAGATCATCTTGTAAGCCATAGTAGTGTACAATGCACTTTTGCATTGCAATCCATAAAATCACATTGTAGTACTATATAATGTATTATTATATAATATTATATAAAATATAATTCCAAATTAGTATAAATCTTACTAATTATATCCATGAATGAATCATATATATATTTTTACTTAAGATATTAGAAATCATTTATATAATATAGATCCTACGTAAATAGTTTTTTATATTAAAAAAATGACATAAGGATTTAGACATTTATATACAAAATGATTCTATCAAGCAATGGTACATTATTAATGAAGTGTAGCAATATGACTTGAGCAACATGTACACATCAAAAAGTAATTTTTTATGAAAATATTTAATTCCATGAACTTAACAATAATCAAGTGCATACAATTATTAGAAATTATTTAATTAAATAGATGTAAGGAAGTAGAAAAATTTACAAACATTATAATTTAAAAGACCAATAAAAAAAAAAATTATTAAAAAATAAAATAAAATCTAATATACTTCTTTAAAATTTTATAATAAAATTTTAGAGATATTTATTATATTTTTATAATTTAAAAAATATAATTTTATAAAAAATATTAAAAAAATTATGTACAATAAAATCTAATTATATTAAAAAATATTTACTGATTATATATGATGCAAATCATCTTTCAACAATTAAAAAATAAAATACTTGTAATATAAATAAAATATTTATAAAATATTTATAAAATATGATTTTTTTTAATAAAGACTTATATTTCTATTGTAGCAAAATATTAAGTTTTATTTTTTATTTTTATTTTTTTAAATCCATAAATATGATTATTAATAATTCATAAAATTATTTATAATTTTAAACTAATATAATTACTTGGTACTAGTATAATTGTTAAAAATTACCAAATAATATATTAGCATTATTATAATTAGTCCAGCAAAAAATTATATTGCTTGATAATATTTTAAGATTCTTTAGCATTTTTAAAAATCATAATGATATAGTAGTAGATTAAGTATTATTTTAGTGGTTGTTTTAATATTAAATTAATTTATTATAGATAAATAAAAATCTACCATTATAAAATCACAAGGATTGATAAAAAAGAGAGTATTACATGGATAAAAAATATCAAATATTTTAGATTATTTAAATATTGATAAATAGAGTTAAAAGTTGAATTGGAGATTTTTGAATTAAGTCTTATAAATTGGAAGTTATAAATATAATAATAATAATAATATTAATATTAATAGTATATTTTTATATCTTTTGGAAAAAAAATCTAAAATAATATTCTTTTACATCATTCTTGTCTTAAATAGATATTTATAAAATTTAATTAAAAGATTATAATAGCTAATTTTTAAGTATAAGATAAATTTTTTCAACACAAATAGGTTTAAAATACATGTTTAAGAAAAAAAAATCATGCAATAGGTAGTATATTTTTATTTTAAAGAAAAAAGACTATAATGACTTGTAGAATTCAAACAAGTTCTATTACAAATAGAAGTCATGATCAATATGAATATCCACATTTTATGTATTAATTACCATTGTAAGTAGCTATTAAATCTGAAAAATCTCAAATCATATTAAAAAAATTTAATTGTCAATAGAAAGTCACATTCTTTTAATTTAATTATCTAAAATAAATAAAATTCTCATTGTAGTAAAAAATTGATTTTTTATTTTTTATTTTTTATTTATTTTTATTAGTGGCAATAATGTTTGATATTGTTATTCAACTAAAAAATCAAGTAATAGAAAAGAAAAATAATATTTTTAATTTAATTGAATTAATTTTGTGGCCATAAAAAATTATTAAAATATTATAAAATATTTTTTATTAATTATTAGTATCTTAAAAAACCAAGAAACTTATACTAATGAAAATAATAATAGTTTTTGTTTTAATTTTTTTAATTTTTTTAATTTTAAAAATATATTATTAAAAATAAAATATATATTTTCAACTTTTGGAGGCCATCATGAAGAATTGGAGCAAAATTTGAAGGTCTTGGAAGATTTTTGGACTAATTAGATTTATTTGAATACCATGATGAATTAAAATTTATAAAATAAGTAGCTTTATTAGAAATAAATAGTGAAATAACTAGCTACAAAGAAATTGGATGGATTAGTTTCATATAGATTGTAGCACCTTGGAAGTAGATAGGAGGATAAGACTAAGTCCTTGATACCATTTGCAACACCTTTTATACAACTTATGAATCTTAATGAGGCTAAGATCTTGAACCATATAGTTAAGTTATCTTTGATATAATTTTCAATTATTATCTATTTATTTATTTATTTATACTTTTTATTATTTTATTTTAACTTAATTTCTTTAAAATAATTTCAAAAAAAAAGAATCTACCAACAACTCCCACTTTTTACAACATTGGTATATAAGATAGATGATACAATATATAAGCATGTATAAATTTAAGAAATTTGAAGCATGGAAGCATAGAGCTCCAAAGACTTTGAAGAGAGAGTAAGAAAAAGTATTAAAGAGGTGAGGCTCTCTAAGGGTCTTTAAAATTTTTTATAGCATGGATTAAAAAAAAAATACTTATTGCTTATTTTTATTTGCAAGATAAATAAATGATTGATAATATCATCTATTACAATTTAGTCCAATATTTAGACTTATAAGTGAAACATCTCTATTTGTTAGTTGAGAGTTTTTGCTTACAAAATTTAAACCTATTAGATGAAAATGTAATATTTTAGGAATATTATTTTTTTTCTTGAAATTATTTATAATAATGTCAAAAGACATACCAATATTTTCCTTGCTACTTGCTATAATTGTAGCTGCTTTTAATTTCAAGATTGCCAAAACAATAAGAATAATATTGATTTTATATTTTTTTAATTTAAAAATCAATAATTTTTTTGTAGAGGTATTAAAATTAGGATTACTTATTATTCTATCAAATTCACCTTTATATATTAAAACAATTTAATTTTTATCTAAAGAAATAAATTTTTCTTCTAAAATTTTAAAAACATTATCTTGAAGGTTGTAATAGCTAATTGGACTTATGAAATTAAATCTTAAAATCAACAATGCTTATTCTATGTAAGAAGTAGCTTCATCAATCAAATAATTGATAGTAGAAAAGTACTTTTTAGGAGTACATACATATTCTAAGGCTTCTTTTAAGGTAGTTAATAAAGCACTTTTAGAATGTTGAAACACTTTTTGCTTATAAGTAATGTTTTCTTCACTTTTTGAGTATAAATCCAAGAACTTAGCATCATTAGAAACTATTACTAACTTTAAGACAATCAAATATTGGCTAAATTTATAATCATATTTATTAACATCACATCTATTGCTTTGCTTCTATTTTAAAATAAATACTTTTGTTGAAAACAAATAAATGATTTAGAGATCCAATTTCAATTTTGATCTATAAATATTTTAGCATACTTTTTTTTTGTAGTTTCTCAGCAATTTTTAAAAAATAGATATAGCCTCTTATTTTTTAGTTTCTATCTTTTATTATTACTCTTGGTTCTAATATTTTTTAAAATTAGTGCATTTATCATCATTTTAGTCTTTTTAAATATAGTTCAAAGATAGATTTTGTCTAATGAGTACTACAACTAATAAGCTTGAATATCAATTAGTATCTTATTAGTTTTCAAATATTAAAATATAAAATTCCAACTCCATCTATTAATTATGTTTTTTTTAAAAATTTAGCTCTTTTTATCATATTAGCATCTTTCTTTCATTTGTACATGTAAATTTATATAAAAGATAAATGATTTCTTAGATTGACTTCATTCTATCTATTAAAGTAAGATCTATCCACTAAAGCCAAATCATAATTGGACTTTGCTTAAAAAACTATTATAAGAAAAAATTAATGATAATTTTTTTATCTTTAATATATTTATAACTTCCATTAAAGAATATATATTCTTAACTTTGTATAATACTGACATTTGAAATCATTCAACAAAGAATGTTTATTAAATTCCATTTATAAATCATATTGCACACTTCAAATATAGTTTGTAATAAATATTAGTTTTTTGTTGCTTAAGTACTTTTCAATTTTTATTTATGTTAGTATATGTAATAAATAATCAAACTTAAATTGAATTAATAATATATATTAAGTATTTTATATACATTATAGAAATTTGTTTAATTAATAATTGAGATCAAATATTTTTTAATTTATAACTTTACGTAAAAAATATATAATATATATATTAATATTATAAAAAAATATTAATTACTATATTTAATCTATATATTTTTAAAGATCTATTAATAAAAAATATTTTAAGCAATATACGTTGATATATTAAAAAAAAAATTCAAACAATATCTTTTTAGAATTTCTACGTTGAATATTTTTATAAATATCATGCTTTTTCAGCTTAATCAAATAAATATTATAATTGATTTATTTAGATATTATATATATATATATATATATATATATATGAGAATAATATCAATTTATTTAACAAGCTTGTCAGGCTTAAGCAAGCATCTAAATTAAATTCTCTCAAAGAGCAAAGATTTTTTTAATCCAATTAATAAGCTTCTTAAGCTTAATAAACCATCCAAGCATAGTTCCTATAACAAAGATATATTTTCTAATCTATTTAGCAAGCTTATTAAGCTTGAGCATCTACTCAAATTAAATATTTTTTTAAAAAAAAGATTTGTTAATCTATTTAATAAGCTTCATAAGCTTAAGCAACCATCCAAATAAAGTACTTGTAAAGAAGATAGATTTTTCAATCCTTCTAGTACAATTGTAATGCTTGAGCATTTTGACAAATTAAGTCTCTTTAAAGAAAAATAATTTTTTAATCCATTTGGCAAGATTGTCAAACTTAAGCAACTATCTAAGTTAAATTTTCAAAGAAAAATGATTTGTTAATCCAAATGGCAAGTTTATTAAACTTGAATATTTTTACAAATCCAATTTTTACAAAGAAGAAAGATTTTTTAATCCATTTAATAAGCTTTTCAAGCTTGAGCATCGAAATTAAAATTCTATAAAGAAGGAAGATTTGCTAATCCAATTAATAAATTTGTCAAGCTTGAGCAACCACTCAAATTAAATACTTCCAAAAAAAAAAAAAAATTATAATCTAATTAGTAAGCTTGTCAAGCTTAAGTATTTTGACAAATTGAGATTCCATAAAAAAAAAGATTTTCTAGTCCATTTGATAAGCTTGTTAAACTTGAGCAACCATCCAAGTTAAGTTCTTTCAAAGAAAAAAGATTTGCTAATCTAATTGACAAGCTTCTCAAAGCTTAAAAATTTGACAAACTAATTTTTTTAAAATAAGATAGTTTTTTTTAATCCATTTGGCAAGCTTATCAAGCTTGAAAAATCATCTAAGTAAAGTACTTCCAATGAAGATAAATTTTCTAATCTATTTTATAATTTCATCAACATTGAGAATTGTGACAACTAAAGCTCTATAATGAAGAAAGAATTTCTAATCCATTTAGTAAGCTTATCAAGCTTAAGAAATCATTCAAATTGAATTATTTTAAAGAAAGAAGATTTATTAATCTATTTGATAAATTTAATAAGTTTAAGCAACCATTCAAATAAAATACTTGTAAAGAAGATAGATTTTTCAATCCATTTGGCACAATTGCAATATTTAAGCAATATGATAAATCAAGTGACTTTAAAGAAGAAATATTTTTGAAATTCTTTTAGAAATTTTTTTAAATGTATATAACTTCTCAAACCTAGTTTTATTAAAAAATTTAGATTAGTAATTTCTATTCGTAGTATTTTTAATTGTAAGCATCTTTTAAATATAAATTTTAACAATGCATTCATTGTAAATATTGATTTTGGAAATCCTTTAGAAAATAAAATATTTCTTCATTATATTATTATTAATTCTAATACTTTTCAAAACTCTTCATTGTATCTTGCAAGTGCGAAGTCTTTTCTTTGAAGATTTGAGCTTCCAATTAATACATGTTTAACCAAAAATATACACAATTTTATTTCTTCATAAAAATCTTTAGATAACATAAAAATATCATCACATATAAAAATTTATAGAGAACAATAGTTTAAATCTTTCATATTGGTATTATTTGACATACTATTTATTTCACTATTATAAATGATTTTTTGTAGCTATTCAATATTAAAATTTAATACAAATTAGAATTTATACTTGATATCATTTTCACAAATTTAAAATATATACAAATCTAAATTTATATTATATTTTAACAAACAAAAAATACAATGATTTTCCAATGATATTTAATATTATATATTTGATATATATATATATATATATATATATATATATATATGATATTAAATATCATTAAAAAATCATTATATTATATGATATGATATATATATATATATATATATATATATATATATATATATATATTATTTATTTTAGTTACAAGTTTCACACATATCATTTCTATCAAAATTAAATAATATTACCTTTGTTATAATTCCATATTCACATTCCAAATTTGTGTGCTTTTATTTTCCTTTTTTTTAACAATCTTTTGATCTATATCTTGTAGTTGATTATGCACTTTTTCATCTCTATTTTTATTGATTTTTATCATAGATTGATGAATTAATGTATCTAAAATAATCCTTGCATTTTGGTTGATATAATTTTTGCTTTTGTACATCCATATTTATAATATTGTTTCAATCTTGTATATATAATTATAAAAATAACATATGTTCAAAAATATATTCTTTTCTTTGACTTTTAAGGCATCAAAGTTTAGCTTTAAAATATCCCAAAGCTTATGAATACTATCTTCTTTATTTCCATCCAAATCTCTTTCTCTTTTAACCTTTCAAACTTAATAATAGCCCATTATAAGATTTCATAATTTCTTTGCCAACCTCAATAAGTTCTTTAGATAATTTATTATCATTTCTACAAGAATAAGTAATAAATAACTTTAAACTTGCATCTTTATCAAGTTCTTTAATATCTATTATGTAAAACTTTGTAAGATATTATTTTACAACCTTTATATTTTGCATTGTTGCAATTAATATGCTCTCTTTGTTAGAATATAAAATATCTATAAATATAATATTATTTATTTGACTTTTATTCTTCACATCATTTAATACTAACAATATTTTTTTTACCAATAATATTTTTGTTATTTCTTATATTTTTTTTAAACTCTTTGGTTTTGATTGCATATTAAAATGCTCTAATATTTTATAAATAATAGAAAGACCATTATCTTCATTTTGAATACTCTCTACAAAACATAACATATCATACATGTGCTTCATATCACTAAATGTGGCCTTTGCTAATGTGGTCTTGCCAATTCCACCTATATCTACAAAATATAATATTTTCATTCCTTTCTTATATAACTTTTTAATATTTAACAAGAATTCTTCTCTGCTTAACAATTTGTCTTCATCTTTATTTATTTGTACAAATCATTAGATTATAAGGTTATTACTATAGATATTTTTTGTTTTAAATTCTACTAAAATTAATTAAACATATTTTAATACTTTGAACATCTATTATTTTTGTTGCATTAGAAAGTTCTAACTACTTGGATTCTTAAATTTTTTCAAAAGATCCACTACTAATTGATTTTATCATTTTTAAAATTTTAATATCACTTGATATTTCTAAACCAAGCAACTCTCCACCTTTTATACATTATAAGTCCTTGAATTATTTTGGACATTACATATTGGAATTCACAAAATTATTGCTTATATTTGAATTTTTTATTGGTACAACTCCTTAGTCTTTCAAATACCATAATAACATGACCACGTAATTTGCAAAGCTTTGCACATTGATTTTTGTTTAAAATATTTTTTTTTAATAATACCTCAATTTTTTTATTGTATATTTGGCATTGAGATAGAACATCTCCAATGTCAACTTTTGTTACCTTTAATGCAGCCCCAATTCTTTTTCTAAGATTGTAACAAAGTTCCATAACAATTTAAAATCTCAATACACAAAAAGAAAATAAAAAAATCTCCACGTTGTTAAAACATACTTCAAAAGAAATTCAAAAAAATTAGCCATAATAAATACTTATATATTATATAATAACTATCTTCAATCACACAATTACAATCTTATCAAAAATTTCACTCTACTTCCTATCAATTTTCATTGCTTTATAGCCTATCTAACTTACTTAAAATGCTGTTAGTATACTCAATATGAACGAAAGTAATACACAAGTATAATTGAGATTCTTGATATAATTTTCTTCTATATATAATAAATTCACATATAAAAAATAATTTATATATAACAAATAAAATCACATGTAGATCTCAATTTCAAGTGCCTTATCACCCATGTAAATTTATCATGATTGATATTCATATCTCTCAAGGTATTTGATATTTTACTTCTTTAAAATTCTTCTCAAATTTCCAAAGCCTACTTAAATTTAAATAGATTATTTACACATTATTTATTTATTATAAAGTCTACACATAAAAATATTATAATTATTAATAATACTATATTAGATAACAATCTATATATATGGATTATAAACATGAGTTTAATTTATATTTTTGATAAACCTTAAACTAAGAGATTTTTAGTCACAATCTATATTTTCAAAATTACTCTATTGTGTCAAATTTTGTAATTAATTGTCAAACATTTTATATCTAACTAAAGAATTTTTAAAAGGCTTTATTGAAATTGCCATCATATCATTTCTAATTATAATTTATTATATATATATTTATCTTTCATATATCATCATTCTCAACAACAAAACTACCACATAAACAAATGTATCTAAAGAACAATATTTTTTAAGCTTCAATAAATCAATTCTTATTTACTTTGTCAAAAAAATATATCCACTAATTTATACATTCAACAAACTAATTCACCTATATCTTTCATGCTCTTTGTATCTAGAAGTCCTAAAAAATGATTCTTCTCAAGAATTTTATACAATCTAAAATTCTAATCCAAAATAATCCTGTATTTCTATATAAATATGCAACCCTTTCAATACTACTTTCCAACCTCCAACTCCACCTCTCTATTCTTCAACAAAGCCTCAAAAAAAATATCACAAGCATTCACTTCTTCAAACATGTTTACTTTATAATATCATTTACTAATACTGACCAAGTGATCTTCACAACTCATTTATATCTCATCTTCTTCCATGCAATATTTCAACGTAATTATATCACAACTTTTTTTTTTAATACCAACAAAATTACCCAACCTAACTCTTATTGTTACTACCAAATCAATACTATATCAACCCAATCCTTCAATATTACAACTACAACATTACCCTAAATAAATAAAACATTCCATACATGCACTACAACTATCTCCAAATTCTGCATGTCTATGCATTGGCATTTCCTGCTTCTGCATATGATGATGATATGTTCTCTCCACCTCATTCTCCACAGAGTGTTCAGTATCGTCAACATGTCCAGTATCCAGGACAAACCATCGCAACAGGCTGTCAACAGTGCTGCTCTCCCTATGACCGTTTCACTTGTAACATGCAACCTCCGTTATACTCTACTTTTCTTACTCACCTAACCGTCATCTTACCCTCGACAGCGCTTCGCTTACCACTACGACGCTGGTACCGCAGAGCTCCCTGATCTGCTGAATTTGGTCAATCGTATCCGGATTCGACTGAGCAACTCTGAACCGTATCCATAGCATTTACAGACAAGACCCCAGCGTTGACAAAGCTACCTGTCACAAAAGTTCCGAACAACTATATGCTTCTACGAGGCGACAACGGACTATGCGCTTCGAGTTTCAATCACCGCCGAGGCAAACTGGAACTGCACCTGCGCGTTAGCAACATATGCAGCTGTGGACTCGCCAGCAACACAGTGATTCTCCCCAACGCTATGCCCAACGAGGAGTCTTAACGCTCTCAAAACTCTAAGAAGGTGAAGCCCATGACACACCCTCATCCCCACGAGACACGAACCGACATAGACAGCCATCTTAACTACGTCGCAACCAATAACAGAAAAACCAAAGAAACACAGATTGTAACAATGTCGACAGCGTCATCCGCTGCAATTCGGTGCGATATCTGGGCTCACAAGTGGAGCATCCCTGTCTGTCGGATGAGAGTTTTTGGTTGTGGAAACAAAACCTGTTAGATGAGATTGCGATAGTGTTCCGGTTCATCTTCAAATTATTCAAATCAGCGTCAGAAAGCGTACTAATGTTCCCCTTCCCACTTGATTCAGTTGTGGCCTCTTTTTTGAAGGTCGCCAAAGCAGCAAAATATTTCTGGATGTTAACTAGATATGACAATTTTATTTTTATTTTATATTTTTATCATATTAACATGAAAAACATTAATTATTTTTTTGAGGGGAGTCTTTTTTGCAAATATTTTAGATCTTTGTTACCTCTTGATCTTGAAGAATATTGTGATCCTATAAAAACAACTAATACAATTTAGTTTACCTTTAAAATATTCTACTAATATTTTTTATTATGTTAATGACTTGCAATGTGATGAGTGCAGACATGTAGTGGATTAAAAAAACAGACAAATGACTTCTTGATAATTGATATACATTGGAATTTGGGTGATGTTTGCAAGAGGCATTAAAAAAATTTAAATTAAATTAAATATGATTTATGATTCTACTATTGGAAGAAAATATTGAATATTGAATTATTCTTATGATAATCTTATTAGATGTACTAAATCTTACAAAGAAGTTGATGGTCATTGTATTGTTGTTTTGATTTTTGTACAAGAATTAGGAGGACTTTTGTATGATCTATGTAAGAGTTAAGAAAGTGAGTTTTGAATGATAATACAAATTTTGTCTAATACAAAATTAGTTCAAATTTGGTAGAAGCAATAGCAATTCAATAAAATTGAATTGATAATATAGATCAACATCACTTCTTTTTTTTGTAAAGAAGAGTGGAAGTTGCTCTTGTTGTTAAATATGTTGTCAAAGCAACATTAGAGCTATTTGATATTTTTATATGTTGCAATGCCCGAAGATGTCTCTTCAAAACAAAAACTAAAAGAAGAATTGATAAAAGAACTATTGTTAGAAGAAATTATAATTGATGCAAAGATTATTTGAGAAAAAAATATTTTATATTTTAGTATTTTTAATAAAAAGGTAGAGAAATATAAGAGTTTAGGATTTTGTTTTGAAGCTATTATAATAAATAATTAAAAATGACTAATATAATAAGCAATATTATGCAATTAAGACCACTAATGAAATTGATTATAGATGCTAAAATTGAAGGAAGTAAGACTATAATACTTAGTTTTAAAGCTCAAAGTATATAGTATTGGCAAGAATATGGATATACTTTAAATTTAGTCAAGAATTTTAATCCTATCTATGATTTTCTAATTAGTAGAAATAAAATGATAAAAAGAAAAAATTATATTTAGATTTTATTTTTGATACAAAATGTGGTAAGAGCTTGATTAAATGATATTGTTGGTCAATATTCATGCATAATTCAACTAATTTAAATATTCTTTATAATCTTATTTATTTGTTTGTTTTTTTTTAATTAAATATATAAATTCATTGGATTGATTTTGTATTATAATGCTTTGTTCCTATTATAAATCTTGCAAAACATGTTTATGCCTTATTGAATTTTTTTTTTTTTTTTTTGTATATTTAAACTAATAAAAAAATATTTTAGAAATAGGATCTATTTATTATTGAAGATTAGTTAGAGCTTAAATTTTGGATTTAAAATTTGATCCTTATAGTTTTAAGATTAATTAGATTAGATTTGAGAATTAGGATTTATTTAGGATTGGATTGTAATTTATATAACTTTTTTGTTTAAAATATAAGATTTAGTTTAAATTTAAAAGTTTATTTGAAATTAAGTTAGAATATTTTTAATGCTTAGACTTAATATTTAAGATTTGGTCAAGATTAGGATTATTTAGGATTCATTTTAATTAGGAATAAAGATTTAAGATATAAATTTAGCTAAGATTGATTAAATAAACTACAAATTTTTTAAAATTGCCAAGTTTATAAAAAATTCCTTGAATTTAAATTAGCATCAAGTTAGATTAGACCTTAAATAAAAACCAAATTTAATATAGAATTTATTTTTAGAATTAGTTCAAATTTAAGATTGATTTATATGATAGATTTTGCATGAAGTTGTAAGATTAAAAAACACTTATAAAAGCTTGTGTTGTATTTATTTTAAAGTATATTATATTATTAAGTAATTAAAAAATATTGAATAAGTATTAATTTAGTTATTATTTAATTAATGATAGAATTAATAATGAGTTTATTTTATTATTATTTTTATGCCTTGATATAATTTTTTTTAAAAAGATAATAAATAAAATTAATCAATTAAAGATTTTGAATTAAAATTTTGATGTGATTTTGAAACAATTTTTTTTATTTTTTATTTTTTATTATTATCACTACTAGTGGAAGTAGAATAACATTCAATCATTAAAAATATATATGTTCTAGAATTTTATAATCTATTTTAATATCTAAAACAATTGACAATGAAATTTCTTAGCTTGCATATAAATACATATAAATACATATAATTGGCAATCAACAAAAACAAACAACAATTAATAATAAGTGTTTACTAGCATCTTGTGCACATAACTACACATGACATATGAAGAACATGGGAAAAAAAAATCTAAATAAGTTAATAAATAATGAACTTTGTAAAGACTTTCTACCAAGGTTATTAATATTCAATCTGCTTTGATTTTGTTGCATGTTCTTCTATACATATGCAACAAAAATTGGAGCAAATAATAAAAATACAAGCCACCCAACAATTGCATATTCACATCATCTAATTTCTGTTCACAACTGAAAGACAATTTTACCACTTTAACAAAGCTAAGTTGCACAAAACAACAACAATGCAACTCCAATGCTCATAAACAATTTGCACCCACTACTACATTGTATCCAACCCTTGCCAACTTGGCATCTACACAGGAAAAAATTTAACAACATTCTCTACATCAGAGAGCATACTTTGGACCTTCACACAAATAAACTAATTGCAATAAAGTAGCTGCACAATGACTTAATTACGCATCACAGTATCACATTCATGGACATGGTTCTTACTCTTCTCGAAATCAGCACTGCATTGCACATCGCTGCGAAAATTGAGCCAAATTCACGAGAAAACAGATGATTTTGTGCGGCTTTTTTTGTTTTTTTGTCTAAGTATGCAACACTTGGAACTGCATTTTGCATGAGAGGGTTACATCGAAAAGGAGGAGGAGAAGGAGACTCAGACAGAGCATGAATTTCGCCGGACTATATCAATTTTATCTCCGGCAGAGCTCCGCGTGATGTTTGAATGTGTGTACCCTCGGAGCTTGGATTTCACTCACCGCAATGCGCACTACTGCTTGTCACACGGTCGTAACCTCTGCTGTTGTGTTACCGCAGCGATGTTGATGGGAAACGAGCCCGTGTTTTGTCTGAGAATTGTGACCTTCATTTCACCGTCTCCTCCAGATATCGTCTTGTTCAATGTGCAAATTCTTCTAGACTCCGAAACTATTCGCAGATGGCCGAAGTGCATGGCCGCTAATTTTCTAATCACATCCTGTGAACTCTGGGAACTTGAGAAGAGCACCGAGAGTTGCGGTTTTGGGGAACTCCGTAACTGTCTCACTGCGATGCTCGCTCTCTCTCTCTCTCTCTCTCTCTCCCGTTCTCTCATTTGTGTGTGAGCGGCAAACCTCAATCGAGAAGAATTTCTTGGGTTTGAAATTGGTCTGAAATTCTTGCAGTTCTATGTTATTGTAATGTACAAGAGCTGTTTGCGTTTCTTTTTGTAGAGAGGGTTTTGGAGCATTGCGAGTAATTCATCTATTTTTCGGCAGTTGTTATGCTGAGACGGAAGTGTTGGGTCTTTGATTCTCCAGGATGTCGATCCTGTATGTTTTCACTTCCATGGCTCTAGTTGTAACGTGTTCGCTTGTCGCATATTCAGTGATGCAAATCACAAATTCGGCTTCATCTCGCGCTCGCAGAACCACGCCACTTCCGGTCTGATGTGATTGCTGACAATTTATTATTAACAATTTTCGACGTCGATTTCAAATTCAGAGTGCTTCTTCGAGTTCGCCGAACTTTGAAGTGTGCCATTCAAGGCATCAGCGCACTATTGGCTGTGGTGAGTACTGAATTTACCAGTGCATTGTACAGGATCCGGCATCGAAAAATTGCTGGCATTTGTGCTTCATTAGTTGAAAATCTCGTAGAGACGAGAGAATCGTATTCACTGTGTACCAAAATTTTAGAGGAAAATTCTTCGCACGATTTCGACGCTGGATTCTTCTTCGCAACTCATGTACATGTAGCATTTTTATCTGGTGCAGGAGACTGACAAACACAGAATTGAAGAACTACAAAGCTTGATGCGTGTAATGTATTGAAATGTCGAGTGAAGATGAGGAGGAAGGCGAGGAGGGAGAGGAGGGAAACAAGGTGCACATTCATTTCTTCAAATTTACTGCCGCACAAATTCTTTCTGAGCTTCCAACATGCAATGATCTCATAAGGGACTGAGACATGCTCGACAGCGTGAGCGAGAACAAGGGGGAACTTGCTAAGAAGTCAAAGCTCTTCATCAAGAAAGGCTAGGAATCTGAAATTCTGGGATCTATCACAGGAATTTTCATGGAGTGGACTCATGGAAGATTTTGAACCAGTAGGGCCAGGCATTGCAAGTTATCCTAATGGGGATATTTTTGAGGGCTCCTACTGTGGTGGCAAGAGACATGGTTTTGGAAAATACACGTTCACCAAGGATGCTGCAACGTATGAAGGGAATTACACTGACAATCAGAAGGCAGGGTTTGGCACAATGTCCTACCCGGACAAGAGTTCCTACACAGGTTTAATTCTTCATGGCCAACCTCATTGCGACTCCCTTTTAGATAACCATATCTTTGTGAAACCCAAATAAGCAAATCAATTATACGACAGCTCATGTTCATGGCATTAGCGTAGACGTGAAGCTCCGCTTCGTTTTCAAAGTGGTAGATGCGGTCTTCATAATATTATTGTGAGTGAAATCCTCGATGAAAGAACTTAATCTCGACACTGAGAGATTCAGACTTATGGAGAGAAAGAAGAGATTTGCAGGTTCATGGTATCAAGATAAGAGAAGTGGAGAAGGTCAGTATACGTATAAAAATGGCGATATCTACAAGGGACAGTGGTTTGAGAATAAAAAGCATGGTATGGGCACATACTTCTTCAAGAATGACATGGCTCAAGTAAGCTTTCAAATGTAAAAAGTCATTCTAAAGTCAAGTCACTGATGTGTGTTCATCCGCTTAAAGAAACAACAAGGAGTCATTACAGATAAAGGAGATAATATATTAAGGATAGTCATAGTACTTTTTTCTGTGCGTCAGCAAATAATCATGCAATGTGCCAAGAATTCTAGTACGTGGTTCCCAATACACTTGCTTCATACTGTAGCTATGCACATCTTGAAAAAGGATTTTATATTGGGCAATGAAAAAATAAAATGAAAGTGCATCCTGTTGAGAGACTACGACACTGTTTGAGTTTGACAATCGTATTGGTCGGTTGGCATGTGAAGTTCATTGGAGTTTGGGAAAAAGGATTCTTTGCAAAAGGGAAGTGGTTGTTTAAAAACGGTGATTTCTACGAGGGTGACTTCGCCAAGAGCAAACCTGAGGGGCCAGGGAAGTTCATGTTCTTCAAGTCCAAATGCACAGTGACTGGTATATTTGAGAAGGGCAAGTGGACTCTTGGAACCACTAAACAAACACCTGCCAAAGTGATACTTGACTATGCCATGCAAGCTGCCCCCTCACTATTTTCTCCTCCTCCAGATACTAAGAGTTTGCCTTCCTTTGTCATTCCTATGAAATTCAAGTGACTTCTGAAAAGACTAGTGCACAATTTCCTTAACACATACAATACCCCAAAAATCAAATCCATGGTGTATCAGCCCTAATTTTTCTAAACGACTAACTGCTGATGAGTGGTACTTTTATGTAAATTTGTCAGTTGTAAGGACATCTGATCTGCACCAGATTTTCAGTGTGATAGAGCAGGAGTCATGTGCATTTTAGAGGCTGAAGCAATGAGTCTCCCACCCTGAAGGTTGAAGATACAGTAATGTACTTAGACTCTGCCCTGAATGATGGCTTTCCAGATAAGTGCACAGAACACTCTGCACTACATTCTTATAGCATTATTCTCATGGGGATGCATGAATACTTGAAAGGTCAGTACTCTACAAATTTTCACAACAAATACCAGAATGGTATATTAAACTCTACTGTAAGCAAATGAAAATGTGGTTCAGGAGTCTCTGTCTTTGTCCATCTGTAGACTGAACAGCTGTGTGCAGGAAAGTGTGAACTGAAATATTCTGATCTCTTGCAATGTGGCACATCAAAGTAGACATTTGGTTTAGTACTCACTTTGAGGGGACAATCCACGGTATATTTTAGATGGAATAGAGATGCAGCAGTTGCCTCAACAAGAAAGTGTTCTTGCATGACAACAAGGCTTTGTGTTGTGCCTTGACCCATGTCCCAGGTGGTGTGGAAGAGGTTTTAGGAGATAAACAATGTGGTTTAATATGGTTTGGATTATGCAAGGATGTCCTGTCTCAAGGGGGGGAAAAAAAGTGTGAAGACAGTGATGGAGTGATGGATATGTGTATGGAGGTGTTGATAGCTCTGAAGACAAATAATTTCAGTGTACTACATAGAGGACCACTCTCAATTTCGAGAGACATCCACATGTTGCCTCCCATGTGTACAAGCTGTCTCTTTGCAGGCTACCTTTCACATCATATGCTCCACTGACTTGGCTAACTTTTCACTCACAAAAAATCTATTACTCCTTCAATTCTGTGATATCCTCCCTCTAATCTGGATTGTTTATATATATTTATATACACATATACATGTTAAAAACAAGGAGAAGCAGAAAGAAGTGGCTAGTGAAATTTTGCAAAGATTTGGAAGAGTGTGAAGTCAAGAAGGCTGTCATGAGCAACTTCAGGTACTTGTCATCTTTTCAGATAAGTGTCACAAGGACTGGAAGAGTTTGTGTGGTTATTGTGAGGCTCGGATGACCATGAAAGAACAATGAGAGCACAAACAGGAGGAGGACAGTCTACATGAACCCAGGTGTTCCCACCCAATAATTCACAACATCCCACAACCTCTGAGAAAACATTCATGCTGTGTGTATTGAACTCTGAGGACTTGGTATTTCTACAGGCACTGCAGGTCTCCAGGTCAATTAAGTTGGCTGTATGGTTGAATGTCTGCAATTGCTTTTTGATTCTAAATTTTAATATACATGGATAGATAGAGGGCACGTTTACCAAGACAAGCCAGTAACTAAATGGATTCCCATGAAGATCAAGGGAAGCTAGGGTGTATGTTCTCAAATGAGTCTCATTCTCTCCCCTAACCCACTAGCTATACTTGAATGAATCCTAAACCTTGAAGTCCAAGTTGAGCTCTTCAATCAAGCAGTCTCTCCCCCAACTTTTTTTCATTTTTAAAATATTCTATTATTGGTAGTTTTAGTATTTTCTATTCCACAAGAGAATCCTGAGAAATGAAACTCCCAAGAGATCCTTCTTGGGATTCTATAGAAACCTCCCTTTGCTTCCATGATTGCCAAGACTTTGTGAGGGAACATGCAATCAATGGGGACCACACAATTGATAGCCAACAAGAGCAAATAGTGTTTGACCCAATGAGAGCAAGCAAGAGAGAATTCATTCTCACTCTCATTAAAGATCATCCCCTTAAAACCCTAATTGGATGCTCCATTGGGAAGAATAGGATGAGAGAATAGACTTAGTTTTTGTTGGGATGAGGTTTATGGCTTAGAGCCACTGACTAAGTCTCTGCATTGGAGGAGCAAGTGAGTGACTTTTTTTATTATTTTTTCGTTTAACTTATTTTATTGTGTTTGTTCTTTTGTTTTATTTTTTATTTTTTTATTTTGAACAGACGGCAGTGGAGCACTTCATGATATTTGCATTTGCTGAGTTTTGATGAGTACAAGATGGTCAACTCTTTTAAAGCTTTTTTGTTTAATTGTTTGATTTTTTTCATATAGTTATTCTTTTGTTCTTTTATTCCTTCTGAAACCTGATACCTGCTGCCAAACGAATAAACTTTTTTTTTAAAAAAAAATTCAGATATCAAGCCAAGTTATGTGGAGAAAAAGCACCTTTGACACACAGAAGGAGGCATTGGCAAATCTCAGTTTTTGTTTTTTTTTTTTTGGTTTTTGTTTTTTGATGCGTGGAGGGTATAACCATTGAAATGATTGAAAAAGTGAAGAGAAACAGCTCATCTTATGCCCTAATACTCTTGTTATAGAGCAGGCATAAAAGGAATTAAAAAAATCTTAAACCTAAGTTTGAATTTGTCAAGTCAACAATACTAGAAGAATTTTCTAAACATACTATTTATGATAAGTCATCCTTCTCTGAAATTCTGAATTCACTTTAACAGTATACTATGCAATTATTGTGGGCCACAGTTATTTATCTAAATTTTTAATTCTATATATATTACCCCTTGGATTGAAACTAAATTTCTGAAACAAGTTTTTCATTTTTAAAAACATTAGAGGTAAGAATATGTATATATATATATATATATATAATAGTGTCTCCACTAATGAATCATTCTAAATTTTGACTAGAGTAAAAGTTTTAACATAAATGACTTGTTGCTAAAAATATAGGATAGACATTAACTAGTAGTACTTACCACATAAGCTACCTCTCCAACAAGAAGAATTACATGAATTAATTTAGTAATATTTCCATTTAAAATGCAGCCTTCTTGGGTCTAAATATATGACGATTGATGGAATGCTTGCTTCACTGATTGAACATATTTTGTTTCATAAAAGTAACTTTAAATACTACAAATATTACAAACCTTATCATTTTTCACATTCCCAAGTCAAGCACACAACATCTCTCTCCTTATCCATATATTGTTATAATAAAATAAAATAAAAAGATCAAAAGGAACTGAGTACCCTTTAAGATAAAGTGGTTTTTGGTGGGATGTGCCCATCCAATGGGAACAGAACAAAGCCAAGAGTTAGGTGTGAGTTTTGTGCCACAGTTGCCTTTCATCTTGTGGTTCCTATACATTGAATAATAATCTCTTAAAAAACATTTGTACCAGCTACTGTGCTTCAGAGACTTTACCACCAAAAAGTAAAAGTATGTTTAAAAAGAAAGAGAAAAGTACTGTTGACAGAAATTTGGGTTTTGACTCCAAACATTCCATTACATGTTTACTAGCCAAAGCAGGCTTTGTATAGGACACTACAGCAGTACAAAAGATCCTGTGTCATTCATATAAATATATATATATATACAAATCTTACTCAGTGAACAATAATAAGAAAATAACAAATATTTCATGATGGTTAGAGATATTACTTGAGAACAAGCTACTCTGTATCATTTGACATGTGTTCATATCAACCAGAATGTCTTCCTCAGATTGAAAAATACTTTTATTTTATTTTTAAGACTTTTATTCATTTTTCATTCATTCATTTGTATGTGTGTGTGTATGTGTGTGGACATGAATGTTTTGGTGTAATTTATATCATTTAATACATGATTGATCTCAAACAATTCATTTGCATGCAATGTTTTTCATGCAACTGAAGTGTACTAGTTTTGATGATGCATGTGAAGTAACATGAAATGAATGAAATAAAAATAAATAAAAATAAAAAAATTTTGTTTGTGAGAGGTTAAGCTTTGAATCTGTGATTCATTTTCTCTTATCCAATGGTTATTCCGTTTTTCCAAAAATGCCTTAGGATGACCATATTATTTCTTGGTCTTATGCACATTAACAAGCATTACACTAATTTACACAATCATAATTTGCAGACTAGAATACTGAATTTACATCAAAACAATGATTTTGAAATTCAAATGTTCATTAAACAATAAATAAAATTATGCATTGTACAGACTGCAACTCTCCTAAGTTGTCCTAATTGTATATTGTTTTGATTTGTTGATTAGACATCTTCATGCTTTGTATTGCATTTGACCAAGGGAGAGAAAGAGCGGAGAAACAAAAAAAAAGAAATACTTATATCAATCTATTTAAAACTTTTGAAGTTTATTTAAAAAACCTAACCATAAATAAAACTATTTGAACTTCAATAAAATAAAATTTAATCCACATCAAAGTTCATTTGTTGAAAATCATATAACTATTACAAGATTTTAACTTAATATTATTGAATTTGAATTGACCCAAAAAAAAGAGGTTTTAAATAGACAATAGAGTGGTACAAATATTTAACATACACATTAAGTTTTAAGTATTACATGTTAAATATGTGAAAAAGAAAAAAAGAGAAAGAAAAAACTGGTTCACCTGTGTAAGATCAAAGGTCAATATCTTTAATGTAAAAAAATGCAAAGATCAATATGAGAGATTTTCCGATTTGTAAAGCATCTTTTCAACACACATAACTTTAAATAAGTTGTTAATTAGTCTTTAGAAATTATAAAATAAAATTAGTAATAATTTTTTTATAAATATCATTCTAAAATTGGATATTTTAAATTATATTATATATAGATATATAATTATTTTATTTTATTATTAGTAATATTTTTAATATTATATATATATATATAATCAAGGATCTAAATTATTTAAGATACCAAAGTAAAAGTCATCGATTAGCTTATTTCAATATTATATGACTTTTTTCTTAATCAAAATAAAGTATATACTCAAAGAATAATTTAAAAAATATAAGATGATATTATTAAATAAAACTAACTTTTAATAGATTATAAACTAAGTAAAGTGAGTTATATATATATATATATATATATATAGTTGAATACTTTAAAGTAAAAATATAAAGATTTTAGTTTAAATATTTTTTTGATATAGTTGTTTTATATTGTAATATTAATAAAATGTTACTTAAATTATTCTAACATTAATCAAATTATAAAATTCTTAGATATTTATGCTAATTTTCTTTAAAAATTAAAAATAGCATATATGTGTAATAAAAGATTATAATATTGAGACATGAAATTATATTTCGTAATATTTTTTAAAAAATTTAAAAACCTTTTCAGATTATTTAAAGAGAGCTTATGCACAATTATAAGTTTTATTTTATAAGAAAATTTTAAAATTTTAAATAGTGAATAATTTTATACAAAATTATCTATTTTTGAGGATTTATTTAGACTAAGAAGAGAAGGTGAGAGCTACAAGTTTTTAAACTAGTAATTAATTTAAGTTAAAGAGCTTCTCTTAACTGACTTTGTACTTAGAAAATCCAACCAAAAAGACATAAGACAAAAAAATGAGGTGGAATGCATGTTTTTCCTACATGACATGAATAATATTATTTCTTAGATTTTGTGTTACATCTAAAAGAGGTGATTTTTATTTTTTTTTAAAAATAAAGTTGTATAAGAAAATTATTAAAAGCATGTATTGAATTTTTTTAAAATTTTAAAAAAATATATACATATTTGTCATATTTATCATAATCAAGATTTGAGTTTTTATATTTAAAATTTTAATAAAAAATTATTTGATCAATGTGATGGCTTCTTATTTTATATTATCTTCAAAGACTAATGCTTCCAAAAAAATAACTTTTAAAGTGAGCATTTTGGTCTAAAGGTTCTCTAAGATCATATTAAAAAATGTTTCAAAAAATTATCTTATCAATAGTAATATTTATGGAAATCATAGATTTATATTTATTTATAAATAAATATTTAAAATTAGATTTAGAAGATGAAAGGAATAAAATGAATAAAATATGCTAAAAAATCATATATTAAAAATTAACTAGTTTCAAATATAAATGATAGAAAAAATATTTGATTAAGTTTTAAGGAAAAAAAAAATCTGAAAAAATTTAATTCAAACAAGTACACGTGTTTTATTAGCATTATACTCTAAAATTATTAAACAGAAGCTATTAGTTGCTTAGAATGCACTAGAATATCCACACATATTTAAAAACAAATGTCTCAGTGTTAATAAAATAGATATCTATTTGAGGTAATAAAATCCAAATCACTAATTTTAATACCAACCGAAATTTGTATAGAATAAATTTTGGATTTTGAAAATTATTTTTTAAAATTTATATATAAAAAATTAATGTATGTTGATTACTATGAATTACACTACCAATTAGATTGATGGTTAGCTGCAATTTCTTAAATTTTATTCTTTTATTAATTATATTTATTTTAAAAAATATTATAAAAAATTTAATATATTAGAAAATAATCAATCATCACCAACTCTTATTGAAACAAATAATGATTGAAAATCTGAGATAGAAGAACTTTTGGATTCTAAAAAATACAAAAATGAACTAGAACATCTCATTAGAAGAGATAATTTGCAGCTTCTAAAACAAAGTAGTACCTGTAAAAGAAAAGGTGATTTGTTTTCTTATGACAAGACTACTTTATAACTAGATATTAATTCAATTTATTATAGGTATTCAACATCTATCATGGCAAAAATTAGTTATTTTATTGTACTTGTAAAGTAATATTTTTAATATTATTTATAAGTACAATAATATTATTTATAAGTATAATAATATTATTAGTTATATATAATACTATATAAAATATTAAATTTTGTTATTACTTTATAAAATACTATATATAATATTATTTATTTTTTATATATATAATATTACCATTCAATAACAATATTCTTAAATATATTTGATATGTTTAAGATCTTTAACTATAAAAAATCTAAGAATTATAAAAAAATTAAATTTATCTTTTCTATTGGAGAAAAAGCCTTAATTTTGCTTATTTTATTTTTATTTTTATTTTTTGCAATATTTAAAACTATTAATAATATTTAAAGATTGATAATAGAAAAATATTAATAAGATTTATTTTCTTATAATTATTTCTTAAATTATTTAAATTTAATTTAATCTTATTAATATTTTATTATTGTTAGTATATTTTATTATTGTTAGTTTTTTTCATAGATGCTAAAATTTCTATCAATATTTTAGTATTTTAGTATATTTTTTAACATTCTTATTAAGAACCAAACTAATAAAAAAAGAAAAAAGAAGAAAAAAAGATAAAGATGGTATAATTAGAATTTATATTAGTTATTTATCAACCTATATTGTATTTTAATATTTATAAATAAGTAATAAAATTAAAATATAAAGTAAAAAACTTAAAATATTTAAATTTATACTACTAATTCTAATAAAAATACTTAAATAAAATCTAACAAGTTTTAAGAATTTTTTTTTTTTTTTTGAAAATACAATCATATCAAAGTACATTAAAACATCTATTTTAAAATTAAATTTACATTCTTCAGAATTTTAAAATCTACAAAATACAATCTTGAGTACCAAATTTTGATACCATTTGAGACTATAGAAAGAAGGTTATTGTTAAGATAGTAGTTTAATTTTGCAAATACATACAAACTTATAAACCAATTATTAATAAAAATCTATAAATTTATTATTAGAAAACTACTATAAAACCATGTATACTAAACAGAATCTATTAATTAATGTCCGATTTACTAACAAGATATTTATTTCATTAGGCCACATAATAGTATGGTAGGCTACACTGTTACATGATATTATAACCAACTAACTGTAAACTATGTTTTTTTTTTTAATTGTTTGTCAAAGGGATATAGTATAGAATTCTTTACATCTTGCCTTCTTCACACCACAAGAAGTTTGAAATTAAATAGCTCATGTGAAAATTGATAATAGAAATATCCCAAATGGAAAATCTTAGTGTGTTTCTCACAACTTTTGGTATATATTTATTACATTCATAATAATATTATTGTTATTAAAAAATTGCTCTCTTCATGTTCTGATGAGAATTGGTTTTTTTACATGTATTTGATGCTTGCAATCATGATATATTCTATAGACTATACCTTTTGTTCTTTGTGAAGAAAAATAAATATTTAGTACTATGATTACCAAACAAGACACTTTTGCTTAAAGTTTTTCTGGATTGAAAGCCTTGTTTTGAATCTTTTTGTCTGGAGATCATTGTAAAACAACAATGGAAGTAAGTTACAAAACACTTGTTTATAGCAATATTAAAAAATTACAGAAAAACATTAAAAAAAAAGAAAAAGAAAAACTCCAGCTGTATTGAGTTATTATAGGAATTTATTCGACCATCTCAACCATGACTATTATGAAAATTGCATGTTAAATAATCTTCTCATGTAGAAAACAAAGAGTGCTTAAATAACCACATATCTCCAGCTTTGAATATAAGCATAACATCAAATAGATGTTGACTTTCTCACCTTTTTATTGCTTTACTTTTTTTCATGCCAAATAATTCAAAAACAATTCGTGTAAATACCCATGTAGCATCCATCAATATCCTTATAAAAACCTATCGAATATTTTACAAGGTCTTGCATGCCTCATTATCTGTAACTTTGATTCACATAAAAATTCTACACTATTGATTCTCTATTTGATAAATTATATATATATATTTTTTTCCTTTTCAAATAAAAATTTACCAAAAATCCCCTAGATTGTATTTAAATATTTCTATCAGCATTTTGAATTAAACAGTTATTTGAGTTGGGTTCATCCCAATTGCCCATTCCCCCGTTTATTCAAAACCCTAAAAGCATGAATGTTTCAACATAAGGTTCAAGGAAAGACCATCCTATGAAGTGGTTTAGGGTTTGAGGTTACATTGTGATTCTTCCTAGATCTAACCCTAAACCCTAAACTTGCTAGAGTAACTTTGTGCATTTCCATTAGTTGTGGCAAGAGGCATTGATTTGGATGACAAAACCTCATTGAATGAGTCAATTTAGCCTTTCTTTAAAGAGGGATCATACTAACACCAACCTTTCAAAATTTTAAACATCATTCAACTTGGTCACAATGCTTTTATAAAAAAATGATGAAAAAGAAGAAGTCTATTTCAAGACTTTTTATTTATTGATTGATTTTAAGAAGAATTCATTTGATACAGTGTTGAAAATCATGTTGTCAGGTCTCTCTTTAACTGCTCATTTTCTGAATGAAAATCAAGTTTCATGAATTTTGAAAAAAAAATACTAGCATTACTATGTTGTTCCACTGAACTAATTGCAGAACTTTGAGCAGAATGGAGATAAAGACCACTTCATTTATAGAAACATTGCCACCCCATGTTTGAATTTTTATGAATTATAATTTTAGATGTAGTTTTTAAAGGTTTCCACGCTTTTGGCACTGCCCAAAAATCCAATCTCCTAATGCCACGTGTCCACCTGTTCTGGAAAGAAATTGGAAGCTTTAATGTAACTATCCCTTTCAAATATTGAATTTTGTCTCATATTATGGTGACCTTTTGTGCTTTGCACCATGCAAAGGTCATATCCAAGGCAATGTTAAAATGAAACATATGCATCTTTCTTATTGAATAAATTAGAAAAATGAGTCATTCTTTTATTCAAATTTTTAGTATATATTTAAATTTAGATATATGTGTATATGAATGTATGTATATGAATGTATATATATATATATATATATATATATATATCATAAATAATAATATTTTGGAGAAAGAAAATTCCAAGTTTTCTGTGATGCATTGATTATTTATACCATTAATCAGTTTATTAACAGTTTCAAGATATGTCAAATTTGACAATAGAATTGGTTTCAGATTATTAAAATTGAATAATTTTCATGGTGTGCCTTGTGGTGTTTATTTTGGTTTCTATTAATGTGCTGTGGTTATTATTTCAGTGTAGAAAAAAGTTAAATAAATACAGTCCATTTTACAGACAATCAACCTCATTCTTTTAAATTAAAATATTTCATTAATTATCAAATTATTCCACTATATCATTGAATCCAAGTTAATAGTACCTGGTTCTCTTATAAAAAATCAGAACAAAATTTACAAGAAATTTTAAAACTTTAAAACTAAGATTGCAATATGCTTATAACTCTATTTTCACCCCTTCAAATGTTTCTCAACTGATTTCATTCCCACAATCAAAAATAATTTTGAAATGCATGACACATACTATTTATCATTTGATACCACATATCAAAAATCTTAAATCTAATGGATATATATATTACTTTTTTCTACACTTATTGCACAATAAAAAAAAAAAAAGAAAAAAAAAATCTGTAATCTGGATGTTGCACGGGCATGAAAAACTTGTTCAATAATCGAGTTGGTGTAAGAACGTAATCTCCAAGTATAAATTAAGCAAACAATCTAAGACATCAAAACCCCGAGAGGACGAAAAAAAAAACACCCTAGAATGCAACCAACAAGAACCGCAGCGGATGAATGAACCTCGCAATCGTGAATCTGACCCTCGAACGAGAACTGTTCATCCAAAGGCCAGCACCGATTCCTCGTTGGAAGAGTCGTGGGCCTGATGACAGGACGGGGTGGTGGTGGTGGTGGCGCCTGGCGCCATGTTCGCTGCAGCCCCGCAGTCACCACCACCGCGTGCCAGACGCATTGCGAGGTTCGCCCACCTCACCTCACTCCCATGCTTCTCGCAGTTGCTGCTGTCCATGTCTCTGACTCTCCCATGCAACAACGCCCTTTTGCTGTTGTGGGTTTCTTCTTCTTATCTCTGCAGTTACTCCCCACTTCAAGCTCTCACCTTTCTCATGCCACCATCTCCGTGCATGTTCTCTCGCTGAAGCCAAACAGATCTCACGATTCCATCCCCATTCCGTGCCATGCTGTGTCATCTGAGCCATCACTGTGTTGTTACTGGCACTGAGATCTGCATGCTGCTGTTGCTTGACAGCATTCGAAGCGGAAGAGAATGAGAGTTACTGCGCTTCAATCTACCCAACCCTGCCAGAGTTTCCTCTCTGGGTAGGAATGTTGGTAGTGGTAGAATTACGTTTTTTGTGACTGAGTGATTTCTGGTGAGCTGATCGTCATATCCAAGGCTGCTGTCGGAGATTGAAACTTGTCGTTGTCGAGTTCCAATGGTAGGTGGCTCACAGTCCAGCACGCATCCTTTCCGTGTGGTGCTGGTATCTGTGTGAACTCCATTAGCAGGCTTCGATGTTCGCACAGATTTTTGTCTGAAGATCGTATGTAAATGGAGGGACATAATTCGGTTATCACCTTGTTATTCAAGCTTATGTAGCATCAACGAATGACAGTTAACCCAGTCAATAATGAAAGGAACACTGTGTGCGACTCATTCTCCCGCACACTACTTGACACTTGCAGTAGGCGCTACTCATTTCTGTCACTAAAAAAGAGTATAATATTTGTATTTTTTCAAAGAAGAAATGATGTACTTTGACAATACGGTAACAACGTGGAGATGCCTCCACTCTCGAGGCCGGTCACCTTTTACTTCGTCTAACCCACTTTCCTCAGCACAAGAATATCATTTCTAAGCACAATGCGCTCCTACGGTTCAATCCCGCTACACCCTTAAAAGCAGCATCTCACAGCTAGAACGAGATCTCCCCTTCCCTTCACTGCTTTTTGGACCGATTTTCTCCCATCTCTATATATGGTTTTCCCCGGTCTCTGGTTCTGCGGTAGCGGAGCTGGCGAGAGAGGGAGTGTATGTATACGCGCGTGTCCAAGAGCTTCTTGCTAACAGAGGAATCGACTGAGTTGGGTCTCCTCTGTGTGCTCTAAAGCGAATCCTGTATTCCGACCTCACGTGTCCTTGTGCTCCTTTTTATGGGCTTGAAGGGAGTGCGTGCTTCTTGCCGATCCTGTTAATAGGTCTAGCATTTTTTGTTGCAGCACCGACAAGCTTCTTAGATTTTTCCTTGCAGTACAATTTTTTTCCTACACGGCTTGGTTCGCTCTGTGGCCCGTGCGTTTGAGCTGAGGCCTTGATCTCGTATCCCGTTGATGGTTGTAGTGCTGCGGATGACTGTATAATGCCATTCTTTTGCCCAGTTCTTCCAGAAAGTGGGGTTTAGTCTTTTGTAGGCTTTCATGGTTCCCTGATTTAGTTGTGTCGAGAAGCTTCTAGTTCTGTGAATTGTGCGCGGAAGACGAGGTTTTTTTTTTTTGTTTGGAGAACTGAAGATCCAAATTGAGTACAAATCGTCTCGACTACAGAATTTGTAAAACTTGTGAACTCAGCGGAGGTTTTTGCTGATTAGTTAGGCATCTGTTGGAGGGCTTCCTGCTCTACACCAGAACACAAATGATCGTCGAGTAAAAGTCGGTATACTCGATTGGATGTCACTGCATAAGTTCGAAAAGTTAAGGAGTAGCGGCCTGTCCTTCAAAGGGAGTGAAAGAAGTCTGAATGAGAGCATAACCGCTTCATTTTCTATGGACACGTGCATCTTTAGAGAGGACGTAGTTAGCAGAGTTGCAATATCTTGTTGTAAGTTCAGGTATCACCCAGTGACGAGGTCCTTGCTGGAATGCCACAGCCAGAGGCCGGCGCGCATGTGCATTTAATGGTACTATTTCTTGCAGTAGATAAACTGTTTTTTATGCAGTCTCTGTGAATCAGTTGAAGTTTGCTTCTTCTGGAGGAGGATCTGTCATCTGTCGACAAAGAAGGTCAAGTATGGGAGCTATGACGCGTCGCAAGTGCGTTCCTAGGGATGGTATCAGGTGACCTTCAAAATCATGGGTTATACATTTCTCCTCCTCTAAAGAATTGCTACATGCAATTGGATAGAGAGTATATACACAGCGATGAGTAATGAGTATCGGTGCGATGAAGGCTTACATGGATCTTGAAGCATGACTGAATTCATTCCGGAACTCGTGTCACGAACAGGCAACTTGTGTGGAGCAAAGAATTTTACTCTTGGATTGTAACGCTGTGAGTTCCTCTATTTCAGATAGATGGAGCTATTCATTTGTTAATGCTACTGTTAGCAATTTGTCGAGGATCATGTTCTGGTCTATAAAGTATGCGTACGAATTTGTCCTTATTTGTGCAATAGGCAGTTTTCTGAGCTGTTCCATCCTTTTGGTAGCGGGGTGACGTCGTTCTTTGCTATGAACAAGGAGTTTCGCAAATCTGACATCTGTGATTTGTTGCAGGTTAATATAAATCAACCCCAACTTCCATAGACGTTGGTGGTACAATCATGACGAATATGAATGCCACACTTTCGGAGGATGTCTTCGAAGAGCGCCACACCAGTATGGAGGAGGTACAGAACCATATACACTAAACACCTCATTGTATTGTTCGTTTTGATTCAAGAGTTTAACACAAAATCGAGGACAAGTTCGTGGAACAAATCTACAGAGCTTATGTAGCTTTCACACGAATTACTCTCGCAGAAAAGCTGCCCATCGGTTTCCACTTTCTGCAGGACGATATGATTCTATCTTAGAAATTGCAGCTTATGGTGGTACCATTGATTATTATCTTCTAGCATTAACAAAAGTATCACAGTTGCTAATTTCATTGTGAGGGTACGTGTTGCAGGTGCTGCCTCTTCACATTCTGTCAGACATCTGCAATAGGGTCAGGGACGCAAAGGACCTCGCAAATTGTGCGGCAACGAGCAGAACCATGGGTGACGCTGTGCGAAATGTTCAAAGCCTCAATCTTATCTGCCTGAAGAAGTATTTCCTTCTGGCACGAAAGCGCTTTCCTATTCGACTCCCATGCCCAACCTCAGATGATGAACATGATCTTGACACAGACTCTGAGGACGACAGCGATGAGGAAGAAGTTGAACCCTGCGTAGCGTCAGCCCCAACCTCAAGCTCCTCTGAACAGCAGCCCCAGGATGATGTTAGTGAAAACTCAGCCCCAATCTCAGGTTCCTCAGCACAGCAGCCCCAGGATGCTCTCTCTGGAAAGCCTACTCTAATCCCAGGTTCATCCTTACCCCAGGATGGTCTCTGTGGAAAGCCAGCCTCAGCTAAGCCGCCTGTCTATGTGTCATTCAAGATCGCATGTCTGAACATGCTCGGGCGTGTGAAAGATGTTAAGCATCTTCGAATCGAAGTTGACCAGGAAATGCAAGCAAACTTGTTTCAGAAGGAGGAGATACACATGGTGGACTTCTGGTTGAGCGAGCCCATGTTTGTACGCAAGTGGGTGTCAGCGTGCTTCAGAACGCTTCAGCATTTGACTGTTGTTGATTACGGCCAGCAGGCCATCATGCGCCAGTCTCCCATTCTGAGAGTGCTCTCTGAAAACTGTAAGTTTCTTCCGTCTCTTCGACTTGAGGATTTTTGGCTGGATGTATGGCTTTTGTAACACATCTTTGATGTAAGCAATTCTCCTAACTTTGATTGGCTTGGAACAGGCAAGGAGTTGACGCATTTGGAGTTGAGGAACATGTACCTCGACACAAATGATCTGGACAAATTACCTAAGCTGGAAAGCCTCACTCTCCGGTGTATTAAAATGACAGAAAGGTCTCTTACTGACATCAATATGTGCATGCCAGCATTAATAACTCTTGCACTTGTGAGTGTCTTCGGTGTCCAAGAAGCCCGAATGGTATCCAGAAAATTGGAGGTATTGTGTCTGGGACTGTCCACAAGCGCCAGGATAGTGGATCTGAACCTTCCCGAAGTTAAGAAGCTGCAACTAAAGATGACATGCCCAGATATACTCCGGGTGCGTGCTCCCAAGTTGACCTACGTCGCGGTCTGCATGGAGAAACGAGATCGACCCGAGGTAGAGTTTATGGAGGTGAATAAACTCAAAGAGCTTCTCTTTGGAGCTTCACACTTCTCATTACTCCCCTACCTCATGAAGAGCAACCACTTACTGGAGAAGATTTTTCTGGATTTGCCATGCATGGCTCTAGGGGAAGATGGCAAGTGGGAAGGTGTTCTGGAGCAGATCCCGAGGAGTCTCCCCGACATTGAAGTTCTCAAAGCATCATGCCCCATTTTGCACACACTCAGTGTTGGCCCGGGCCTTTGGCATTCCATGGAGGAGTCCTTCGAGATCAACCAAGAGCTGGCTACATTCCGGAGGTGGCGAACCCTCACCAGGTTCATTGTGCACATGGTAGTTCAGAGCGTGGACAATTGCATGTCAGTCTTGCAGTGGCTGGTGGATGCGGTTCCCACCCTCAAGTTCCTGGAAATCTACGTGCATGTAGACAGCCCTGCCGATCGGCAGCTCTTCCGAGCGAAATGTGAGGAGGAATTCACGATGCTCACTAAATTAACGATGGGGACCTGGAAACGGAGCTTGAACTTTACCTGCTTCAGCTTCTGATTATGTTCAAAACTCACTTATCCGCACTAAAAAACTTGTACATACACTTTGTAACCAGCACCCAACTGTTGCTTTTTGTTTCGTTATGCTGTGTAGCTTCGTGAATACTCTTGAGAACTTGTATAAGTGGCACAGTTAGTGTTTTTGTTAGCATGTAGTTCTTGAGAATGTGATTTTTTTTTTTTTTTTTTTGATGCAAAAAATATTTAGAGATAACCTAAAAAAAAATTGGTGATATATTATAGATGCCAAATTCATTTCAAATAATTTTAATTTTTAAAGAGATTTTTTTGTCAATAAGGTTTAAAAACCACTAACTGTGCTTTCAAGTACTTATTTAAAAAAAATTCAAAATCATTATATCTAATTTATCTTTTTAGAAAATATATATCTAAAATCAAATCAAAATTTTAAAAATATTGATATTTGTAAAATATGTGGTTTATGTTAAAATTCAATATAAAACCTAAAGATATTAGCTAAAATTTAACCTACCACTAACACTTCTTTCTTCCTTTTTTGACCAAAAAATCACATTCATGACAAATCAATGATAGAAACATTCATGACAAATCGTTAGACCACATGAATTCCTAGAACACAAGTCTACTCACAAAACCTTGTTGTCTGCCAATCCCAATTGTTCTATTCCCCTACTTGTCTGTGTTCTTATCTGGAGCACCCAATTGTCACTCTTAAGACTCAGCTCCCTCATTGTTGGTAAAGCACACCCCATTTTAGTCCAAGACTATTAGTTCCAGTGCAAGACTAGGTCATCACAGAAAAACTCTATTTTAAATGATTCTATTGCTTCTTGGCGTAGATTCCAAGGTCAGGCCTGTTGACAATAGGACCAGACGATACCGATTTGTAATCAACAAATACCAGTCTACCGCACATGCATTGAATTGACTGAAACTCTGCCACGTATACAAGTTCTCAAGAGTGGGACTCGTATACAAGTTAGTGGGACTCGTAAGTACTTGAAAGCACAGTTAGTGGTTTTTAAACCTTATTGACAAAAAAATCTCTTTAAAAATTAAAATTATTTGAAATGAATTTGGCATCTATAATATATCACCAATTTTTTTTTAGGTTATCTCTAAATATTTTTTGCATCAAAAAAAAAAAAAAAAATCACATTCTCAAGAACTACATGCTAACAAAAACAAAGACATAATTAATTAAAAAAATTATCTACAAGATTTATTTTAGCTATAGATTTGTTTCTTCATCTGCTTAGAAATAGGTTTAAATTGTTTAGAAATTGGTAAAGATTTCATGTTTTTAAAGTTTATGAATGCATAATATTATTTGGATCATGAATTTAAATTTTTAAAAGTTTTTGAAGAAAAAAACAACTGTTGGACAATTTTTTTTTATGACAAAGTAAAAAATAAAGGCTTTTGGAAGCCACAGATTATTATTGAAGATATGTATAAATACATGTAGTGGTTTTTGAATAATTAATTTTCTTTTGGAAAAAAAAAAAAAAAAAAAAAAAAAACCACCAAATAAAGATTATAAAAAATGATATAAAAATATTTAAAAAGTTGAATATAAAATTGTAAAAATTCACCAATTTTAAAATTACTAAATTATTAGAAAGAATTAATGGTACATAAAAATATATTTAGATACAAAATTAAAATAATATTATTACAATTAAATAATAAGAGATATAATAGCCTAATTTATTATACTAGTATGCAAATACATATAACAAAAGTAAATTACCTTATTATAAAAGAAGAAAAAATATCAATTATTTTTGTATTGAAGAAGATTTCATATCACTTGTTTAAAAAATTAAAAAATTAAAAAATTCTAATAATAATTTATTTAACTATTTATTAAATCTAATACAAAATCAAAATATATATTATATATATATATATATATGATGAGTTAGGAGTTGATAGTATTTTTTTTTTTTTATTGTAGCTGAAATTTTGGATGAGAAATGTATATATTGTTGTGAAATTATTTAATATTGAAATAGAATGAAGTATTTAGATTGAACAACAAAATATAATTTTATACAACTATAAGAAGTTAGTTTCATTACTGTACAAGAAAATTTCTTATTAAATAGTTGAAATCAAAGATATATCTAAGATCTTTTAGAAGTTTTATAGATAATTTTGTGATAAATTTTTTTTAGGAAAAATACCACAGAAAAGATTTTAGTTAAATGATATTATTATTTAATATTCTATATAGATACTTTTTATTATTATAAAAGTATGATATTTTTTAAAATCATAAAAATAAATCAATTATTAATAGAATTATATTTTATATATTCTACTTGGATTATATAAAAATAAAAATATTAATTTTATAAACTCTTTATTTATAAAAAGAATTTATTTATTTATCAAAATTGTAATAAATTATCTTATTAAATTTTTACAAGTTTAAAATCTATAGACTTTAATTTTTTTTAAAAATAATTATTTGTAATTAAAGAATTATTTGATTTATAATTATTTGATTTATAATTATTTTAGAGATAGATAATAAGTAAAATTAGAATAAAAAAAAAAAAGATAACTTCAAATTAAAATATAAAAAAATAAACGCAACCACTTGAATTAAATATAAAGAAATATAATTGATAATAATTAAGTGTCATGGATATAAGATTTATTTTAATAGTTATTTTGATAATATGGTAGGTAAAATTAGATACAAATAGATTAATTTGATAATATCTTATAGAAAAGCTTTCTAGAAGCTTCATAGACTCAATTTCATCTTTATTCATGTCTATAGGTGATTGGTAGGTTAGAAACTTGGCCAACAAATTAGCCATGTGTCTCACATGTTGGTAGCTTGTGGAACAAGCTGATTACATGGTATACATATAAGAAACTTATCTTAAAAGTTTGACATATATCTTACAAATTGGACATGCGTTGGAGGTTCTATAAAATATTGCTATGTAGCTCTTAGATAAATAATATATATAGAAATAAGAATAAAGCCTTCTTCATTTTTATCAATATCTTTTTTGTTTTTAGTCTTGTTTCAAGAGTCTATATTCTTCTTCTCTTTGGCAATAGCCATTCTAATTTAATATTATACCATCTTTGAGTGATTCTTTATTCTTTTTAAGTAATACAAGAGTATTTTGATACTTTGGTTGTCTTTGTTTCATATCCTTGACAATTTGATAATAGTGCTAATTCATTGTTCTTGTTTTGTATTTTAAAAGTAAGTGGATTATCCTACTTTTATTTTTGTATTTGAAAATTGCAAACTACCTATCTTTTAACTAACATTCTTTGCTTTCTAACCTTGATTTTTTTCTTAAAAAGAATAAATCACCTTTCTTTATGAGAATTTTAATTTGATATTAGAGGTTTAGGGTTTCTCTCTTTTAATTTGAATTGTAGATTTATTAAGTTGTCTAAGATAGAAGAAAAAATCATAGATACTACACTTAGTGAAAGTGAGAATAGATTCGGAACTATTGTAGATCTTCAAGAGCTTATTAATACATTTAGGGTGGAAATTTTATGTATCACTAGTGTCAACTATGGAAGTACTATTCCTATATCTATGAAAGAAGTCTAGATCCCATATCAAAAAGTTGTACAATTGAAAGAAGCAAGTAGATTGGCCTCACAATTAAATCCAAGAACTATTGCTTCTACAAGGACAAAGGAAGCTAAGATTAATATGTCTAAGTTTGATAGAACAAGATCAAAATCTTGAGGATTTTTGCAACAAATCAAGCTTTATTTAAGGTTGTATCTTTTTCAATATTCTAATGGATTTACTCAAGTTGGATTCACAAGCATACTTCTATTTGGAAGTGCTCTTTCTTGATTTATTCCTTAGATATAAAAGTGTATATTTTATACTATTCAAGTAAATTTTTTAGGATACATTATTTTTAATGATAGTCTAATGATAGATTCTAAAAAAATTCAAACAATTATAAATTAAAAAATTCTAAAAATAATAAAAGTAATACAATATTTTTTGAGATTTGTCAATTATTATTGAATCTTCATCTAGAACTTTTTTCAAGTTATAGCTCTACTGATATACTTAATTTATAAAAAAAAAAAACTTAAGTGGAATAAAAAAATAAAAGTATCATTTGAAATTTTGAAGATAGCTTTTACTTTTATATCAATCTTATATTCCATCAACTTTTTCAAAGTATTTTTTATGGAAACAAATACATGAAACTTTGCCTTGTATGCAATATTGTTACAAATGGGAGGAAATGAAAATTTCATCTAATAGCTTTTTATTTAAGAAAATTTTTACTAATCGAGATTAAGCACAAGATTGATAATAAAGAATTTTTTGCAATCATAGATTCTTTTTAAGAATGGTGTCATTATCTAAAAAGCTCTTCTAATCCAATCATTGTATATATGATTCACAAGAATCTCAAGTATTTCATATCAACATATATTTTGAATTATTGCTAGATTCGTTTGAGCATGTCTTTGTTAAGATTAGAGTTTATTATCACTTATCAATTAAGAAAACAACAAGGTTTGTTTGATGTCCTTTTTAGATATTCTTATCTTACACCAAAAGAAAGAGATGCAGCTTTTGATCAACAAAAGATGATTTTGTTAAAACCAAAAAATATTCATTTTCAAGTAATGAAATTGACATTGACTGTTCATTCAACTTTTTTTAAGCAAGTCCAATTAAACATGTTTTTAGACCTTCTTATTCATGATATTAAGAATAATTTATTTAAGTCTCATGATACTTCTAAATTTGAATTTAAGAATAATCTATTCTATTTTAAGAGATACTTATATATTTCAAAAAGTAAAGCACAATTATGTATTCTTGAAGCTTATCACAATTTTCTTATAATAGGAGATTTTAGATACAACAAGACTTTAGAATTAATATCAAGAGATTTTTGGTGGCTTCAAAAGAAGAAGATAGTTAAAGAATTTATAGAATCTTGTGATATTTGTTCAATATAAAAAACTCCTTGTCATCAATCTTATAAACTTTTTCAACCATTATCTATACCAGAACAGCTATGATCTTTTGTTTCTATGGATTTTATCATAGATTTATTAATTTCAAGTTCATATGATTTTATATTTGTGATTGTAGATTGTTTTACGAAGATGGCATATTTTATATCATATTATAGGTGAAAAAATACCTAAATTCATCCTTAATAATATTTATTGCTATTATAGATTAATAAGGGATATTATATTAGATTGAAAGATGTAATTTATATCAAAATTTTAGAGAACCCTTTTTAAGATATTAAAGGTAGATATAAAACTATCTTTAGCTATCCACCTTTAAATTCATAGATAAATAAAATGGATAAATTAATTTTTGAAATAATATTTGAGATGTACCATTAATTATTATCAAGATGATTAGATAATTCTTTTTGTCTTTGATAGAGTTTAATTATAATAATTCAATATATTTTTTTATTCAATAAATATTTTTTTTACCAATTATGGTTATTATCCATGACTTGATATTTTTGACTTTTCAAAAGCTGACAATCTTGTGAAAAAAGACTTGATAAATCAATTGTTAGAGTTATATCCAACAATGAAGGTACAATTAAAAGAAGATAAAAAACAACAAAAGAACAATCCATATGTCTATCATATAAAAAAACCTCAATTGTATGTTGGTGACAAGATATGGCTACTTCGTCATAATATCAAGACTATTTATTCTTGTGATAAGCTAGATTATTATAGGCTTGGACCATTTCCAATTTGTAAATAAGTCAATTCAGTTGCTTATCAATTATACCTATTGGAGTCTATGAAGATCCATTCTATATTCTATGTATCTTTGTTTGAGCTATATAAGACATCGGATATACAAGAAAGAAGACAAATGCCACCACCTCCTATAGAAATGGACAACAATGAAGAATTTGATATAAAAGAAGTCTTAGATTTGAGGTGGCAATAAAATAAGTTGGAATATCTTATATATTGGTGTGGATGTAATATTAGTGAATGCACATGGGAGCCATCTAGGAATCTAGCAAATACATCAATCAAAATTAATGCATTTCATCAACAACATCTATCAAAATCAAGATGAATAAAACCTTTACTATGAAACAAAGCAAGTTTAATGGACATATCTTATATCATTGTTTGTTATTCCTTTGGATTTTTAGTACTAAGAAGATGAAAAATCAACAACCAACAAATTTAGCTTAAGAGCTATTATTTGCTGATTTAATAGATAAGACATTAGCACTATTATAACCTTCAAGATGATGGAATAGAAATGAAGATCCTCAAGAATAACATGTTGTTCTTCAAATTAATGGCAAAATATAATGTATTTGGTATCACGACATTAGAAGAGACTCCCAGTGTTTGATAATACTTTTAGACGTAGGAACTACTCTTGATGGTGTTCCAAATGTTTTTTTTGAAAAAAGTTATAAATGCCTCAATAATGATCAAATATCAAGGTGGTCTTCATGCCCTAGTATAGGACACTATCAATGGTTGAGAGGACCTATCAACTACCTTTGAAGGAAACAAAGATCAAAGTATGTGACAAATATAATTTGGCTCATTTTGGATTTCTTCAATATGTAATTACTACTCCTTGTAGAATTTGTCTTTAGAGGGGCGGAGGAAAATAATATCATGGATATAAGATTTATTCTAATAATTATTTAGATAATATAAATAGGTAGAAGTATACAAAAATAAATTAATTTGATAATATCTTATAAAAAAGCTTTTTAGAAGCTTTATAGATACAATTTCATCTTTATTCATGTCTATAGGTGATTGATAAGTTAGAAACTTAGTCAACAAGTTAGCCACATGTCGCATAAGTTGGTAGCTTGTAGAACAAGCTAATTACATGGCGTGCATATAAGAAACTTGTTTTGCAAGTTTGACATGTGTCTTGCAAATTGGACATATATTGGAGGTCCTATCAAATATCACCACATAGCTCTTACGTAGATATTATATATAGAAACAAGAGTGAAGCCTTCTTCATTCTTGTCAATGTTTTTTTTTTGTTTCTAGTTTTGTTTTAAGAGTTTCTACTCTTTTTGTCTTTGACAATAGACATTCTAATTTAATATTCTACCATCTTTGAGTGATTTTTTATTCTTTTCGAGTGATATAAAAATATTTTGATACTTTTGTTGTTTGTGTTTTATATCCTTGACGTTAAGATGAATCTAATTGTAGTGTGATTTTAATCTTTATTGAACTAGTTTTAAAAATAAATTTATATAATGTAAATAATACACTAAAAAAAATCATAAAGAAAAGAAAAGTAGGATACTCTTGTCTTTAACTATGCTATTAGCTCAAGAACCTTCTTTTATTCAAATAATTGCTCCTATCTCTTCATTGCTCCAAATTTGATAATCCTTAGAATATTGTAAAGTTAACTTATATGACTTTACCAACACCAAATTTTGTAGCAGTGTATTTATTAAGCATTGCAAACTACTCTTCCAAAGTTGTGTAATCCAAACCACCAAAGTAGTGGATTGCTCTTCACTTAAATTATTACTAAAAATATCTCAATTCTAATTTTAATAATTTTTAATTAATTAGAAAGTAAAATTTGAAAGTCTTTTTATTTATTTTAAAAAAATTTAAAACTCATTAAATTAAAAGACTGAGTGAGGGAAATTTGAGGCCCTTTGACAATTAATTGGCTAAATAATAATTGAGCACTACTTTGCCAATATTGACTTTAAATTAAGATTAACAATAAGATATTTTTATTAGCTTGGATGTTTTACTTCAAGTACTATTTAAGTAAAAAATAAAATAAAATAAAAATCTACTAAAATAATTTAAAATATAAAAAAATATAAAAATATTAGAAGAATAGAGAATCAAAAATAAGAGAGAAAGAGACTAAATAATAATGAGACAATATTAAGTTAGTGTTGGAAAAGAGTAGCTCCTTGCCTTGCATCCAAGAATACCTCCTTCTATCTATTCTATACTTGACCTATTGCATATAATTAGATTAGCATGTCATGAAGTCAAAAATAATAATAAAGTATTATTTTAATTGTATGTATTTATTAAAAAGATCTAACAACCAAAGATAAATAAGAATTAGATCATTTTCTTTTACAACCAACTCTTTCAAAGACTCTGCCTTAATACTAGCTACCAATTCAAATAGATGCTGCTATCTCTTTCTTGTTCCAAATATGAAGATTTGAGGCTTATGAAAAAACTAACTCATACAAATTTAGCATTATATAATTACGTAGAATTAAAATTATTGATCATCGAGACATGTTTTAATAACAATCTAAGAAAATGATCATATTTCAAAATTTGGATGGTTCACCTTATTCCAATAATACAAAACCATAATAAATAAATAAAAGATACAAATTGTTAAAGAAAAGAGTGGATTTTAAATCTTTGTAACAAAATCTAATAATATATTCTTTATAGATGCTCCTTAAATCTTATCAATAGAATTTTATAATTTCTTATTATCTATTTCAAAAAAACTTTATAATTGCAATTATAAAAAATATACTTAAATATATTATAGGTGAATCTTATATATATATATATATATATATATTCAATAGATTTTGAACCTATACATATAAAATACACCTTAAATTTTTATATTGTTCTTTCAAGATCTAAATTATTGTTCAAATGATCAATTGACTTAGCACAATTACAACCAACTTACAAACGTAGTTCTCTAGTTATTTGAACCACTGTTCTATTGGAAAATAAATAAAATTTTCTTATGGTCTTCTACTTGTATCAATTTCAGTGTTTTTTAACTTCATACAAATATTTCAGAACAAGTCATGTTCATGCTTCAATTTTTGTACTTTCTTGTACAAATACACATTCCTGATCACTGCTTGGAATCTCTTAGATTGTGTGAAATACCACTAAGGATTATTAAATTATTCAAAAATGAAACTCCTCCATTTTAGAATCATCTTTCCATGCATGAATCACATGCTAGAATGGGTGTCATCATCCATAAAGTACAGAGCACTAACATTGCAGTCCACTTGAGAAGCCATCAATTAACAATCCCAACTCAAAGGCTGTGCCAGGAAATTCAACTTGTACCAGGAAGGCTACTGTAAACTTTACAATCATCTTTTACATGGCCCAATGTCCTCTCCTGGGGATTGTGCACAGCAATGGTTACCATCCTTAGCAGTCTGATATGCAGTTCCCAAGGATGAGAGCAATGTCATGAGAATCTATGGAGTATACACCAGAATCCAGATGTAACTTTAAAATACACATTATAAAACAATATTGACACTGTAGTCTTGGTCTCAAATGCATCATTGATGCCTGCATGAAGTCACAGTTATGCAGAGATCCTTATGAATCCCATATATGAAACTTGACTATATATGAAACTACACTATACAATAATTAGCATATTTTTACCATGTGTTTCAAGTTGTTAAGTGTTACAATCATCAGCAAGGTGCACGTCAAACTCATCTGTTATACTCGTTATTTCAAATCACAGAAATCCAATTTCAGGTACTTATTGTACTTGTATTTTACAAATATGTTGGCTGAGAAGTTATCTACAGCATGACCAAACCTCAGAGCTGCCTGCATATGCATCGTTTCATAAAGACCGGATGGGATGCACATGTCACGAACTAATCAAGTATTTATCAGTTGCCCAAAGCCACAACCTTCATATGCAGGAACATCCTTAGCATATGAAAATCCTTAATATTAGTTGTTCAAGCATATCCATCTACAATCAACTTCTCGTCCATCACTGACCTGAACACAAAAATAAGTACACAATTACCTCACTCAACTTGCGTAACAAAAACCCCTCGAGTGTAATCAAGCGTCATTCTTGAACGCGCTCAGTTACGTAACCAAAAGCTATACTTTATACTCTATTCTGTTTTGAAAAAAAGAGGAGTATTCCACTAATTGTACCTTATGCGCTGATGTGCTTCTACCCCTCGGCCTTAGTTTCCATTTACTGAAATTTGCCCCTGAAAAAGACCAACTAAAATCATTACAGGACGTTACATCAACGATTAATTGGCCACTATGATAATATTCATAAGCTTCTCATGTAGCATTTCATAATCAAAGTACCAACTGTTTAAGTAAATAGACTGAAGGAAACTAACATATTTAAAGTCTATCTGATACAGATGCAGGTTCAATTCTTGTTTGCACTCGGTGAACGTGCCAATGAAAAATGTCTAACAAATATAATCCATTTGGGTCAAGTACTGCTCACCAAGTTTGTCCATGCGTTCTCTTGAAATAAAATTTCTTCCCCAACATTGACACGGAGGCAACCAGAGCCCTAAACCATCTGTTTCGAACTAAATCTCTCCCAAACTCCAAGATACAGCCCCGTGGAAATTCAAGCCGTGACTGTCCACTCCGATTTCCAGGTTTAAGACACATCTCAGTGAACCACAAAGACGAGTTCTCTGTCTGTGGCACCTACGTGAAGTGGTCCTTCCAGTCCCGTCCCAGTGATTCCTAATAGCACCAAGGAAGCATTGTGTGATGATTAACAGCGTCTCAGTGAAGCTTACAGCTTCATTTAGGTCTCACTTCCCAGTTGAGATCTGCAACTCGGGCTTCCAAAGAGAACGAGAAATGACAGAGATTGTACTATCCTGAATTCCCTGCATTCAAACGTCCTCAGGACATGCACCTTGCTAAACCATAATGTGAATTCTTGTTGGTATGTGAAGGGACAGCTGGGCATTGCTATATCAGGAAGTATCTACTATGTCTCAAACCCAAGGAGTCCATCCCTCATACATGTTTGAAAGGTTATCGATCCCTGAAGCTTGACGCAGTAGAATATCCACTTGCTCTGCCACCCCATGTTTCCTGCCACAACATAACATAATACTTGCATATAAACACATAATCGTCGGCTGACAGAACGCATAGTGAGATATTAACATCATATGTGCTACTGACAACTGTAATAAACCTAAATATTAGAGAAGTACCTGCTGCCGTCAGCTTCCTGTCCCTCCAACTTCATCTGAACACGCTTAAGAACCGAGATTGCGTATGCATTTTTCCCTGCATGTCATGTAATGGGTGATCAGAAAGCTGCCTTATAAAGAATTAGCGAAAGATGATTCTAGTCCACAAAGATTCTGTGGAACTTAAAAACAATTTCCGTCAAGAGACATGCTGATACCTTTGAAAAGTTGAGTACGAGTAGCTGTGACTGTTCCAGGCACTTTAAATTCTCTTGGATGGGCAAGTCTGTGTAGGTCCCCTGAACTTGCGTCAGCCCCAACATGATGTTCCAATTTGATATCAGCTGCAAATACTGAGGGCTCCTTGTCACTGGAAGAGTTTAAACCAATCTGTTGAGACCTTACGGGAGTTGATGTGGTACTTGATGCTGGTAGACTGCTAAGGTCTAAGCTTGTGTCATTGACATCTGAATTAACACCTAAATTTGATGCATCCCCTAATGCCTCCTTGTTATGGCCAATATCAAGAAGCGCATGGTGAACTTCAGCGTTGGAATCCCCGTTTTCCGACGCCTTCGACCCTCTGTAAACCTCAGGGGATGAACCTGTCATGAGACTGTCCGCATAAGTAATAGAATGCCCACTTTCAGGCGGAGATATCCAACAATCATCAGATACCTGAAAAACTGGCATCTCATCCCTAGTAGCCAAAATGGACTCCATAGTGGACTTGCCAACCAAATCAGTTTGGGCAAATTCTTCATTAGTATCTGACTCAACAATAACAACTTGTGAGGATCTATCTTCCTGGTTCTCCCCGCCCACTCCAGCGAGAGCCTAAACAGACCACAGGGATAAACACATAAGTAATTTACTCACATCTGCATAATGTATGTAACAGCTATTTTATACAAGCCACCACTTCCCAACCTCATCCTAGAGCTACTGCCTATCAATTTAGAAGAGCACTGAAATGGAGAGGATGCAACTTCCACACGACAAGCTAAATGATTTCTCAAGTGATGCAACAGCAGGAAAAATGGCTAGATTCCTACAAAAAGATCATTAATAACTAAATTGTATGCTAGATCCATAGTAAGACATGTAAGGGCCATAGGTAGACCTTGTGCAGAAATCCAGCATCTGAACTTGCAGTTCGAATGAGCTTGCTTAAGCAGGAGTGCAAATTCTTCACGGCGCCAAGAAGGCTTGAAACTGTTTCACTCAATACTGCAGATGTTTCTTTCAGGCTAGAATGATTTTGAGCTGCTGCATTGTGACCATACCCTAAGCTTCTATCCACCATGCTCTCCGTTAATGATACTCCTGAAGATGACAATCGGGCCAGACTACTTGCAAGAAGCGCTCCAGATGTCAGCAACGGTTCAAGTGGGAGGATCAACTCATTAACCTGTACATAAGGAATTTGTTTTGTTTTTAATCAGAAACTTCCAATCTGAAGAGGATAATACTATAATAAAATGTTCTTCCAAATTACAGGAGGAAGAATTATCTCTTTCAAGAAACATAAATTTGGCAGCATCATGTGACCTGGTATAAATACACTCAAGTCCTTACCTCATTGAGCTTAGTCATGAGACAAGCATGCTCAGCAGCCCCCTCTTGAGCCAGGCCATGAACATCCTCTGCACCCTCAGTTCCCTCTGTAATTGCTAATATCTGCAAATATTCATAATGTTGACGTGTTAGAAATTGTTTTTAGATGCATAAAAAGGAGGTGACGCCTCCAACAATGGGACTATCAAATTTCGGAATGGGTGGGTCAAATTTAAGTGTTATTCTGAAATCATATAGTGCAAGGACGACAGTCCTGTGTTGGAACAGCAATCTAGCTATCAAATCTCAGTGAATACCAGAGTCCAGGTTCATGACAATCTGATCAGAACGGGTCTTAGAGATTGAGAGGCATTTGGAACGACTAATTCCCGCAAGCTTGATACAACACAGTTCCTAGTGAGATTACTGTCTGTGCCAGTCACAGAGTTACACATAATTTTCCTGACCTAAACTCTATTGAAATTCGTGAACCGTACAACTCCTACAATATCCTACAAGAAATTGTTTAGTCCAAAAGAGAAGGTACCTCATCCAGCATCTGCCCAGCGTCAGAGGTAAGAGCAGTGTGACTTTTAATGATGTTGCTTACTGCTGACCACCGCATGGCTGCCTCCTTTATCCAGGCTTGAAGGTTGAGAATTGAGACTTTGACTTCACCTTCACAAGGTCATAGACATAAACAGGTCAAAGAAGGCGTTTAACTAGAGATGACTATCACCTTACGCAAACAGTGTCACACAAACGAAAGATAAAAAAATAGCAGAGCTTACTCCAAGAAAAGGATAAGCTCAAACGTCGATGTACTAGAAGGTAATGCAGGTCCGTTACCTGAAGCAGACTCAATTTCTGAGGATACTGCTTGGAGTTCATTAGCAACCTTAGACAAATCTGCTCTTGCAGATTCTAAGTGCACTAAAGCTGATTGCCACTCTGCTTTTAATCCTGTGTCGAAAATGTATACATTAATAAACGAAGCAGATTTTGAAAGACGAAGTTCACATGCATGCTAGATCGAAAATATTGGATACTAGAAGGGCTTGGATAACAAACCATGCTGATCACGAACTTGCAGATATAGCCACACAAAAATGTGTAATGCATAAGTAACACCTAATAACAAAATGAGAACACATGAAAGTAAACATAAAACTTACTAGAGAAAGAAATATACGCGGACCCGAGTCGAGTAACAACATCAAAGTACGTCTGCTGCCACATCCTGCCTCTTTCCTTGTTGGATTGCAGTCCATCACCTGGGGAGATGGATAGAAAGCCATCTCGAGAAGCTTCAAACTCGAGGATTGATTCAGAGATTCGTAGAATGTTGACAGCTTGTTCATGATTTGATCTTAGCAGCTGACGTCTTCTATGAAGATGGTCATAAAATTCAGATGGAATCCCAGTCCTGCGTCCTGTATTAGAGAAACTGGCACTTGCGGAGGTCCACGCAGATACGAGAGCCCGCTCAAGTTCTCCCTCTGCTGCCGCACCCGCCATCTCTCGTCCCTGCACGGAAAAATGAAGTTTTGGTCTGTGATGCATTCTACTGTTGCGAATCAATCATGCGTAACGATACAATCATAAGGTTTCCTGTCAGAGAACAATTTCAAATATGTTTCACACAATAACAAGTAACCAGCAACTGACCTGCAGCCCTTCTGTAGCCTGTCTAATTGTAGCTGTTGCTGCATAAAGGTTCTTCCGTATTTGCTTGCGATCCCACCATGCCGCATCAACACCTTGTTTATCACCTCTCATGGACCTTGGTGCACCTAGCGGTTGATTTTGAAGTAGCGAGTCAGACAAGATCATATCGTTTAACCATTCCAATTCAGCTGCTTCCAAATGCACCTTATCGAGGGCTTGCAATCGTTCCTCCACCTGAATTCAAAAACCTATGATGAAATATTGGAAAAACCAGACTAATCCAAATAGCATAAAAAGTAGCGATAGCAAACACGACATCACTAACACTAAGAGAAGATGGAGCTTTCACTCGATATCAGCCTAGAGTTGCTTACAAACAAACTCAATAAAAACGTTTCTATCAGGCAAACAGATTAAGAATGAATCACTTGCCTGAGATCTCAAAGTAACTGCAGCTGCATTTGCAGCTTTTACAAGGTCATGAGCATTACAGTGATCACGAAGCGACCTCAATGCCTGCTCAGCTGCTTCCCCAAGTCGCCAATTGTCTTCTAAAATCTCATCGTTACCTGCACAATAGCACTTTCATCCATTAGCTGACTATCAAAATATATCATTAGAAACAAATTGAGCACTTACGGTGCCCATAATGGTGGAGAGTGTAGATGCATGGGACATGTAGCATTCGTTCCAAACACGATCGTCAACTAGGAGATCGTAATATCACTGCCTTAGCAAAAGGTTTTATGGTAATGACCCTAAAATCTATGTAAAATTTAGTGGGTTAGATTGAAACCTGAATTTGCTGTCAGCGGATGTGTCTCTTTTACACATAACAGCAACACAGCCATTAATCGGTAAACTAAGTACTGTCTCAAAAACCAAAGAAGACGACCTTTAAGCCTCATCTCAAGCTGCAGCACATGCTCAGATGGATCCTGGATTGCACTGATGCAAGAATCAAGAAGGCCTTCAATTACCCTTACTTTCCAAGCAAAAAAGGCCTTCTCCTGGGACAAGTGGGGAACTCTCCACACGTTTCCGGTGTCTTCTGATGTTTCCAGATCAAACTCATTCACCAGGTTATAATGATCCTCATCAGTAACCTCCCGCAATAATGATATCAAACCCTGATCGAGACTTTCCAGTCGTGAGAACAACTGAGCGAATGCTGCAACCAAGACCTTTCCTCGTCTAATGTGAAGATCAGAATCGGTATTCAGGTCCATCAGCATATTGTATCGCTGTACTATCTCTTCGAACGACAAATCCTTTCGCCCAGGAAGGTCCGCCTGACTGTAATCAATATCCTCCCAGGAATAGTTGTCCATCCCCTTAGCTCCAGCGACGTTTTGGGATTCGAAATTCTTTGGTCGATTAGCGCTTGAATCCATGTGCTGCTGGATCAATCTATCAACATTTTCACGAACATGTGTGAAACCTGTGAAGGCCTCCATCATCCCAGCATCCTGAGAGATGACTGCTGACAAAATTTCAGGGAAAACAGAAACCGTCATCTGCTGGAAAAATTCTCCAAGTACAGATACACATGCACTCAATCGCGGGCCCCACTGAGACGTTCTTGAAGTCAGTGGATTCATCCATAAACGAAATCCAGACTTTACACCTCCAAAAAATTTTGAACCTACCTTACCCACTTCTACAACAATATCCGCTAAAAACATCCACTTATCTATCATGGTTTTCAACTCATCAAGAGACCACTTGTCTGGTTGGACTTCATCTGGGCTGTCTGAAGCACCACTCTGCTTTCTAAAATGAAATTGCAACTTCTTCAAAGCTTCCCAGTTCTCATTGTAACGAGTTGATACAGTCTTATACAACAGCAAAATAAGCTTGTTCTGATTCTCTTCTGCTTCATTTCCGTAATCTATTGCCAAGTTTTGAAACTGGGTAATTACTGTAGACAGAAACTGATCCTTGGACTTCCGCAGAGACTCTGGGTTGGCGACAGCTTCACGATCGCCAAGATCTCCCCTCAGTTTCTGCAGGTCTCTGTATAATCGTTCATAACGCGACCGTACCTCGTTGTACTTTTGTTGGATAGACTCATCTTGCAGGCCACGACACTGCGCAATCAAGTCCCCAGCCCACCTTTTTGCCACAACCAGTACATCAGGAGAGAGATCTTGGGATAACACCTGTAAGACCTCAGCCCAAGAGTGAACATGACTGCTGGCAACATAATTAGCTGGAACCAACTTCTGGAGAGCTAATGAGTATGCCTTCATACTCTGCACAGCAATCAGGAGAGCCTCCTGCCGTGCAGCTGTCAGTAGGGCAACCTCCCGGTCAATCTCCTGACAATGTACTTGGGTAGCTTCGGGAATGATTGCCAGAGGCGCCCCAACAGACAGCACAGCTGATTTAAGGGACAAGGTCTCGGGAGAACTTACAACCTGAGCAACGTTCTCAAACTCTGGTACAGAACCGAGGCGAAGCGCTTCTAGTACAGATGCATGCTGTTTGACCCAGAGAATCAGTTTCCTAGCTGCTTCAATTATTAAAGCTTTGGTCTTGTCAAGCTCTTGAGCCTCAGCAGTAAAGACCTCTTGCGCTTTATCATGATCTGACGTGGCCTCCATAAACAACGACATGGCTGCACATTCGGCATGGAGAGCTGCACGTCGCTTCTGTTCTGCTTGAGAATACAAAGCTACAGCTTGCTCAAGTCTGTCATCCGCTCTAACGAGGCTCTCCAACGCCATAGCAGCAGCAGGTAATGTCGACAGAAGTTGATCATGATGCTCCTGAAGAGGTACTCGAATTTCCTGCAGCCGAGATGCAAAGAGGCTCAAACTGACTGCCAGCTCCATGCCTTTGCGCTCTTCACCACCGATAACAGCTTCATCATGACCATCTCCCCTCATCCACTCCACCAGTGGATCCCAAATAAAGACTTGCAATAGCATTAGAAGCACGTCTTTGTTGCTCTGCAGCACCCGTAAAACAGCTTCACAATTTTTGCGAAATACCCCTTCAACTCCTGTCAGACCCAGAGCTGCTTGTATAGTATGAGTGAGACGGAAGGGCACAATCTCAGGAATTTTGAGCCGAAGACCCTTGTCAAAGCAGACGTTGTAATCAATGTGAACTACATCACCTGAACGGAAATCTACCAAAATATTGTCCAAATGACGATCACCGAGGCCCAAGATGTAGCCTACGATACTTATCACTGCGACACTACCAGAAAAATGGTCAAGCTTAGCCCTGAAAGAACTGAGCCCTTCACTCGCACACCAGAGTTCATTGTGCAACAGTTGTCTAGGGGTCTCCTTGACCAGCTCCAGTAGCACATTGCGCTTCACATCCTGTGGCCAGTCACGACGAGAAATGACTTTGCGCAAGCCCTTCTCCTTCAAAGCAGGTATGATTTTTCCGTAGAATAGATCACTAGGGCGCGGAACTGATGGCACTCCATGGTTGAGGTTTGTCCCAGATGCAGAAACCGATCGTTCCTGCCAAGCCTTGTACACACTGTACATGCTGGTCAGATCTTCAATCCATTGTATCAGACCCGCCCGTCCATTGATTGGAGTGACAGAATAATGCCTGACAATGAGTGCTCGACGTCGAGTTTCGCAGCGGCTTAGAAGCATGGAATTCACTGCCTGTAATAGCTGCATTATGCGAGCATCTAGACGAAGGTCCTCTCGGCCCTTGAGAAGATAGGGATAAACATTACCATCAGACCCCACTATCTGAAGCTTCTTTGGCTTGGTTTTAGTGGAAAGGACAGTGACATGGCTGCTGAAAGAAGCAACAGTTATAATATCGGGTTGATTATAATTGGTGATTAGAGACCCCTCTTCCTTGGGAGACGTAAAAGAATCTCTATCTACAATTGAGGAATGATATCCAAGTCCAGGCATTGGTGCCTCTGAGGACTGTAGCGATGTTAGGCCAGGAGAAACTTCACTCAGCAGGATAGTTGACGTCTTCTGATGGCTAACTAGTTCAGCAGTTATCATGTCAAAAGGCCGCCAGACACCTGAAAGAGAAGCTGATCCCACTGGAGGAGCCTTGAATACTTCTATGGCTCTTTTCAAAGAGCTCCCAAATTGTTCTTGAAACCAAGATTGTCGAGGATTATCTGGTGGCCTGGATGTAGAAGCAAGGCGACGCTCAAGAGCAACAATTACAGGGGCCATCATTGCTAAATATTTGGTTGCATTTATACGGACTTTTTCATTGTGGCTAAGTGTTGCATTTTCTGCCACTCGAGCAGTTTCATGCTTCAAGGTGGTGATTCGTCGCATCACATCTGCAAAGCAAATTTCATAGCTTATTATACCAACAATCAAAGCATATTTGTGCTCAACGAAATGCCAGAACTCATATAATGGAGAAAATGCTCTAAAAATGATTTTAAGTTGTTTTGCAACAAGTTGCAAATAAGAACCAAACCTGTTCGAAGATCTTGTAGTGTACTCAACCACTGCTCATCCCAAAATACTGTGATAGCACCCAATTCCGCAATCATAGACTTCACATCTCTGGCCAATTTCGGATGTAACTTGATCTACAAGAAAATGGTTATTATTCTTAGCTTTCCAGAAAGACGTTTTCAACCTGGACAAAGTTGGCGATGCAAAAAAACCAGAAGGGACAAGGGAGTGAGAGATCTTATTCGATCTTCAATGATTTTTCCTGATTTGAAGGCAATTGCTCCCATTATGACCACCGTCAGCAGCGAAGAGATAGTGACATAAGGAACAGATTGAAGAAGATCAAGACTAGGAAATAAAGCAGTGGGATTTACCAGGCAATCTCGGAGGTCTTTCAGCTCTTCTGATAAGCCTTCGTCGCTTCCATTCATATCCACCAACAATGGATACACTATTGCCCACGGTGATAAATTTGCAGAAGCCATTAGTAAGCTCTTAAGTTGCTTTCGAACTCTAGACTCTGGATGGCTGCTTAACCGAGCCAGAATCTGAGCCGAGATGGCCTGCGCACAGTTTCATTTCGAACATACAAGTTTGAAAAATCGTTAATGCATAAAATCTGCTTACCACGAGAGGTGGAGTTTAATTTTCATTCACGCAAATACTAAATTCCTCCATGAATGATAGCAACCTAGCAGGTAAGGTTAATGGAACTCACCGTCTTCAATCTCCACATGACACATTGCTACGTGCTCTAATCACTAGTTGGTGATTCTATGAGGTCAAGGGAGTTGGTTTGAATTACCTGCCAAGAAGACGGTGGCACAGACAATAAGCCTTGTTGTTGCAGAGAGTCTTCAACCTCAACACCATAATTAACAATGATCCGCAGTAGATAAAGAGAAGCACTAAGCATGCAATCTTCTCTGATGGGTTTGACATCCGCTGGCAGGGCACCTCTCGATAGTTTCTGATTTGATAATAACAAGTACTGCAAAAAGCCTTTTGCTGAATACGAATACAAATTCACTTTTCTGCACCTTAAAGCCCACCATATTCGCATCAACTCAGGAATCACAGGAGCTACAGACCACGACGATGAGATCGTCTGTAGTAGTTGTTGTAATTGCAAAGATAGAAGATAGGACGGCGGTTCTCCCTCTATATCTTCAGATCCAGCAGACCTGGCCGCTGCTATGAACGCAGTTACAATCCGTTGGACGCCGTTCTCTACATCTTTTCCACCCTCCAAAATGAAATGGTTTAGGGTGTCACCACTAGGGCCTGCGGCAACACTAGAGACAATGGCGCGTATATTTGCTATTTCCTCGAGTGTAAGTTCATTACTATTCTCACTTGTTTCTCCGTCAATCAAGCTCAAAAAACTACATGAGCTCTTTGAAGCTAAAGTCTCCGGGTTGTGAGATCCTTCTGCATAAGTAAAACACCAATATCCATAAGAGAACCATGCTTTTGCCATTTTAGGTGAACATATAGCCGCCCCTTTGATTGCCGCCCCTGCAATCTGCTGAATAGCAGACTTCAATTTTCCGTTAGAGAACAAAGAATGATCAACTTCACTGTCGCTTGCATTGAGCCCTAGACTTGCAAGCACTTGTAGCATGTTGGGCTGTGCAAAACTGGCTCGTAGCCATGTTGCAAGCTTCAGGCATGCCTTAGCATTGGTAGATTCCGTCAGCTCTTCACGGATAGGATACTCGAGACATGAACTAATCTTGTCTTCAACGAATTGCCAGAGTCTCAATAAAGCATCATCCTGCTTCTCTTCAGCATGAAGTAAAAGTATATCTTCGTATTTCCATCGTACTGAAAGAGAGGGTTGGTTTGCTGAGGTGTTCAATCCAAGATTGACTGAGGCGACTTGCAAATCAAGAACCTCGTCCAGTAGTCGGCGCGCAAGCTTCAGATTTGATTGTTTACGAGCCAATCTCACAATTTGTTGTTGCAGCTGAAGAGTTCTCAATGACCTTGGACAGACCTCACGATAAACACGTAAAAAATTAAGCCATGGCTGAGAATCTTGATGCATATGATCCAGTGGCCAGCCAACATGTGGGAAAAAATGAGATGCCAATTCATTTGGACGCTCCTCCGAAAGATTATTGTCCCTGAAAGCTTCATACACCCGAATGCATTCTAATTGCATCAGATAAGGGGTTGCTTGAGCTAAGCCATCCAGCATGGCCACCTGGGAACAATCTTCAACCATTGCTCTTGCTAGTGCAATCTCTGAGGCAACTCTATCACATTTTGTGCTCTGCTGCAGCATCACTTGCAATATCATTTGCTGACTTCTATGAAGTGATTGCCAAGGATCTGCAGTCAACTCACTTCTACTTTGAGGAGTGAGGTCTAGGTAGCCCAAGGCTCCATGCATATCCCCTGCATCAAAACGAGCAAGAGCGTAAACTGCATTCATATCATTTCCAGATGTCGTAAGAGCACCGCAGTACGTTTTTCCAGCATGATTTGCTCGTAAAAGTTGCAGTTCCTGTACCCATTGATCAAGTGACTCCCAGTCTGCAAGGGCCACATAGCTTTCAACCGTTCGTGCAATTATGAACTGTATACCATCAGCGCCCATCATCACCAAAGCATCGTCGAGTTGCATAACATGATTGTATTGTGCGAGTGCCTTTTCATACTGTCCCTTAGCTTGGTAAGTTAACCCATCTAACCATGCAAAAGGCCCCATTGAAGTATTTGTCTTGGGAACAGAAAGATAGTCCTCGACCAATACTGGTGCAAAAGCTGATTTAACCCACACCTTGAGCCCTTGCAAAGCATCAGCTTCATGTGATCGACAGAGGGCAAGAGAAATATGTTGCATTACTTTTGCCAAATCTCCCTGGATATTTCCTCTGATGTTGTGACTATTTTCTGGCAAAAGTTGACCCCGGGATTCCCTCAAAGATGAAGGGATAAGTGTTCTCAGATCCTGCAGATGAAGTGATGCATGAACAATTGTGCCTGCATGACACTGAGTGGCAACGCTAGCATTTATGAACGCCTCCCTAATGCGCGCAAACCAGTCCTCACAAACCTGAAAAGGAACACCTCAATAGTTAGAAAAACTTGACTTGCTGGCAAAAACATGTGTCTCTCATGATGTCTATGCAAACCTTTCTAATAATGATTATGACAGTTTCAGTTGTAAACCAGAAATTCTAAACAAGATGTATCTGAGTGAACACTCAAGCTGCCACTAACTGAACAATAAGCAATGAAATTTCATTCATGCTAGCATCAAAAGGAACATCTTTGGTGCACCAACCTTCCTGTTTGCTCGGAAAAATAGAGCGCTCAGTGTTGGTGGAGGTGGTAACACGGCAGAACCTTCATAGGAATTATATATATCTTTCTTCAGGGTCTCCACAAACTCTAGTAAAAGACGCAACGGTAGCAACTGCACAGTAATAGAGCTAGCCAGGCCTCCTATTGCTGTCTCCCTTCGTCCAAAATCTATCCGACAGAGGTGTGGAACATCTAATAGCATTCTCTCCAAGGCTGCGAATGTCTGAGTGGGACCACCCAAATGCGTCCTGAGGCGAACTGTGACACAATGGCGGGAGGCTTCCTGTACAGTCCACCATAATGCTGATAAGGTGCTGGACGTCAACTTTTCTAAGAGCTCGGAATCTCCACTACCATCCTCCCCTTCAATAGGAGATTCCAGCTCATCCCCTTCTATGCTAATACCCAAAGGCTTTATCTTGCAAGGGAAGTTATATATCATTCTTTGTAGCCAGTGTAAAGGAAGAACTTGTGGGCGTTGGGATAAGAAATTCAGGATCATTGACAGTTGATGACTTCGGAGATGCTGCCCCAACTGTAGATCTGACGTAGTTCGCTTACCATTGAACATATGCAATCTGCCACTGTGCGGGATGCTTAAATGAAAGGGCTGCAGACTATTAAGTTGTATTGCCCATCCATGAATCCACAAAGCAGCAGGTGCATAAGCTTGTAGCAACCTTTGATATAACGCATGCAGAGAGAGTTCGGAGTTTTTTAGTTGCTGGAGGGCGACCAATGTAACTGGCTGGAAATAAAGGGGTTTCACAAGGTTGCTTTGCAAAATGACCTCCAAGACCACAGCCACACCTGCTCTTACTCGAGGCTCCTTATCAAAAGCCATTGTGAGTAACATGTCTGGTAATCTCGATGTCAACTGCAAGGTATGCTCTTCATTGCTATTGTTGGTAATTTGCTGATTCCGAGAAACTGATTTGTTTAAAGAATTCGAGACAGCATATAACCTGAACCAATTGAGTGCCTCCAGCTTTATGAGGAGACTGGCATGCGAATTCATTGCAAGTTCAGTGATAAGACTAAAGCCTGCGACAACGTTTATGGCAGAGATGTTCGGATCTTTCCACATGTAGCTTGCCTCAGTGATATCCACATCATCTTTAGATTTGATGAATCCCTCATCCTTTCGGTCATTTCCTTCCGAATATAGACGAAGTTTTGAAGAAGAGCTATAGGTGCAAGGCCAATGTAGGGCTTGCCATAAAACCAACTGCACATGTGGATTCCACTGCAACGGATCCTGAAAAGGATTTAATTTAACCAATATGAGCTCCATTAAATCATACGCTTGTTCAGCTTGTGAAACTCCAAAAGTGGTGGCCTCTTTCAACACGGACTTACATAGAAGCAGCATCAGGTCAAACCTGAACAGTGCATTTATCTGACATTCAGACAAACCTTGCACTTCAGCTTCCCTCTTCAAAATTTCCTCAGACCGTTCTCCGCTTTTGACGGAAGCAAGCTTCCATTCTCTTAAGAATTCTAATTCTCTAATCAAATATGTACTAGCCTCTGCGACAACTTCCTTCGAGTCATGCTGTAAAAGGAGCATGTAAGTGGCAGCGACATTTCCTACATGCAAATAAGCAACAGTGGATAACTGGTTGGTAATTTTCTTTATAATTTATTGGTAAGCATAGAGTAACATAAATCAATAAATAAATAAATGAAATTATAGTTCCACAAGCAAGCTTGCAAAGGAGACAACCTCACAACCAGATGTGAATTGACTACCTCTGACGATGCGACTTGGGTGCAGTCGTAGGCATGAAAGTGGCGAGGGCCACTCTAGAAGCTTAGGAACAGCTTGGGCAGATAGTTGCTGCCCTTGACAAAGAATCAACCTCATATTAACTTGCAGAATGATTTGTACCTGTGAAACACAGCTGCACCAGATCCATCATATCAACGTGCACAAAGAACCGAACTGAAAGCATATCCACAATGCGCTTTTAAGCTGAAAGATAATATATTACATCAGACTACCGAAATCGACAATCAAGAATATGAATCTCTTTTCACAAAAACCAGAATAAATTTCTAGCAAAAAGCAGAAGTTACATTCATTCCAAGCAGGGATTGCAAAAAACTGCCTTTTCTAAAATCCCGACTCCTAGAAAACCTCTAATCTAATAGGGAAACGAACCTGTGATGCGCTTAATGCACGAGGTGCTTGAGACAAAATCAAACCCACGGAAGCATGCTGCTGCCGACTCCCCAATTTGTTTTCTGATACTGAAACTGAAAACAAGATATCAAGAGCACGAGGGTAAAACACACCAAAGCTCTCCTTTAAAATCTCCGCAAACAGTGTCAGACACCTGCACGCCTCGTTCAACCATCTGAACTGCCAAAATTTGTCACATAAGATGGTAAAGCAAGATATCACACGTGGCAGCATCTCCTTCGACGCATCCATCAAGAAATCATTTGAGTCTGCCTCGCCTATGCCCGAAGCCGTGGCTTGCATAATTGCCACAAAGCATGATGCGAGGGCAAGCAGCCGGTGGAGCTGCTGCAGAGTGGGAGTGGAGTGGTCATGAGCTAACTTCTCCATGTCGCCAAGAAAAGTTCTTAACAAACCTAAGGGAAATTCCGGCCTTCTGGCCCACATAAGTTGGAACTTAAGGAAGTTGTCAACAATTAGTCGACGGTCCATCTCGAGATGCTCGGGATCAAGAGCCAATCCGAGAAGCAGATCAACTATGTCTGAAAAGTAGGGCTCAAGAAGTTGACTAAACCGAACCCCACACACTGTCAGAACTCCTAGCAACAGTTGTAAAAGCGGCGTTTGATTCTCTAGAAGCTCTTCGCAGGCTTTAAGAATGGGCGGCACATGCTTTTCAGTAGCCATCACATCACCTGCACAAAAGAATGACATGAAGCAAATAGGTGAATAAAGGCTTGGTTCAATAACCAGAATTTTTACTTATCCGGCAACAACAAAGAAGGAAACTAAGGGATCATCGGTATTTCCTGTCTGTGCGCAAAATATCAATATGGAAACCACACGGTGAACATTTGGACTTGCCTATAGCAAGAAACTCCCGCAGTCCAGCTAGCGCTAGTCCAGTAGCCTCAATACCAAATGCGCTGTCCTTAAGGCGGGGCAAAGCCCACCCGATAAAGGGATCAGCAGGACCTCCGGAATTCTCGATGTCAGTCAAAACCAATCCAGCTGACATTGCACCCAATACTCCATACGTGATAGCTGCGGCCTGCCTGACTATGAAAGCCCTACCATAAATTACAAACAATCGAGAGGTCAACAATGAAGAGAGTATGAAACAGTAAGAACTACAAATAGACTATAGATTCGACATTTTGCGGTAAAACAGCTCACGAAGCTCGAAGTTAGCAAGCTTAAAGAGTACAGAGATGTCCTGATTATTATACACAGATTTCCTGACAAGTTTTTCACAGCTACATTATGGTGCACCACCAAAAGTATATCATAGCCAACAAGGTTGTCCGGGAGTAAAAAGCTGCAATTGGTGACAATAAATGTTCTAGCTAATTAGGTTTTCTTTGAAATGTTGTACTCGTTACGAAATAACCCCGTCGACTATCGTAGGTACATATCATGTTGATCGACATATTGCTGGAATACTGCTTTTATTTCTCTTCAAGAAGACTTGAGCAAGGGATAGCTACTGCTATGTAAGAGCATTAAAAAAATGGAAATTGAAAGTGATAATTTCCATTGACATGACATACACGGAAAATGGAAGAGTTCAATCTTATGCCTGTGGAGATTATAACACTATCGCTACATTAGACATAATTCAGCTGAAACAAATGCAAATCCTACACCCTGAAAATGTCTTGACCACAAATAGAAGGTGTACTTCGGAGGATTGAGCCTTAAGTCAAAGCTTGGCAATTACAAAAGCCTGTGGGAACCCAAACCCTAAAAAAAATACTCACTTATCCAAGGCAAGCTGCTCAAGCCGTCGCGCGAGAAGCAGAGCAGATCGGCGGAGGAACAGTGCTGATTCTGGCTGGCGGATGAGGCGGTGCAGCGACGCCACGGCTGCAGCCCGCGCCGCATCGTCCCCAGACGACGTCGAATTCGCAGCATCCAAAAAAGAAGACGCAGCATTAGCGACTTGATGATGCTGTTGTTGCTGCTGCTGCTGCTGCAGCAACGGCGCCTTTGCTTCAAGCATGATCGAAGCAGCCCAGCCCCGAAAGGCACACCAACATTGGCTCCTTCCTAAACTACAACCAATAGACCACAATCCAACAATTATCCGCTCCCATGCTCAATAATAATGTCAGAATTAAGTTTCACCCAGATGGGTCATCACAATCCTCAACATTCACATACAAGGTTTATGTGGCGTGCATCTTGAAAGCAACGTAAGAGACCAGAAAGACTAGCTCTCTCGTGACCATCTCCTCGCCGAGAATCCCCATTTTTCATCCATTATTTTTCTTTTTCTTTTCAGTTACTTTCCTCCTTCTACTTACTTTTCTTTCCCGCCATCCTGCTCTCCCTAAGTGGTATACGCGCCTCTTGTATTCGGAATCCTAAGCATCCTTTTGACTTCTGCAGAGTGCGAGCGCTATCTGCTGTAACGGTGCAGCGTCACACTCAGACGTAGAAAGTTCTTCCAGTTGTGTTGATTAGTGTTTTGCGAAGACCCAATTCATGTTCAAGTTTCAGTCGCGGGGAAAGTAGAAGAGGAGGAAGCAGCAGTGTCTTCAGCTCTAGCTTTGGACGGAATGCTTTAGACTCTCGAATGGTTGGGATATGGATCGGACAATTGAGTTTGAAGATAATTCACTTAGGGAGCCAATGCTCTCAGCGTGCATATATTTTGCTGATCCACGAAAAATTCAGTTTGTCCCTCCGCGGAATCACAATTTTCCTAACACGGACCATATGGCTCAACGACCTAAATTGCTGGTTGTGCCGTTAACTCTTTCGTTGCTAACACAAGCGTTTCTGGAAATCTCCTAGCTCTGTAATCAAGAAACTATGTTGTGTTTTCAAGTAATCACAACGGAAGAAAATAGTGAAGAGTTTAGGGCAATTTTCGCAGACAAAGTAGTGGCATCTGCACACAAGACTTCTGATAAAGATTTTGAATCCATTTTTACGACACGAAAGGTTTCACCCTTTATTCAGCCTCCTCACACAGAGCCGACAAGCCTGGCAGGTGTTGGATGGCAACGGACAACTTGGTTACATAGGCAAACACATAGAGGCACACACAGCACACAAGTCTTGAAGATGATGTACAGAAACATTTCACCTTCGTAACGTTTTCAAGGCTCGGTCTAGTGGCAGTACCGTGAAGGTCCCACCGCTCTCTGCTCTGTGGGCCTTCACCGTATACTAAGTTATACAAAAACAGAAAAGCTGAGTACAGCCTACAACAATGTCAGATTCAAACCACTGAAATTAGGTAGCGTCAATTTTTTAGCTTGTATGGTGAAAATCGAAGAACACTGCCTGGGGAGGAGACTTTGAAACCAAACACTCGTATCAATTGGTGTTTTGTTTCCCATGCAGAAAGGAAGAGAATCCATTCAACTTGTCCGTCTGCATTGTGGGAGCTACTGCAAAGAGTGCATTCCACATCCCGCAGTGAGCAGCAGAACGGTCTTGATTTCTTCTGGTCCAACGTCCACATCTTTTGCCTGCCCATACCAACAACCCCCACCCATGGTGCTCTTCAGCTTGAGGCCTAACACAGCTAAATGAGACAATCGAGGGACATTTTCCGCCCATGCCAATCTTACAGTTGCGATCACATTAAATTGTTGAGACGAAAGACCCTTACCTCTGCACGGAAGAGGTCGAGGGCGAAACCGTTGAAGCAGCTGATGACAGCCTGTTGCACATCCAAGCCAAGGGCGTCCAGTGCCCTCACAGTAGAGAGGAGGAGTCCAGGCCGACGGGCACAGAACATATGAATGTTGAGGGCTTGACCTTCTCTTTTTCTCACTTCCACCTAAGAAACAATGTGCAAAGTAAACCATGTTCAGCATTCCAGATCTTCAGAACAGTGCAAAGTGTAGACATTTCAGAACGCCGTTGGAATTGCACTACAAGTATTGAGGAGCAATTCTAAGAAGGTGAGGAATGATAACCAACATACTCGAGGAGGCTGGGATTCAGGATTCGGCAAGACGGGGCACTCTTCTTTAACTGTAGCTGGATAACCTTGGGTGGATCGTGGAGTGGGGCTAGACGGCATCGACCGCGACTGCTCCAGCTTTGCTGCTTCGAGTTCGTTATGGATGTCATTGATGCGTTGCAGGAGCTCCTTCAGGTACTCGATCGCATCCCCCAATATGGAGGCTCTGTCCATCTGTACTCCACACCCCTCTTATTCGTAAGTGATCTCAACATGCATGAGGTGCAATTCAGCAATCGGGGCGGGCAATATGTTGAAAGATGGAGTTCGGAAGCACCTTTGTAATCTTAGGAACTACAGACCGTAGCAAGTACAGACGATCGTTGAGTTTTTTGCGGCGCCTGCGCTCAGCCATAAGGTTTTTCGCAGGAAGTCCTCGTTTCCCTTTGCCGTTTCCCTTTCCAATGTTTTGATCTGCTCCATTGCCTGCGCCTTCTTCCACCTCGTATGGCCCCCCTGAGCCGTCACCACTCTCATCCAAATCATCGTCGTCTTTGGCATCGTAGTCGTCACCATCCAATCCCATGTCGTTGGGGTCATCCGATCCGGAGTTGATATCCAATCTTCCAGATGCGCTCTGCAAGTGAGCATTTCGCGGATGAGGGCTGTCTTTATCTGGCGTGTCCACCGAGGAATCATTTGAGGCACTGGTGACCACGCGTGGGGGTGACTTGCTCACTGGAGAGACAGTCCCACCAGTCCCCGCACAACGGCGAGAAGCTGCGCGCTTCAAGAATAATGTCTGCTGTCCCTGCCCATGGCTCTGAGTTTCCGCCCCCTTGTTCCTGTGATATGGCACAAGTTCATTCCGTGGGCCGCCAGAGCCAACAACTTTCCCAGACTTGTCTAGGCTCACTGATGGAGCGCGGTACGCATCAGAAAAGTTCGAAGGTGAGGCCATGAGGGGGAAGTTAGAGCGGACGTTATTTATGTTGCTACTGGTGATGTTGGTTATGCTTCCACCAGCGTTGATGATTCCTTGGTTGAAGCTTGTTGGCAGACCTGAGCTGAAGCTTTCCATTACGGTGCTCCGGCCGAGTTGACCGCCTGCAATCACAACCAACAGGATATCCTTCAACTCTCTACTTGAGGACCGTGTAAGTTGAGCAGGTACTATGGTTCTCATCCATTGTTGAGACGAATTTAATAAAATGCTGTGGTGTATGTGTTGAGCAATGGAAATCACAAGAGTGTACAATTGCTGAAAAATGGGACAAGACCACAAGACCTGGAGAAAGACTTGAGAGGAGGCCAACGTTGCTCGAGCCCTGACCAGTGCAAACGAGATCCTCCAGACTGCGGTTGTTCTCAAGGCCCATGCTCAAGGCTGAGGGAGCAGGGCGGAAGCTAGTCATGAGGTTGCTGCTGCTGTCAAAATTCAGTGACGACTCGAGCAATCCAAAGCCTGTGCGAGTATCGGACATCCCATACGGTAATGAGTAAGAGAGCTCCATTAAAGAGGTCTCGGGCGTGTACCACTCCTCGTCCAGCACGCCCTTGCTGAAACTTGCTGTTCCTACATTTTCCTGCACTCCAGTCTGCAAATTAGCAATCGATGGATCAACTTGACTTAGTGATCGAAGCCAACGCATAAACAAGTGATATATCATGCTCTAGGCACAAGACCATGGGTGAGTGAGCATTATCAGAGAAACTTACTTTTACTTCAATGTTGGATGTGCTCTGAGAGGATGTCGATACCTTCCATGAGGTCTCTTCCTCCAGCTCCAGCACAGGATTCGAAGGCAAACTATGGAAAAGAAAAAGAAAAAAACACATTCATGGAATTATTTCAAGTGATTCAACTCCGAACCGAGTCTTTATCAATTTCAGAAACCGGTAGAACTCCTGTTCGCAATGAGAATGTTTGTTGGAAGGAAATGCAGGGGTGGTCACGAACTGAACCTGATTTCTGATGATGCAGGGCCCATCCACATGTCGGAATTGGATTGCGACGCCATAGCACGTCCTCGGAAAGTTCAAAAGCACTACTTGAAGAGCTGATGCCAATTCTTGACGTGTTACCAGTCCTGGTGACCTCCGTCTATGTATAATTAAGTTCTGTCCAAGCTGGGATTTCGAAACTGAGGTTACAGCTTACGAGTCGAAGTCTTTCCTGACACAGCAATGGGACAAAATCAGCGGTTAAGAAATTATGTTAGATTTGGTCATGTGCGAGGGAAGCGAAATTTCAAAGATTCAATAAGCTTGAGCCATGGTAATATCGGATACAGAATTGCCAACTTAGACGCCTTGGACCACTACGTTCAAAGCAACTTCGTGAATAACCGCTGTAGGAGAAAACTATTTCATTCAGAGTATCCCACAGCATCCAAGGTTACGATTAAAACTGTGAATTCATATCATGCACAAATCTATATATATATATATATATATATGAGGTAAAAGAAGAAGAAGAAGTAGAAACAAAAAATAAATAATAAACACAGCGCAACAGAGGCCTGAAATATTTCGTCGCCGTGGACAGTACTTCCAGAGAACCAAATTGTTAGACTGCAACATTCTTCAACCCACAGTAAAACGTGATACAACAGCAACAGAAGAGTACTTGTGCTTGAGTTTGATCATGATAAAATCACAGTAACACAAACAAAAACATCAAAGCAGTGAACAAAATCATGAAACCCCAACCACCAACATTCTGCGAAATGACACAAGTTAGATGATACACAAACTCGAATTGTACTACTCGGTTAATACAAATGCAATCACTTGCCTGCAATGCTTTAAACCCTTTTTCAAAATCCTAATATCTCAGAAAGGATTGAACGTCAATACTTTCAACGAAAAAATCTCATTCCTGGGCCGATATTACTCCCTCAAACTCAGACGAGACAGTAGGGAGGAATAAACAGATCTAAAGCGTTCATACTCGTCCTTAAAGAGCACTTCAGCACAGGCGCACGCTTCACTGAGATGAAATGAGTGCATGCACTCTCCCGTTCGTAAGACCACATTCCAAATCGCCAAAGCTTCCTAGGTCGGAAGGAACTGAGAAAAAAAAGAGAAGACCGACACTTGGTAACGGCGAACTGTAGCGATGACATAACTCATAAACTCGATATCTGTCATGCACCAACAGGTTCTCACTAAACCCATATTCCAAATGCAGGTTTCGCATGACTCTTGAAGAACCTGGTAACTGGAATGAAATCCCTTGAGAGCGGAGAACTGGTATCAAACTGTGCCTCGGAAGATATGCAAACTCGCATCATCAGGGGCAAGCACCCGTCACCAAGCAACAAACAAAATGGGAGTGTAGGGTAGGGGTAAAGTGGGACCTAAGAAAATATTTGCCAACAGTACCACTAATTCAAAGTCTGGAATGAGCAGCGCATCTAGTTCAGTCCACTTTACAAAAGTCCGTCGCTAAAAGAAGCCAAGAATCATGTGAGCCGAAAATGACATCACATTCAGTCTTTGACGATTTGAGCGGGACAGGCTCATCAAGATGCTCCTATAAGTCTGCAAGGCGCGTAATGGAGCGCACAGACGGCCTCCACCACCGCCTTCTGCTGTAACGGCCAGAAGCTGTCAACTGAAGTGATTGAACCCAGGAATCTATATTCAACGCTTCAGATGTCTGTATGATCCAAAGTCGAGTTAGCTAGATTAGCAGCCGATGGCTCTGAAACAAGCTCGAAACCAGGAAATTAAGCTAACTTCGTAGACCACAACCTCAGAGAGAAGAACGTCTTTGATGATCTATGGGCGTGCCAACTCTACACGGCAAAATCCTGAACGTCTTACCGGCCGGGATATTGGCATTACCGTAAACCTCAAACTTCAGTACGTCACTTTGTAGAACATTCACACAGCACCGGCGCCGCGTTGTCATCTAAGATCAGCCATGACAATAGGCTACGAAAATTGCCTTACGGCAAACCCAGCAGACCAAATACTGACTGACAGACCGAGGAAACTCATACGTAACACAGGTGAAGGGCGCGGCGTCCTGAGTTCATCGTCAGCCCAGACGATCCAAACTATGAGTATGATTGACGTGGAATGACACAGAAAAACTCTGGGAAATACTAAAGCTAGACCAGAACCACTGCCAAGACATGAGGCGACATCTGATCCTGCCGCATGGCTGCATGAGCTACATGTTCATTGATCGAACGAACTAAACTGGAAGGATTCTGCGCTCACTAAACATGTGAAAATGATGAACCGTGCTGTTTATCAATTCGGTATTTAGGAATTAGAAGGGAAGCTGGGGTCGTCATACCACGGACCTACAAACTGAAGAAGACGCCGCACATGCAAAAGGAACATATTTATAACATTAATAAACTGAGAATTCTAGGAAAACAAATTCTAATGTGATAAAATAACAAAAAAGAAAATAGGACGAAGAGGATCGCAACTAACCCACCTACAAAGGTTCCTGTTCCAAAAAGAAAAAAAGAAAAACTCTATCACATCCAGGCTTTCGTCGAGTACCAGCTTTACATGGGGACGTTGACGTAAAGATTCAACGAGTTTTTTCTGTTTTTTTCATTTATTTTTTTTCTATATTTCTTTTTTTTATTTTCGCATATGATTTCGTCTAATTACACTACAATATTCCATGCGCATTACACAAGGGAAGATTTACATTTCTGAGGTCGGATGATCATGCGTAATGATGAGAAAGTTGGCAGAGTAGCTACACCCAGCCATATTAAGAGTACACTGGAAGTACCTAACCCATGCAACGTCTGTACAATAGCCTTGATCTACAAGACAGTCCACACAAACCTGTCCTTCACGCCCTGGAATTTGACATTCTATTTACTGGAACCAAAGTTACACGACCCCAGCACTGGCTTGAAATCTAGACTCCGGGAGAAGGCTACGAAACCTAAACCCTCTTTGGCGAAGATTGGATGCCCGCAATATCCAGCACAAAATTCCGATATGACTTACCCAGGCATAACATTATGTCCTAATGCTAGCTTGAGTACAGATATAAATTCAATGGTAATTAACATGATCAAATCAGAAGTTGATTACTCTTGAATCTTGAGGAGGTATAGATGTACTGGGACGTCATCATCCTTACTGGAGCAGGCTTGTGTTGCGACGTACACACACATATGAACAGCAGCCTTAAAGCAGTACGCTCGTCGGGGTACAACTCGTAGTGATGAGGCTCACAGTTTTCTACAGCCATAAGTAACTATGCTTACATTCCCATGAACGTAGGCTTTATGAGTCTTACGAATATTGTGGGCATATGAGGCATGCAAGGCTGGGGGAATTCCTCAGGAGCCAGGGGTATATTATACTGGAGTTGCCATTATAGGGATTGAGTTTGGTGCGTGGTACTAGGTACGAAGCAGGGTGGTGCCAATCCAATACTCTTGAGCTGGCATTCAGGACCGTAATCTCGAGAGTTGTAGATACGTGGACGTGAAGAACTGATAATTTGTCAGTTTCTTGTCCTCGGAGGAGTTATCAACACGTCCCATCTGATCATTTCTGAACATACTGAACTGAAATATTCAACCAAATCGAACCAACCCCACGTATATGTATATATATGTATGGATCAGAACTACGGGGAGAGGGGTTCCATGAAGTGGCAGCCAGTGCCAACCGTCATCACCTCAAGATTCAAAAGTACTCCGAGTCTTTGACATTCACGATTCAAATTTCCTCATAGTTCTAAGTTCTTGGAGAGCCTGAAGACTTGCTGGGGGTTCTCACCGGATCGGAAGTTCTGCAGTTACAAGGACTATCAATGCATCTGCAATACACCGTCGGGAAGCATATGGCGGAGAAGGTTTTCAACATTGCCAAGCATCATGTTAGAGATCACCACATGCAAAGGAGCAGTGCTGCATCTACATCGAAGTATGACCGCAGGATGATTTTGACATGAGAATGGTTAAACCATTGCCTGGGGGAAACCCGGAAAGACCTTCGCAGATTTCCACCAGCGGATTCTTCACAACGTCGTTGTAGACACACATATTCTGGATTTGAAGAAGGTGAGTGAAACTGAGGCTATCGTTGACGTTACCTTCACAGACAGCCGTCCTGGGGAGTCGAAACTTGAGGCCAGTTCGAGGGCACAGTTGTGCACAGTTCCAGTCAATGCACTCAATATCTGCTCCTTTAAGTGCATTGAACCATTCACACTGTTTCCCAATATCGTACCCCGCGCCCGGGCCGGGCTTATAAATGTCGATCAAAACTGACAACAAACCTTGACACACTTGAGGACCCACTTAACGAGAATACGTCTGCGCTCGACCGAGCGTGGGTATATATATATATATATATATATATATATATGTAAGACAGAAAGAGAGGGAGCCCAAGTATTTTTCACAACTTCTGTGAGTGAGTGAGTGAGTGAGTGAGACAGACAGACAGTAAGAGAGAGAGCACAACTCAGAAAGATCTTAAAACTCTTTAACAGCCTTCGTTGAAATTATCCATCGGCCTAAATACTACCCAAACTCGTCAAAATCCCAAATTCATGTATTTAAGTAACCAGAGCGTTTATAGTCTAACCTGCTGACCCACTGCAATGAACTTAATGACAACCTTCAAAGAGAGAGCACGGTGACGCAACCCCTACACAGGAATCTGAGAGACCTCCGACGCAGTCACCGCACAGGCAGCAGGACCGACACTACGAGACGGCCATGGCGGGCTCAACTGGTTGTAAGGAAGGGATCGAGTTGTAGGAAAGGGGAAGGGGGTGGGAGAAAAAAACCATGTCTGGATTGAAGACCCAGGAAGGGGAAGTGTTAGAAGAGAGTCTTATGAGAGGGAGAAGAGGGGGTGCGATCGCGGAGTGGCTAGGGGAGGGGGGAGAATATAACGGGAATCGATCCACCCGGTGTCGGGGAGTCACAAGTCTCGCATGAGCGTCCGGGTCCTCGAGAGAACAAAGCGGCTAGAGAAAAGGGCGGCTCTGTGCATTCCACTGACGAGGGGCGAGACCCTGCTTCCTGCCACCTACGTGCCTCATCCACCACCTCGACTAACTTCCCTGATTTCTGAATCCCCTACTCTCCTCCCTCCCCGTCCCTCGAATCTGCAGTGGCTCCGGCCTGCACAGCCCCCTGCGTAATTTGGTGCACAATTGGGGCGGATGATGAGCCCCACTGCCATGCATCTCAATCCTCTTATTCCTTGACTTTCCAACACCCGCTCCGGCCGCCACTTTCCTTTCGCCCAAATCATACTGCACATCCCCAGGAAAGCAGAAAACGAGGGGAAATAAGAATTATAAAGGAATGTCAATCTTCCTTTCTGTTGCCTCATACATACAAAAACTTATATATATATATATATATATATATATATCATGTGTATGTTCACACTAGGTTACCCAGAGAGTGGTGGTGGATGAATGTGTGGGTTTTTGTATGTTATGTTTTAAAATTTGTGTTTTTCACATGAATGAGGTCCCCATGGGTGCTTGGAAACAGGCATGAAGGAGCTAAGCAGACACTTTTGAGCCAACAGAATTCACACACTGGAGGCTGCAACCAGCATGCACCTTTAAGCTTGGGATTGGTGGAGTGGGCCAGAAGGTGTAACGGTGGAATGAGGGAGGAGGAGGAAAGAGAGAGAAAGAGACAGTACACATACACACAATGAACATACTTGATGATGCTCTCACCAATGAATGGGGACCCTGAGAAAGGCCAAAGTGCTTCTCCACCACTCCGTACATCCAAGTGTAATCCGTGCATCTGTACAGCAGCACGTTCATCCATTCTCAAGCCTGCACAATTGGTATATTCCTTCCATCATGGGGTATTGTCATGTTGCCACACAAGCAGCAGCAGTAGCTGTAACAAAAAGGGGCTATATCCTATAAAGAAAACATGGGTTTTGCTCCTGGCATTCTCAGGGAGTAGACACAATGGAGAGAAGTTTTTTTGTGTTATTCTATGGATTCTTTCCTCAATGGAAGGACAAAACTGAAGAGGAAAATTCACAAAGTTGAAAACTCTTCTCAGCTGCTGAATTGTGTTTTTAAACTAGAAACAGGATGGGGTGTGGGTGGTTTGTCAATGTCTGCTCACTTGGCAAGCTTGCATGCAAAGCCATGTGCTTGCATTTGCTGATGGCTGTGCTCTGAAAGCTTATCACTCCTTTTTTAATAGCAAATGAGAACACCCATATGTTGTCCTGAATTTCTATATTTTTAGCAATAAAGCCCCCAAAACAAAAGAGCCATCATCACAACCATTGGTCAACACAGAAGAAGGCACTAACCACAGGCACTGCATTACTGCATCCAAATTATAGCTTAACAAATATATATATATATATATATATATATATATGTTTTATTTTGTTTTATTTTACTCAAATCTTCTTTTATCTACTATTATTGTAGTGATCATATTTGTCTTATCAGAGACATGCATAAACATGCATATTTGATTTAGGCACCATCCATCAGATCTCAATGGAAACCTCACAAAGTTGAATTTGATAATGATGAATTACCTTAGAATCCATTAGGTAATAGGAACTTGAGTCAACTGCTTGTAAATTCCATCTCATCATTATTGAATTGGCCATAAACATAACTTAACATATACTATTGACAAAATTCATTTTATATGTATGTATGATTTTCTGTTCATTGTTCGGGGAATTTTTCAGACTAGAGTAAATCTTAATCATTACAATATTATAAACTCGTGGGACCTACCAATTATCTAGATTGTAACTTTTCAACGTAAACAGAAGTATATGAGAAAAATAATTGAAATTTGAACAAATCAATAAATAATGGGGAAAGAGGTGGTGAATGGATTGATATTGCCATTATCACTTGTTATCAATGACATTGTTAATATTTGTCTTTTTTCAAAAACATATCACCTATATTCTAAAAAAACAAACTCAAAATTAAAGTGCCAATTCAACAGGCAAGAGCACATATGGTCAACAAGTGAACTAACAACTAAACAATTGCCAACCAAGTTAATCTGTTCATTTTATTTCAATAAAAACAAGACATGCGCCAAGTTGGCTACTATTAATTATTATAACCGACAAGGAATATGCGGAACATTATAAATTGCTCACGAAGCAAAAGGTTGACCAGTTAATGACATGGCACACAAAGCAAGAGCGTCCACCCACATCATCCACACACAAAACTCTACAAAAATGGCAAGAAATTTTGCGGATATTTCAAGGCCGAGGAGTTTCGAATGAGAGGGGGATGCCGGTGGGCCGAAGTTGGAAGACGGAGCGAGGAAGTCGCAGATCCGGAGCATCATGAAATAGGGTCCGAAGGTACAGAGATGAGGTGTTCGGCAAGCATCACGCCGGACTGTAGGCTAAATATGGAGGAGACCAATCATGAAAGTCCTCCAGAAGCGACAGCGGGCGTCTAAAGATGCAATGGCAAATCCCCGGAGGCTGATATTGTTCTCGGGGTTGTTCCTGCTGTCTGAGCAGGAAGTGCATGGATTGAAGCCAAAGATTGCTTGTCGTGGGTGAGATGATGATGCCATGTCTGGGGCCAGCCAGCCCCCTTCCCTTTCCTCCCTCCTTCTCCTCCTTGTTTGCGGCGCCTCTCTGCCTCCAGGCTGCGAGCGGCGAGCGTTGGACAGGCATAGAGCTTGACTGTGCTCCTCCGCGCTTCATGATGCGGCGTCTTGTGGCCACGAAGACGAGAACAGGAGCTTGGATTCCATACGCGATTCCCTGCATCAGCTTCGCAGCCCTCCGTTCCTGGAGGCGGACGCTGAAAGGAAAAAAAGCGCTGGCTATTCTGTCTTTTTCCTTAATATATCACTTTCTTTTAAAGTTTCGTCTTTTTTCTTTCTTGTTTCTTCATCCTCCTTCTTTCTGATTTCTTTCTCGTTTCTTCATCCTCCTTCTTTCTGATTTCTTTCTCGTTTCTTCATCCTCCTTCTTTCTGATTTCTTTCTCGTTTCTTCATCCTCCTTCTTTCTGATTTATTTCTCATTTCTTTCTCATTTCTTTCTCGGGCCTAACTTTTGTGGTAAAGACAAATGGGGTTGTGGGAGGCAAAGGTTAAGCAATGAGCCTCCTCATCACTGTTACTTTTCTATTGGTTTTATTAATATTTTATTTTGTAAAGAAACTCCTCATGCCAAGCAAGTACGTGCCAGCTTGGTTCCTTTTGTTTTATGTCACGATACTTTCTATTTGCTTACATTTAGGTGTATACTTGTGTGTGTGTTTTTTGTGTTTCACAATCCAATCTGCATTGTCTAAATATACCAAATCTTTATTGTCTTATTTTTCCTTTTCCCCTTCTTATTGAGTTTGTTTTGGTAGCAATAGGAGAATGTAATTTTCAGAGTAATATTTACACCAAATGAGAAGTCCAATATGCATGAAATTAGGCTTGATTCATCAATTTATTTAAAAATAAAAATTAATCAAAATCCTTGCTGCTTTCTATCCAGCCCCTGAAATTTTCCATTATATGCCCATCCACCAGCCTTTTTTTAAAATATTTTTCATGTGCATGGGCAGGGCATCAACTTCAGATCACCAGGCTTCATTTATTTATTGATTGATTTGGTGTTCCTGGGAGTTAAATGATAAGGTTGGCCAAGGGAGCACACCATAACATGTTCAAAAACTGGATGCTCAGGTACAAATGATTGAACACAAAATGAATGAATGAATCTTATCCCTCCACAAAAGCACTGCTGATGATGACCTGGCTGGCTTAGGTGGCATGCTGATCAGTCTCATGAATCTCTTCTTTTTTCCCATTCAACACGCTTCAACCAGTTCAATCTGTCCACCTCATTTGCCAACACATACTCCCCCACTTCTTTATCTTTATATTTTTATTTTATTTCTTTTTCTTTCTTCCTGGATTGGCCAGACTCAAGTTAGGAATGTGGAATGTTCTTAAGCACCATCCTCACTCACATGCTTCCACATCCCAAATCCAGGATCCCCAGTTTTGCTGGCACCCCACATCACACATGAGGATGCAACTTGTTCCGGAATGCCATTTTCTGCACCAGCACCTCCACCCAATGTGCCAAAAGGTTGTCTGTGTTGCATGCTGAACCACAGACTTGTTTAGAATTGTCACTTCACTTGCCACTGATCCCCCTTCATGCTCTGCATGCAAAAAGGAGTAGAATATCTAAAAAAAGAAAGAAAAAAGAAAAGAAAAGAAAAGAAACTGGAGGTTCAGCCAATGGAGAAGTAGACTGTTCTGCTAATGCTCCCCTTCTCTGCTGAAACAGGGAATGTGCACAGGTGGGGGTGTATGAATTCCAACTAACCTTCATAAAAAAGTAAATACAAAAAAGTAAAAAAGTTTGACAAGTAAAAAAAGCACTGGAGGGCAGGTTGTGTAGATCCTTTCCCTTTCTGTGTTCTGGAAGCCCAGCAGCATGCATTCTAGACAGTGAATACGTATATATCACGAATCGTGTACATATATTCCAGAAGGGTCTATTCAGGGCCGGGGGTAGAGGCGTATTTACCCTCCCAGCAATTACCACCAAAACTAGTTGTCCCCATCTCCGCCCGGGCAGTACTCCCGAGAAAAAGTAAATGTGTAATGCTGCCCACCAACCAAGTCAATTCAAGTGTACAATACCCATTCTTCGTCACATGGATGTACTGCAACCCCCCACATTCATACGTTGTTGAGGAACGGGTAAGAAATGAGGAGGGCCAGATAATTAATTACAAGGGGAAAAATGTTTTCACCGTATGGTAATGCCACGTGGGATTCCAGTCGTTCACGCACTCTCTCTCTCTCTTCCTGGAATTTGTTACTACGAGGAGGAGGGGATGAAGAAGGGGCTTCGGATGGATAACTCTTGGCTGGCAAGGAGTCGTTGGATGAATTTAGGGCCTCGGCCCAAGAATTTTATGCTCCAAGAATAGGGCACCAATTTTATTTTTTAACTTTATTGTGGAAATTGGGTTATTTTAAAATTATTTCACTATTCATTTCAAATCTAAAACTCGTATTCTTAATTTGGATTTTTTGTTTTTTGCTCTGTCCAAATCCATTTCATCATCGGAACTTTGTTGTTGAAATATATTTGTTTGTTAACCACTTGCAAAAATGCATAAAATACTCTCATAAGTTAATCTTTGTTTCTTTGTTTGATAAACTGTTTGAATTTTTGTACTGTAAACAATAAAATATAGTTAAATGGCAAAAAATCGTATGATTTTATAAGTTTATGTTGGTCTTTCAATATTCCTTTTTCATTCTGTTTTTAGATGATGTCATTTGAAATCATTTGCACAAGTAGTTTTCAAAGTATATGTTGTATGTCTTATAATAGAAAGGAATATTTGAAAATGTATGGTTTCTATATCATCTGCATACTTGCAGGTGCATTTATGTGTGTGGGACAGTATCTATATGTCTATATATATACACACACACATTCATATTCACCATCTGCAGATTGCTCAAAACATATACTAAACTGTTGCTGATAATAAATCAAAATTGAAATCAAATAAATTTTCAATCTTAATAAACTCATATTATATTTTAACAACCCATACAATAAAAGAAAAGAAGAATAAAGATATTAAAGTTTGATTAGATATATTGAATAATCTTACTAGTTTAATAAAATTAACACGAGATTGATTTTTGAAGTCAACATGAATAGAGTAATAACTTCTATTTGGACTTTATTAAACGTAAATATGACTGCCAATCTAGTTGATTTTAGTTTCATTGAAAATGGAAAAGGTTATAAAATTGCAATGGAAATGCCATCATTGGAATGAGTATAAATTTTGTAGTGATAACACTTCAAAATCAGTTAAACCTAAATATAGTTAAATGAGTTTTCATGCCACTCTGATAATATTTAAAGAGTGCCTGGAGTGCAGTTTAATTATTCTGATGAGTTTGCATGGCAACATATATTTTTACAATATATTTTATAATGATTAGGAAACACCAAGTCATTCATCTTTTATGCAAATTAACTGCTGTTGCAGATGTCGGTGGTACGGATTATTATTATTATTATTACATTTCAGATACATTCCATAATTGAGCATGTAGAATGCTGAAGCGTGCAAAGTAGGTTTATCTGCAAGAACCCAATTTTATCAATTACATTGAATAATTAATAATTCATCCATACGTCAACCTATATTTATTCTTCAAGAACTTACGCCATGTATTCATAGGTCAATTCAAAAAGATCTTTCAAATTAGGACAATTTAATTAGTTTCCTTTTAATGAACTTCTTACACAAAAGATAGGCTTTATCTGTCAATAGAAATTGCCATTGACCACTTGCATGATCAGACCACTTGGGTTGTTGTGCCGCAGCTGGAACCAAAATTAGAAAATTCCAATTATCTTCACAAATGAAAACCGGATTGTGAAAGAAATGGTTGTCTTCACATTTTGGACTTACTTTGCTGCAACTGAAGCTGAGGTGGATTGGGATGGAGAGTATCGGAGTGATGGACGACTTCACTAAGGCATCCTCGGCATGTGATGTTCTTGGCTGTGAGATGATTCACATCCAATGGAAACAATGATCAGTGACAATCGGATATGATCGGATTCCCTCGGCACTGCGGCGGAATTTTGGAGTCATGAACTCCAACCAGCTGCACACTGATCTCCCACTCCTAAACTGATCACTTTAGCCCTTTAACACCCACGAAGCCCCATGGCAATTTCCAACTTGGGTGTTAATCTCATCGTGCACCTTTTCGGGGTACCTAAACAAATCACACCAAGTATTAGGAGTAATCTCGGTGAACAAGAGTGTACGAAGAGGCTTTACATTCACATTTAAAACCAGATACACAATAGGCCTTCCTGTTACATTACAAAATTTCTGCAGCTCTTCCGATACGTTTCTTGCTTAGATTCCGCCAGGAAAGAGTGGTCAAGGAAAGATGGCATCCCTTTAGACAACTTCAAGATGCTTGTTTGTACGGTAGATGAATAAATTCGTTCTTTCCTTGACTTTCGTAAGGAAGTGGGAAAAAGTAAAATCACGTAGTCCCGCTGAAATCGAAAATTCACTTAATATATTCATGAGGTTCATCGAAGCATCTGTACAGCTTTTGAACATTTGATAACGCACCCAAATATTTCATGCTGCTTATCATATCATAAGCCTACGCATTTGACCATAAGCTTGAACGGCCTTGGCATTAAGATGCCGTTAAGGTGAGCTTACCGATCCGTGAGAAGTTCCTAACTGCATCTCTAAATTTCACTTCATACTTGCAACATCAATGAATCAAAGAACCTGCTGCTGGTTCCCTCCATACATGAAACTGTAACATCTTTAAGCTCTCGCATTGAGTAGCAAGTCAACTTGGTTATCAAAAGCCAAGTCCATGTTGAGGGTCCTCTTATCCTTCTCTAGGATCGCGAAGTACAACGTCATCATCATCAGCCATTCCCAAGTGGATCCAAGCATACACGGTAAGCATTCTACTCTTGCTCCAACTTCTCAACTCTCACCTGGAATAAGAAAATAAATACCGTACAACCACCCAATAAGATCAAAGTAACACTATGTCTTAATAATATCCAAGATATCTAATGCGTGCACATTTCTTACAACTACTGCCAACTAATGAAACTATTGGAGAAAGAACCACGTCATGTGCGATCCTAGAAAATTCCAGAGAAACTAGATAACGGTCCAGAACATAATTTTTCTATCCAAAAAATTTGGGAATTACCATCACTTCAGCAAGACCATCTCAACAAGTGCTCAATCCATCACAGTAGACAATAGAATCGGACAAAAGTCAACGAGAAATCTGATCATGTGTAATAACCTGTGTCGCCAAACTTTACCCTTCTATTAACACTGAACATTGTCATACTCAACAAATTGCAGAAGATATACCTTGTGCTTGAGCAGCCCGCATCTTCTTGATTCTATCTTGCCAGGAAGAGCCAGCTTGAAGGGCAATAATCTGCAAGGGTTTCGCATCATGAATCTAACTATTTTGTTCAATATTCTAAGCTACATGCATAGCCATTTGATAAAATTAATCTTTCGCTTGAAGAAATTTTTGTAAACCACATATGAGGGACATTAATAAACTCATAGGACATTAACTCAAACCTCAAGATGTAAAGCATACTAGGAAGTTCAACACAGTAGAAATAACATGCACAGAACAATTCACCGCACCTGTTCACTGACCACCCCATACACTTTAGCTGGTGCGTTATCATGATTATCGTCATCAACACCATTGTAACCCTTACTAGGATCAGTGTCCTCCCGAACTCTCCGCGTTGATCGTCGCTTGATATCTTTATCTTCCACCACCACAGGAGCACCAAAGATTGCTGCTTCATGAGCAGCTTGTAATTGAGCTTCCCTTCTAGCCTGCACATGTTGAGCCGTGTAAGGTACAAGATGAGTCTTACTAGAAACACAGAAATCTAAGAACACTAAAATCAACTACGTACGATTGCAACCCCTTAGTCCTCCGAATACAACATTGTCATGTGAACAAATACATTTCCTGATTACAAACTATCTAAAGAACTAACTTGAGTTTGGCAAATTACCTGCTCGGTAAAGACCAAATGAGAAGCTCCAAGATTATCGAGCTGGGCAGTGTCATTTGCTGCTCCAGTGCCATCTGCCATCCATGACAAATTCTCAGTGCAGGTAAACACAGGTTTTACACGAAACCAATGCAAATGCATAAAAATCCCATAAATACATTAATGAACAATCTCTGTAAGAATACCAGAAATCCCCATGGAACTTCAACCGACCGATACATATTGGACAAAAATCATGTGCGAAATCAGTCTCCTTTGCTACGGCCAAAGCAACAATTGGCCTGGATAGTAAAGACCATGGTAGACTGCCAATATACTGGCGCATGAAATTGAAAGGTATAAATAACCGCATTCAAAAAAAAAGAAGAGTAGAAGATTAGATACAGAAGGAAAACGTAAATGCGGAAGATGTCAAAGCAAACCAAAAAGATTACAAGGCTGTCTGATAATAGATCTTTATGGAAACTTGAAAGGTTCCTACCACCAAAATAATCTTGCTTGACGTCACCATCCAAAGGGGCATCTTTGTTAAAATCAAAGCGCTCCCACTCTTCCGTCACGCCTTTGCTTGAATCCTTGACAACTGATATGAAACAAACAATCAGGACCACCAAAACATTTGCCTTAGTAACCTTGTAAGCATCCTTCACATGATAAAAGTGCGGCAGTTTTAACTGTACTAGTCGCAAGTACAGAATCGGTTATTTAAACCATGAAAAGACCAACTGTTCAAGCTGTCTGTACCAGACACACCTGTTTGAGACAGCTGCAATTTCATCTTAGCTTTCACTTTCTCTGCCGGTGTCTGCAGATTCAGAAAAGCTCGTTTAATTTGAGGAATACAGTCTGGCATATTGTGAAAACGGTAGGCTATGCGCCTACAGCAGAGATGCTGAAGCATGTGACTTCAAAGCAGGATCACGGTTTTTAAGGGATGTTGATCAATCAGATTGTTTCCTCTAATTCTGCCTCAAAATGATATATTACATGAGCAAAAAAAGAATCGTATGCGATGAACGACATTCTTCAAGGAAAAACTGACAAACAGACTTCACAACATCAACGCAGGATAGCTAAGTCCATAGCGTACACAATTGTATTTTTTGCATATTAAGGGAATTTGACAAGTGGGAGGAGATACACACTAGAGAATCATAGTCTGGAATCAGTTTTGCCCAGTCTTGGTCCCGTTCAACTCGTTTGCTAATTCCTTTCCGTCTTTCTTCATTTGATCGACTTCGCCGCAGTCTTCTGCTAGGACTCGAACGACTGCTTTCTTGTCTGTAACCCGATCTATGTCGGTCTTTTCTGTCATCATCCCGATTTCGGTCCCTAGCCCTTCTTTCAGGCGATCTACTTTTCGACCGGCCTTTACTGTCTATGTAGTCATGTCGACTTCTCTCTCTTGACCTATTTCTTGGTACATCTCGTCTTCTATGATCAATTCCTTTGGAGGGACTCCGTGATCGACTCTTCCGGTCTCCATAGTACCTTTCACTCCTGTCCCTGGACCGGCTCCTTGATCGATCACTGTGGTACCTTTGGCCTCTTTCTCTAGACCGGCTTCTTGAACGCTGCCTGCTTCCACTACGATCCCGTCGACTTCTCTCCCTCCGAGGACTTCTCGAATTTTCTCTATGTCTTCTAAGCTTACTACCACTGCGGTCCCGTCGACTGTGCCGCCTATCCCTTGAGGGGCTTCTTCTACGCTCTATACTTGCACTCCGATGTCTGTCTCGCCTTTCCATAGATCGGCTTCTAGATCTGCCTTTGTTCTTCTTAAGTTCCATTTTATCCCTCTCTTCTGAGCTCCTCTTTGATTCACTCCTGCCATCTTCTGGGCCTCTTTTTAAAATGTCACGAGAACGACTATCATCATCCCTGGGAAGATAGAAAATAAAATTTCAATTAGGGACAGGGATCAATTCGATGCGTGATGTTAAGACACAAAAGCGAAACATGTTTTGAAAAGCCACTTGGAAGAATTCATCAAGAGTATACACACTTTGATGATGGTAAAGAACATATCGATGAGTTTTGCCCCTTCTCTATCAATTAAGCCGTTTAACTAAATTCTTAAACTTCATCAGAACGTGTTGTGAAACCGATTGGATTAAAATGTCTCAATATCAGAACGTACATATCGGTGAATTGTGTACTGCTCTCATCAAAACAAGGTAAATTAAGGAAAACGACCGTTACCAATCCAAGTAAGAATCGAGTTTCGTAGTCATTATGCAACCATGGCTACCTGTGCGTTCTATAATTCAACTTAAAATATGGAAGAAAATGTATCACGAAAGAATAAGAAAAGGATTAAAACAAGGCAACTCCCCTTAAGCAAGTGAATGCAAACTCTCTGTGCTTCCTATCTCTTATCGAGAACCAGAGTGGTAAAGTCCTTCAATCATCTGCTAGAAAAGTTAAAACTCGGTATTTGCTCAGCCATTTCCTTGATAGAGCACAAGTCCTACTTCTCTCTCCGTTGGTGTGAAATAGAACTATGAATAAACTTGACCAAAATTACCAACAGCAACTCAACTTCCAAATTTAATTAAAAGTTTTTACCTGAAATAAAAAATTAATCAAATAATTAAGCTTTATGTATCTATCTAAAATGAAAACGTGAGTATCGTAAACAAAAGACGACAGTTGAGGTCAAGCCTCAGAAGAGATTCATTAACTTGCCAGTCTGCTGGTTTGGAAAAAGAACGAGGCTCTTCCTGTTCCTTGCGTGTCTCCGTCGCCTTGCCCGCGCCAACGAAATTGATCATTCCATATTTCGCTGCAGGAACATTGCTTGAGCTGCTCCCAAACCCTAGCCCTTGCTTAAACATAGCAGCATTTCTCCCCTTGCTAAGCAGCTCATTGTAATATGCCGCAGCCTTCTCTTCCTCCATCGCTTACATACAAGTATCACTTGACGTATTTCAATGGCTCACTCGGATACCTAAAACCATACTCCTTACTTCATTCACACAATATCACGAACTTGGAACTTCCACCTTCCCTCACAAACCCGTGTGATCATCCAAGAGGCAGGACAGAAACTCCCGCACAAAATCCCTAAAAGCTGACACGCCCCCTCTCATCCACCAACACAATCCCAGGGCAAACACCTTCAATCGTATCTCCGTCCCCTCCTACTCAGCAAACACCAACGACCTCTAATCTCAATTTTTTTTTCCATTTCTGCAATTCGATCCGAACCTGCTTCAAATCCTTCAACTGAACTCTCCGCCTTCACACACATGCAGCTAATCAGTCATTCCCGTTGTTGTCATGGCTCTCAAACAATCCAGGATACGATGCCCCGAAGCGACAATAGGAAGTACAACGGGATCAAAAAACAAGACTGCAATTCCTTAAAATGCATGAACGAATGAAACTTTGAAGGATAGAAGTCATTCATCCGAATTCCCACACGTCAGTTTTGTGTGTCAATTTGCCGTGGCTTGTGGACAGCAAGACGGGAGAGCAGCGTTAAATAAAAGCTGATAATCAGTCTTCGTTGCGTCTTTTGCTACTGATGAATTTGCATTTCTTAGACCTCGAATGTGTGTTAACTGAGAGGAATGAGGGGTCGGGTATTTCCGTTCGATGCAGACCCTGGAACGAGAACAGTGACCATGCGTCGGTCGTGTAAGATACGAAGAGGCTGCACTTGGAAGGCGCTAGATGTGAACGAGTGCCGATGTTTGCACTTTCAGGTCGAAGAAGAAGTCTCATTTTTTTTCAGTAGATATGAAGACATCCTTTCACCGAGCCTACCTTTTCAAAAGCCGTTTTTAAGCTTAGGAAGCTCCAACTCAGCACAAGCATAATAGTGTAGGGTGATTCGCCTCCGATGATGACCGTAATGAGGATCCACAACCTGGAACTCATCAAGTGACCGCCAAAGATGTAACGCTGCGTTGAAACGAAATCCAACGACACCACTAATTCCCAACATGTATAGACGATGTGTGAACGATAAATGGAGATAGACCACACTAACCGGACAAGCATTCCAATTAGATTGTTTTACAAAAATAACCTAAACCGGGCCGCATGTGTGTTGCTCACAGTTGGCATCGGCGCAGTCGGCGTAAAGGAGTCCTTGCTTTTGTGATATCTGTCTTCTCATCAAAATGGCTCCGAAATTTGACCCAGGATCATGTCCGAAACCTGAGCATCACCAGCACCAAGCTGTCTGAATCTCCTGGTGAGAGACCATTGTGCCTGACAAAGACGCCCCTGTAGTTTACCATGTCAGATGTGCACTGCAGAAACATAAAAAAAATCTACACCTATTACTTCAATAGTTTGGATGGTCGTAGCAAAGTCTGGAAACTCGTACTGGAGAATTGCTCTGACTTGGATTAATGATTCTGGCTGCAGAGCGCCCACCCGTGTGTGTGCAAGACATGCACATGTGGAACACACAAGTGCGTACCTGCGTTGACCTCCAAGTTTCAGCCGCTTGACATCAAACCCACGGATGTTCGCATGCAAGGCATCACAGAGTACACTGACAAATACCATGAAATGAAATCTGGCTCTGACCGGAATGTCAAAGATAATGCCTCTCTTCCTGGGTTTTACCCTCTAGGTTTGGCGTACAGTGGGTAAGTACGAGCACCGGTGCTTTTTCTGCTGTATATTTTCCATTGGCAGCTCTTAGAGTACTTGAAAATCACATTCCTAACCCTATCAAGCATTTGTCTGATTAGTTCTATTACTCTTGTTGTGTTCTAAGTTTTGTCAATCACATCAGAATAGACCTGTGTACACTGAGTTCACCGAAAAGTTTGAGAAAAAGCCCATATTCCCCGTGAAGCTGTGGAATCCCAAGACATCACAGAAGGTGGGGCCGACGTTATCCGGTCAGACAGTTTACAGTGCTTCCTACAAGAAATGGGCATCTGAACCTCGAACTGCATTCAAACCACCTGGGTTCCTTCCGAACACGGAAGAATTTGATGACAGAACTACTTACGGTACTCACTTCAAAGACCGGTCGAAGCCCGAGAAGCCTCGACGAAAGTTAGAGCACTGGCCACACAACTACACTCCTTGTGAAGTTTGCCATCCAATAGTATCTGGTGCCTCCAAGACGAAAGAGGAGGATATCAGAGTAGTGAACACAAAAGGAGCTGACCTTGACGGTAGAACAACATATAATCACTTCCACTACAATCCAGGGAAATCGCAAGTCACCAGAAGTATAAAGCCTCCACTTTGGGGACCAAAAGTAGAGCCTTTAGATGGGAGCACAACTTACTCGGCAATGTTTCGACGACCTCCAAACAAGGATAAGAGCTTGTGTCCAGTCATGATGCGTCCCATGCCAACAAACACAGTCAGTTACCACCAATGCTATTCGTAGCGACAAAATTCTTCACAGCCCTAAAGCTGATACTGAATATAGGAATCAGAAAGTAGAGGCGGGTTGCTACATTAACTACAAATTTGAGTGAGTTTGTAAGCATTGACGAGAATCAAGCTCCTGGCTGGATTTCGAGACATGAACATTCAATTATTCAAAGTAATTTTAGTCAGTGCATCTTCACATACCCACGCAATTACCCCAAATGTCAACTGTCGACAAGGAACCTATCATTGACTTTGGGAACTTCTTGGTGATGGAAGGTCACCGAGTAGGCATGGATTGTAGATGCGGCAGTCACAAACTCGGAGTATGCAGACTTACATTGATAGGTTGGGTGTCCCCACAAAAACAATGTGCAGGAGAGAATCAGTACTAACAAAACATTGGTTCGTTGTTACAGTTACACCTAGAACTATGGACGCTTTCAGCAGCCAACAAAAAGATGCAAATTTCATGCACACTTTTGCGTGATTTTGAATCAGAGAAGCTGATCTTTATTTAGGTACTTGGATTACAAGTCATTATAAAAAATGAGTCACACATCCTCCGATGTTCAGTGCAATCATATCCTGAACAGTGCTTCGTCTCACATTCGACTCAGAAGAGAAAGAGCACAGTTATGAGCCGATTAGCGTGAGTTAAATCCATTCCTATGCCACCACCATTAAATAGATAATGGTAAGCAACTAGATAACAAATTTTACATTAATTTTACTCGGTGAGAGCTGACTTTAACTCTCCAGAAGCCTTCATTTCCAAGATAATATCGCAGCCACCGAGAAGCTCGCCCTTGTAATACAGCTGTGGGTGCGTAGGCAAATTTGAGTATGTCTTAAGTCCCTGACAAACCTCTTCGTCCTCCAAAATGTTAAAGCTGCCAAATTCAATTCCTTCTTCTTTCAACGCGTTGACAACTTTTGTGCTAAAGGCACAACGTGGATAATGTTGGTCTTTCTTTGGTGAGTTTTTTTGTCCAACTTCAAGTTTAATGGAGGATGCACTCTATGACATCTGTTATATGAAGTACAGCTTTCACTACAAGATCTATGAAGATCTTATTATGTGCAACAGTTTATAAATATATTTATAAGATGAAGTTGACAAAAATTGATAGCTCATGTCTTATTAAAGATCCAAATTTTACAAGAGAGCAAGTTCTTTGGAACATAAAGTTGTTTGTAGACTGTTTTTAAAAAACTCTAAATTTGTTTGAAAACATTTAGACCAAACATTGGATAGATTCATTTTTTTATTTTATTTTTTCAAGATGATTAATTACGTTCAAGATGATTATTAACTGTATTCTTTTATTTCATATAAAATAAAAGAATACAGTTAATACTTTACATTTTTGGTTAGACTAAAAATGTATAATAAATATTTTCATTTCAACTTACTGAATTAGTATAAACATTATCAATGATTTTTTATTTTTTATTTTATTTTTCCAAAAAAATAAAACAATATAATTAAGAAAAAAAGTATTTATTGTGATTATACGATCTGTCTTTAATTACTATTCTTTTTATGCTTCACAAATATGTTCTTTCTTGTGTCCCTTTTTAATTCAATATCATGTACTGTCTTTTTTTTGCCTTTGTTCTATTTATCCTATCCATTCATGTCATTGGATCATAATGGAGATAAATTTAGCTAATTCTTTGAATTGTTATTTATCTTATAATTATCATGTCTAATTTCATGCATTTGACATTGATAGTTTATGCACAGAATAAAATTATTCTACACCCCTCTTCTCCAAAAATAAAATAGCATTGTCTTTCATGATAATCCTCTCTACATATTGAACCACTTTTTCTCATACATATAACATATTTTTATCAAAATGTATGTTGAAATATTTTTAGTAAAACATTTTGCCTACTACATTTAACTTTTTACATTCTAAACCAACAATTGTATTAAGCATAATAAGATCATGGCAATTTAAAATAATATGCTTATAAAATAAATTTGCTCTATACTCTCTTCCCTCTCCCCCCTTCTTTCTCTCTCTCTTTCCAATATCTTGTATTTACTCTCTTTTTACAACACTTTGGAGTTAATTTTACAAAGCTTCTACTTTGACATTGCTATCATGATTGTTGTTTCCACCAATGTTTCAACATACAAGCCTATGTTGGTTGGTTAAACAATCAAATCAACTTTTGGTACCAACTAGGATATTCTTGTCATGCTTTAAAAGAGCTACAACAAATATACATTATTTTTTGTGCTAGTACTGGGATTTGGAGGACTTTGAGCACCACCTGATGTTGACAATTGATACTTGATACTTCCAACTAGAGTTGTAGAAAATTCCAAGATATGACCCCCTTGATGCAAACCGCTGAGATACACTTAAAAGCAACCGTGAGATACTTTCATCAAATTTTGGAAAAATACAATCAAGTAGATTCAAGTTTTGATAAATTGTAGAGCATTGCAATTGCAACGCTGAAGACTTTGGAAGAGCTTACAACCGATACTCATTTTCTGGTCTTGAAACTCAACTTACACGACTATATCTCTCAGAGTAAAAGCTTTGCAGCACACAGTACATGGAAGCTTTGATTCCACCCTAGGGATATAACTTATTTAGTTTCTTGCACCCACTCAATTCATCTCTTATTCATTGACTGCTGCTCAGCTCATGTGAATTCACGCGTTGTACTTCATGACATTATCTTCTGAAAAAAATTGTCACAAAGACCCCCAACTCAAGTGTGAGCTAGACTCTACCTGATTTGGAACATCTCAATATGTTGCAGCAACCACGTCACAACAGGGATTACGTAGTGGAAATGTCCAACATCCATGATGAGATTCACTTCAGCACTGCAATAACATCGTTTTGTTTTCATCACAATCCATGCAGGCATTTTGAGTGATGAAAAGCATGTGGGGTCATGACAATTGAGTGTGAATGCTGGCTTCATGTTTGGGACGGTGAAATTAAAGAGATTTCTGTTGTCACTATTGGGTTGCAATGAGGTATGAATTTTAAGCAATATTGACTGAATTGCCAATACCAGAAAAAGAAATGGATCGCATGAAAATCTATACAGCGAGATCTGTCCACCAGTACTAACTGTGAATGATCAACCCTGCTGGCTGCAGCTTCGACTAAACTTATAAATTTTCGGTCTCGGACAGTAAACATTTACTTTGCGAAGAAAGCACGACACACACAAATAAAAACCAGTAAGTTCATCAGTATGCCGTCAAATTCGCAAAGGTTAACAGCACAGCTCCGACTCATTCCAGTATTTTCCTTAAAGTTAGGTTAAAATTAATATCTGGATTCTCTGTACATGGCCGGCTATCCACACACCGCACCGCAAACTATTTACCTAATAGCTTAAACCTACCCTCCCTGCAACGAGATTACAGAAGCTCCTTGTTGCCAACTTCATGCTGTTCTTTTGCAACGAAATCCTGACAACTAAGTCTCATTTTCATAAAGATCATGCAAAATGGGATTTTTAAAAGGATCTTCCACAAGTTCTGCCTGGGATTAATCTGCTAAACCTGTTCGGTCTCTAAACCTACTACGTTTTGCAGGGGACAGAAGTGGCTACGACCGCAAGCTTCAGTAGTTGTAGTACCGTCCAGGCCTGAACTCGTTGTCGTATGACCGGCCGCCGTATGGGGCAACGTAAGGAGGAACGTAGCCGGAGCGGCCTTCGTAAGCATACATATCATCGTAAGATGTGGTTCTGGTTCGATCCACGGGTGTGGTGTAAGCCGGCTGCAGAACTGCTGTTGGGGGCACTTCCGCGATATTTATGATGTGGGCAGTGCTCATCACTCTTCGCACAAGGTTGACTACCGTGCGAGGAGAAAGGCTAGATGAGACCGTGATTGTTTGCACTGGGATGTCGCACACGACATTGAAAACCCCTGCACGTAAAGTACGATGGTGAATCTCAAACAGTACTTTGACATGTATGATATGCAAGACTAAGTTTTATGATTGATGTAGAATGGAGATAGTTTAGCGGTGAGCTGAATACCTTCCACGCTAAGGACATCCTTAATTCTGGAAACGTCCACTAAGTCGTACAAGGGCGCCCTGATTATCACATCCTGTTTGGCAAGAGACGATAAATTGCAAGAGTTGTCAGATTTTCATTTCATGTAGCTTTCTAAACGATTCCCTAAACTCCATCACCTCGGTTTAGACTGGGATCGTTACAAAGACCATATGCGTCGAGACATTGTTCGATATGCTCAGCAAATTACAACAGTCTTGCATAGGATGAAGACTACCGACCAAACGGTGATATAAATTGTAACTCACAGTCGGGATTTTCTTAGCATGCAAATCTAGAAACCGCAACAGCAAGCCCATGTTCTCGATCTACATGGCTATTTACAACTTAAATTTAAGTTACTAAGTTCGCCTGGCACGAGCACTTGGGCACAGAAACAGTTTAAGTACGGTCTCCTTAAAATATTGTAGCGTCATAAGGGAATATATATCAGCCTAGATTTGACCGAAGACTCCTAAAACTAAATCTCAAAATTGCTTCGATCACTCGAATTGCTACGGTGGACGCGTGTTACACAAAGGAAATTTACCGGCAAGACTGTTCCGCGAGTGTATGGGCCGAACTCATACGCCCCGCTACTCGACGTTGGAGTGTGCTGGTAGGGGGTTCCCAAAAGTCGGTGTCGATTATTGGTCACCCAGACTGGTTCTGGCTTGCCATAGTAAAGCTGTGCACATTAAATTGACAATGTGATCTGTCAGAACCCAAAGTTGTCGCACATCAACATTCTCTACCTGCTCCTACTAAAATCACTGAATCTGCTTATCTAAATTAAGTAGAATGAAATCAGGAAGTAGTGTGGTGGTCTCATCGACAACTGTATTGCACTGCATGCGAAAACACTAATTCCAGCTTCTGGGTCTCTTATATTACATCCCATTGAAGACGAGCTTTACCATGTGCTACTATCTGCAATTAAAACCAAGAAGAAAATCTCCTCGGCCTCTTGACAACGAAATAGCCTATTAGGTCAGACCCAAAAACCATTATCCACAATACTCTCGACTATAGCTTAATCTACATCCAACCCCTCATGGCAATATTCATGAGATGAACAATAGCTTCACAATAGTACCCAGCATTTCAACATGCAGGAATTGTAAACTCAAAACTTCTCACCGGATCAACTAAAGTCCTCGACATCTTTTCTGTTGATCACCTTCAGCGGATCACCTAAGCAGATCACAGGTAGCTTTTGAGCACGCGTGAAGCCCGCTTGTCACCTAGCACCTGTTCAACCGAACCCTGTTCACTCAAACTTGAACTATCAGCCTAAGACTCAACCCCACTTTCAACACAATACCCAGCCGACGTTCAACTATTTAAAAACCCCCACCAAATCATCGCAAGCTCATACTCACTCTGTATGTAATGAAATGCTTGCCAGCACTCAATGCAACGAGACTGTGCAACAAAAACCAAAATAAAAAACAGAACAAATTCCCTAGTTGCACAAGGCCGGAAGCAAGATGAACGACGTATTAACACTTGCTGGCGAAAAAATTAAGGGTCCAGTGCATGAGCTCATGACATAATAAAGAGCGGTTTCAAAGCAGAAATCATTCGTGCATGAACTTCACACTGATATAGGTAAAGAAGGCGAAGGGCGAGAAAACTTGCAAGGTGCCGGTTACGCGTTCCTCCTATTGTGCGAAAACCAGGATGTTACTGCAGAGATCGGCATTGTGGCGGTGATGAAGATGGGGGCCTCAGGGACCAACCAAGACTCATTCAAGGCTTCATTCCATGCGACTTCACGCAGCGTACCTGGAGTAGGGGGCGGCTTGACCCCAAACGCACCGTAGCCATAGCCCTGGTTGCGTGTCCTTGACCGGCGACTCTGATGGGCTCCTCTCGCCGGCCGGCTTCAAACCTCATGACCTTCTTCTGCAAATCCATGACCGCCACCGCTACAACCAACAAAAATCCCTTCCCCAGAATTGCTGTAGTTCGTTCTGCGCTGCACCATTTCGCAAACCAAGACGCGGTACCGATGATGTTACCACATGAATCAGTCGAAGCCAGAGCGATGAAGATGTCGACGTGGGTGTCTAACGTGTCAAGCTCATGGACAAATATGCCCTGGAGCTGTGCCCATCGAGACAACTCCCGCTTTTGTCAACATGATCATGTGACCCATGAATACGCATTGTTTATACCTCGATGCTTCTCCTCCTGCAACGAGGCTTCTTCGCCGTCTTGCGGTGCTGGATCTGTCTGGCCCATGCTCTCACTTTGCTCCGCCCATTGCGTCCTCCTTTGCCATACTCACTCTGCAATTCCCCACACAAAACTAAACCTCCGCTCTGCAGCATTCTTCTTCTTCACTGCAACTCAGTTGTGGTTGTGAGGTTTGTTTTATTGTGCAAAGTGTTGTTTACAAAATGGGTTAATAACAAAACCACTGTTTTCGTTGTTGTGAATCGGTGGGAGAGTTAATCAGGTTTTGTAGCTGTTAATTAGCGTTTGTTGTGTGGTGAGAAAACAAGTGAAAACTGAGGAGGAGAGAGGTTTGGTTTAGTTTTATTGGGAGTTCTGTTGACAGTTTTGTTGAAAAAGGAGCAACGTTTGTTTGCTGATTAGTATCGAGGATGTGAGTGTTTGGGATTGAAGATAATCTTTGACATGTTCGGAAAGAAAGGAGGGTTTTTTTAGTGGATGGTTTGAAGTGAGTTTGTGAGAAATGTGAAATTAAGTGAAAGAATTGTTGGTTGATTTAGCAAGAAGAAAAAATTGGCTTCCATGGATATGTGGGATGAACTAGGTGATGAAATTATCTCATATTTACTCTTTTTTAAATTAAATTATTTAAAAAAAAATGTAATATGTCTTCTATATCTATAGATAAATATATGCACACATACATACACATATATACATTCTAATTTATTCTTTAGGAGTATTACAAGCCTTGTAATATTTTGTTGTATTTATTTCAAAAAATATTTATAATTTTTTTAGTGTATATTAAATAATGGATATAAAAAATTTCATATGATTTTTTTTGTTGTTCTTTTTATATTTTTATTGGTTTATTTAGATAGTATAATTATTTATTTAATATAATGATTATATATATTTAATTTCTATAATAAATTTTAAGATTATTAATTTTTTATTATAATATAATAAATATTTATTTTTAAAATCCTAATTATATTTTCAAATATATTTTATATAATTTAAAAATAATAATTATACTTATGATAGACTATAAAATTAATATTAATTTATTAGAGATTTATTAAAATATTTTGAATTATTTAATATGCTCTTTTATTTAAACAGCTAATATATTGGAGCAGATATATTATTATGATATAAAATAATAATTTCAAGAGTCAAGAAGATGGAAAAGTGAAAGCTTTGAGAAGAAGTCAATGAGAAGCATTGCGTATCTAGAATGCATGCTTGGAGAAAGATAGTATACTGCAAGGGCTAGATTGTGAATACTCCTTGCTGCTGACCCATAAGATTGTATAGAATGCTTGCTACTTTGAGCTAGAGTATTAATCAATATGTTAGAAGAGATACAATTGAATTGACGTAGAAATTGATCTATAATAGTTCTAATGTGATTTAGAAATTAGAGAGTGAATTGATTTAAGACATGTTGGATTTGTCTTGGCGCAATTCAAATTTGGACCACACTGATACTTGATAAACTGTACAAGGAGATAGATCAATAGTTTGGAAGTGGAACTTTAGTACTACCAATGTAAGTAGACGTCTTGAACTAGCTCATGCATCATATCAAACAGAAGAAAATAGGCTCAACGTTAAAATTCACACTAACGCGAGTTCCAACATCTAATTAAACTTGCAATAAATAATACATCACATCAATGTAAGCTCCAATATCTAATCAAACTTGGAGCAAACAATACATCTTACCAATGCAAGCTCCAACATCTAATCAAATTTAGAGCAAACAACACATTACACGAACGCGACTTCCAACACCAATCAAACTTAAAGCAAATAACATATCTCATTGATACAAGCTCTAACATCCAATTAAACTCACAGCAAACAACACATCCCACAAATGCAAGTTCCAACATTCAATCAAACTTGATGTAAACAACCAACCAACTAAGTCTACTATATCCCTTTTCCTGCATTTAACATGATATTCATTAAATTGAGATAAAATACTCATTTTGAGACTCTATTTCTATTATTTCAAGGACTTCATTTTAAAATAGTTGCTAAAATTCTTGGCATAATATAATTAAAATTATAATGATGAATACAATTTTAGAAGATGATCTCATATAAAAATAACTTAATCAAAAAATAATTACAAAGACTTGAAAAGATAAAAAATAATCCTTTAAATGCTCTATTGTAAAATATTATAGACTTATGAATGATGTCCCAATTTATATATATCTTCAATTTAGTATACATAAACATAAGTACATATCAAGTAAATTACCAACTTATTCTAATGAATATGAAAATGATTAATATTCTATAAATATAAGTATTATATAAAATATATCTACTATATTTTGTTAAATGGTGATTTCCTACTTTGATAATTATTTGACTTTCTATAATCACTTATAAAAGCTAGTCAATTTTTCTCTTCAAAGTTTAATCAAATTGATTACTTGTTTAAATATTTAGCTAAGGTAGATTGGTTTGCTTCCACAATTATTTGCTTAATTTTTTTTTTACAACCAAATCAATAGCTTAATCAATCTACTTAAATTCATTAGTATTTTCTTTAATAGTCCATTTGACTTTCCTTACAACTACTTAATCTAAGAAATATTCATATTGGTAGATTGATTTGCTTGACCAAATTATAACTCTTTTGAATTCATATTGATACCTACTAAATTTCATTGGTAATTTCATATATATTGTCAACATGTTGTGGTTTGGTTACTATATGAAAATATTGTATATATATATTTAATATATAATTTGCTATACAATTAAATAAGAGCTATTTTGTTGGATTTTTATTGGTTATAAAATATAATTAGGTTGTTATTTTAGAAAGAATCCATTTAAAAAGGCTATTATTGAGGCTTATATAATTTATTTTTTATTTTTATTTTTATTTTTTTTAATAGTGATTTTTGAAATTGATTTTATATTGATAATAACTCTATATATTTTGAATCACCTTTGTTAGACATTGGCAATTGGAGTCGGAAAGAACATTTTTTTGACTATACTTTTTATAAATAGCTTGATGAAATCTAAGCTGGAATAAAAGGAACATTGGCAGTTGAAATTAGTACTTGTAATCTAAAGACAGTAAATGACCTTGTTTAATTAGTGGTTATGTTTTGAGCTATATCTTAGGCAATTTGATAAGTTTTTGGCTCAAAATTTTTAAGAATGTGTATTTTTATATTACAAAATTATACATAATATTTTTGTGGCATTAAGATTTTTGATTTTTAAAATATAAAAGAAATAGTGCTCACATGTCTCTAAACTAGGATTTTAAGCACATGTTAGGATTTTTAAGATATCAAAGAATCAGAACTAAATCTATTATTGAATTTTTTTTGTAGTGAAGTTTAAGAATATAAAATATATTCTAAAGAAATTTGATAAAAACTAAATGGCTAGATGTCACGGACATATACATAGTTACCTATATGATCAGATAAAATTAGATAAAAGAAGGTAAAAGTAGGTTAATTCCATAATATCTTTAGAGAAACTTCCTAGAATCTTTATAGACGCTGCTTTGATTTTATAAGTGTCCATAGTAGACTTTTGGATTAGAAACTTGGTCAATAAGTTAGCCACATGTCGCACATGTTGGTAGCTTGAAGACCAAGCTAAATACGTGGCGAACATATAGGAAACTTGCCCTGCAAGTTCGACACGTGTCTTGCAACTTGGACACATGTCTTGTAAATTGGATACGTGTTGGAGGTCCTATAGAACGTCGCCACTTAGCTCTTAGGTAGATAGTATAAATAGAGACAAGTGTGAAGCCTTCTTCACTCTTGTCAACTCCTTTCTTGTTTCCAGTCTAGTTCAAGAGTCTCTAGTTTTCTTGTCTTTGGGCATTAGCCATTCCAGTTTCTTTTTAATACATATACTTCTTTATATTTATTTCTTTGAGAGAGGTCTCACTTGTTTATTTGATTACATCCAGTTATTGTCCTTGACAGATTGACAAGAGTACACATACAGTATCAGAGCTTTGTCTTTTCTTGATTAAGAGTGGATTACCCCTTTCTCTTGATAAGACATAAGCATATTAGAAGTTGTGGAGTACCCACTTCTAAACTGATATTGTTTCTAGAATTTTTTCTTTTGAGTGTGTGTTCCGTATTTCTTGAAGTAAGAGTAGACATCTTCCTTTTCTATTATATTATCATGGCAGAGCTTGCGGAAATGAAGAGTGCAATGGCACAAATGCAAGAGCAAATGAAAGAACTAATGCTTGCAATGCATCAACTCAATTTACCACCACAAGGAGCATCAAGATTAGCAGGAAGTGAAGATATAGAGATGGTTAGAGCTATGTCAATATCTACACCAAACCATGCTACCTCACCGATGATGGAGCACCGTTCAAACATTAGAGAACCAAAAATCAGTTTGTTTGAGAAGTTTGATGAGTTGTATCAATTAGACGTTACTTCGGATACACTTATCGTGGTTTTTAAATCTTTTTGACAGCGTGTATTGGATAATTGGAGGCATTTTGTGAAATTTTGACCCGATATGGAGAAACGTAATACGAATTCATTGCAACCAAACGAATTCGTCCTATAATGAACTTGTCCGATCAATGTCATTATTAAACCCGCAATTTGACAACTAGCGGCCGACATCGAAGTCGGACAATCTTGCAACTCATGGAGTCAATTTTTCTCTGGTTAGCAATTAAAAAAGTTAATGCTTAATTTACCCGATCCTCAGACATTGAGTCAAGCAATTGATTTTGCTGTGAAGTGTGACAATCGACTTTTTGAGTTTTGATCTGAGAGTCGTACAAGGGAGCCTCAACGTTATTATTCAATGGCAACATCAACATCCTTACAAAACGTACATTTGGAAGTAGAAGACATGCAAATTGATGCGGTACGTTTTAAACCTCTTACTGAATAAGAAAAGATTTGTCGTCGTCAAGAAGGATTGTGTTCATATTGTGGAGAACCTAAGCACACTGCTCAACATTGTCCAAAGAAACGTCACAACTACAAAATGAGGAGTACGGCTGTCAAAGAAGATAACATGTCGAAAAACGAATTTATCCAGCTACAATAGGGACTGTGCAGCTGGAACCCTGTACAATTCCCAGTAAAGGTCCTATTCTCTCCTCAGAACCCTCTCCTTGTTTTATGATAGATGTATATTTAGGACCAAAAAATTACAGAGCCTCTGCCTTATTAGATTCAAGAGCCTCAGCATGTTTTCTAGATGAACAATTTGTTAAGAATCGTAAAATATCTTTAGTACAGAAACCTAAACCCGTACATGTAGAAGTCATAGATGGTCGCCCATTGTCCTCAAGAGATGTCACTCATGAAACCCGTCCTATAAAAGTAACAATAGATGGTCATAATAGCTATGTAACCTTTAACATAATTAAATCTCCATCTAATCCAGTTATTCTAGGTTTGTCATGGCTAGAAAAATATAACCCTCAAATAGATTGAAATTCTCGTAGACTTGACTTTTTCCAGGATATTATTAAACATCCTACCGATCCAATAAAAAGCTATAAGCTTGGTACAGTAAAACCTGTACTTATAGGTGCAAAAACTTTTATACACGCAGCAAAAAAAGGATCAACTTTTGCTATTTACGCAACACCCATTTCTGATAGTGGAAAGGCTTCAAGTAGCATTCCAAGCCAATACTAAGACTATCAAGATGTTTTTGAGAAGAAGAATGCTGATATTCTTCCGGAGCATCGCCCATATGATTGTTCGATTGATCTCAAAGAGGGATCTCAGCCTCCTTTTGGACCAATCTACAATTTATCACAAAATGAGTTGGCTGAACTTAAAGAGTATATTGAAGAGAATCTGGCCAAGAACTTCATACGCCATTCCAAATCTCCTACAAGAGCTTCAATTCTATTTGTGAAGAAAAAGATGGATCATTACAAATGTGTGTGGATTATCGGGGACTTAACAAGATCACTATCAAGAACAGGTACCCACTACCTTTAATCTCTAGACTTCTTCATCAATTGAATCAAGCTAAGATCTATACAAAAATAGATCTACGAGGAGCATACAACTTGGTTTGCATTAAAGAAGGAGATGAATAGAAAACTGCATTTCAAACAAGGTATGGACATTTCGAATATAATGTTATGCCTTTTGGACTCACAAATGCACCAGCTGCTTTCCAACATCTCATGAACAATGTTTTTCATGAATTCTTAGATGATTTTGTTGTCTGCTACCTAGACGACATTTTAATCTACTCTAAGAACGTAGAAGAGCACGAAACACATGTTCGTCATGTCTTACAAAAACTCAGAGAAACAGGATTGTATGCCAAGATGGAAAAGTGTGTATTTCACACTACTCAAGTTGACTTCTTAGGATATATCATCTCGAATGATGGCCTCATGATGGATCCTAAGAAAGTCCAAACAATCATGGATTGGAAGATTCCAAAAACAGTAAGGGATGTACAATATTTTTTAAGATTTGTCAATTATTATTGAATCTTCATCAAGAACTTCTCTCAAATTGCAGCCCCACTTACACGTTTGACTTGTAAGGACAAGCTCGAGTGGAGTAAAGAAGCAAAAGCATCATTTGAAGCTTTGAAGATAGCTTTTACTTCTGCACCAATCTTGTATCGCGTTGATTTTTCCAAGGCATTCTTTATGGAAACAGACGCATCTGACTTTGCTTTGGGTGCAGTATTGTCACAAATGGGAACAGATGACAAACTCCATTCAGTAGCTTTCCATTCCAGGAAATTTTTGGCAGTAGAGATCAACTACGAAATCCATGATAAAGAACTTCTCGTAATTGTGTATTCTTTTCAAGAATGGCATCATTATCTAAAAGGCGCTTCTAGTCCAATCATCGTGTATATGAATCACAAGAACCTCGAGTATTTCATATTAGCACGCGTGTTGAATCGTCGTCAGGCTCGTTGGAGCATGTCTCTATCAAGATTCGAGTTCATTATTACATATCGGCTAGGAAAACAACAAGGTCTGTCTGATGCACTTTCTAGACGTTCTTATCTTACACCAAAAGAAGGAGATGCAGCTTTTGATCAACAAAGAACGACTCTCTTGAAGCCGGAGCAATTTTATCTTTGGGCAACGAAATCAACATTACCTGTTGATTAAACTTTTTTCAAGCAAGTCCAGTTAAGTATGTCCTCAGATCCTCTTATTCATGAAATTAAGAATAATTCTTCTAAGTCTTATGATATTTCGAAGTTTGAGTTCAAGAAAAATCTACTCTATTTCGAAGGGATTTTATCACGGATCTTCCAAACTCAGGTTCTTATGACTCTATATTCGTGATAGTAGATCGTTTTACTAAGATGGCACATTTTATACTATGTAAAAAATCTATCACAAGCAAAGAAACAGCTAAGCTTTTCCTTGACAATATCTATCGCTATCATGGATTACTTAAGGATATTATATCGGATAGGGGAACTCAGTTTGTATCGAGATTTTGGAGAACGCTTTTCAAGATTCTAAAGGTGGATATAAAGCTATCTTCAGCTTTCCATCCTCAAACTGATGGACAAACGGAGCGCGTAAATCAAATCTTGGAACAGTATTTGAGATGTACCATCAACTACCAACAAGATGATTGGACAACTCTTTTACCATTAGCAGAGTTTGCTTATAATAATATGGTACATTCTTCTACACAACAAATACCTTTCTTTGCCAATTATGGTTACCATCCACGACTTGATACTTTTGACTATTCGAAAGTTGACAATCCTGCGGCGGAAGACTTGGTAAATCATTTGTCAGAACTACATACAACAATGAAGGCACAATTAAAGGAAGCTCAAGAACGACAAAAGATAAACGCTAATGCGTATCGAAAGGAACAACCACAACTCAATGTAGGCAACAAGGTATGGCTACTTCGTCGCAATATCAAGACTACGCGACCTTGTGACAAGTTGGGCTATCATAAGCTTGGACCTTTTTGTATTTTTGAACAAATTAATCCAGTTGCATATCGATTACACCTACCAGAGTCTATGAAGATCCACCCTATATTCCACGTGTCTCTTCTTGAACCATATAAGACAGTGAACATACCAAGAAGAAGACAAGTGCCACCTCCTCCTATAGAAGTGAACAATAATGACGAATTTGAAGTGGAAGAAGTCTTAGATTCAAGGCGGCGCCAAAATAGGTTGGAATATCTTATTCATTGGCATGGATACGATATTAGTGAGCGCACATGGGAACCAGCAAAAAATCTGGCGAATGCAGCGAGGAAGGTGGAGACCTTTCATCAACAACATCCATCAAAACCAAGATGAAGACTTTCCCTATAAAAGAAACAAGATGTAGGTAAGATAACATTCAACTTTCTATCCTTGTTTGTAGCTTCTTTGTATTTTGTGACGCTAAGGAGATGGAGAATCAACAGCCAGCGGATTTGACTCAAGAGCCTTCATTTGCTGACCTACCGGACGAGACATTGCGACTATCACAACCTTCAAGACGATGCAATCGAGATGAAGATCTTCAAGAACGACATATTCTTCCTCAAATAGATGGCGAGATATAACGTGTTTGGTATCACGACCTTGGAAGAGATTCTCGATGTTTGGTGATTTTATTGGAGATAGAAACAACTCCTGACGGTATTTCAGATGTGATATTATGAAGGTCACAACAATGATCAAATAACAGGGTGGTCTTCTCACCTTGGAATGGGACACTATCGATGGCTGAGAAGACCCATCAATTACCTTCGAAGAGAACAAAGATCAGAATATGTGGCAAATACTATTCGCCGCATCTTAGACTTTCTACACATGTAATCACCGCTCCTCGTAGAACTCGTCGTTTAAAGGAGGGGTAATGTCACGGACATATACATAGTTACCTATATGATCAGATAAAACTAGATAAAAGAAGGTAAAAGCAGGATAATTCTATAATATCTTTAGAAAAACTTCCTAGAAACTTTATAGACGCTGCTTTGACTTTATAAGTGTCCATAGTAGATTTTTGGATTAGAAACTTGGTCAATAAGTTAGCCACATGTCGCACATGTTGGTAGCTTGAAGACCAAGCTAAATACGTGGCGAACATATAGGAAACTTGCCCTGCAAGTTCGACACGTGTCTTGCAACTTGGACATGTGTCTTGTAAATTGGATACGTGTTGGAGGTCCTATAGAACGTCGCCACTTAGCTCTTAGATAGATAGTATAAATAGAGACAAGAGTGAAGCCTTCTTCACTCTTGTCAACTTCTTTTTTGTTTCCAGTTTAGTTCAAGAGTCTCTAGTTTTCTTGTCTTTTGGCATTAGCCATTCCAGTTTCTTTTTAATACATATACTTCTTTATATTTATTTCTTTGAGAGAGGTCTCACTTATTTATTTGATTTCATCCAGTTATTCTCCTTGACATTAGATTAAGTGATATTGAATTTTAAAATTTGGAAAGAAATAAATCCTTACTAGTGAATAAGCTATTGAAGGATTTTATTGCAATTTAAGCCTTTTATACAAGCTAAAGGGATTTTTTAGGAGCTAATACTTTATGGAGGTGGAAAAATGGATATATGCAGCTGTAATAAAATTTTAATACAAAGATGATGTTTTGAAAGAGGATTACAGATTTTTCTTGAAAATATTGATAATTTAACTTATCAACAATTAGTTAATTGTGATTTTATAAAAAAAAGGTGTTAAGGATTTTTATATGCCATAGAAATTTTTTATGTATAAATCCATTTAAATATAAGAATATTTTATTAATATAATATATTTTTTTATAATATTATTATATTATTTGTCTTTTTTATAAATTATAAGTAAATTCTCTACAGTCAGCTATCTAATATATTCTTAGATTGAAGATTATACCACATAACAATATGAGTTAAAAAATCTTGGAATTAAATCTTTTTTTAATTATATTTTATTTTTTATAATTTATAATAATATATCCACTCTATGCTAATCAAATTGGTCAATATTCATATATATTTTAAATCCAACTTCTTCACTATACTCTTTAACTACTCCTTATTACTCCTAACTACTATCTCTTTTCTTATCCAATTATTACTCACTACTGACAACTATTGATTATTAATTCTTATCAAGACAAATTCTAGGCCTTTTGATCCTCCCTTAGAAACCCCAACAATTTATCTTTCTAAGATAATATCTTGCCTATTTGAGTATCATCTAGTCCAAATCCAAATATCAACCACAACTCATCTTTGGAGTCAAGTCAACTCTATTGACCTTCACTCTTATTTTATTTTGGTATAAATTCTTTCAATAATACTCTTTTTTTAACAAAAAGTTGTGAAAGTATAGATATATAAAGAATATAATCATTAAAGCAAGGATCCATAAAATCATTGGTAATAGTTTTGTAGAGTTTTTTGTGTAATGTTATTTTGCATATAATAGAAGAAATAAAACACTTTCAAATTGGTATAGAACTTGTACTCTTCAAAGGCAATAAGAAGCAAAAAAAGGTTCTTATTGCAATCTCACTCAACAAACTATTGACAACATTATTATCCACACCTCCACTAGCAAAATCAATAGTAACAAATGTAATATTAGTGGCTAAAAACAAGACATGAAGCCTTGAACATAAATATGGAGTACACTTCTTCTTAACAGCTTTAGAATTTCCAAGTCATGAATGGCTCAAAGGTGATACCACGCTTGTTGATATATTTGTCTTGTTTGATAAATTTTTTTGAATACACCTTCTAACCTAAAGAAGGATTAAAAGTATAAAAGATTACAAACTTAAACAACAAAATCAACGATTATAATTTAATGCTACATATTATTTATAATACCAAGATAAAAAGAGTGTAAGTAGCTTGAGCTATCAAATTTAAGAATATGGCTCATATGAAGTAATAAATTATAAAAATTATATATTTATAGGAAAAAATTATTTATATAAAAATTATTCATAGTTTGATGGCCCTAAACAAAAATTGTTGCTTCCTAAGTATGTGGTGGATAAACAACTCCTTTAATTCCAAGAAGTTTAAAAAAAGTTCTAAGGTTCTTAGTTGTGTTGTGTTGTAACATACCTATAGGATAAAAGAGCAAAATAAGACATATATTATAGAAAAGCTTAATTGAAGATTAAATTATAAAATTATTTTAAAAAAGATAGGTAAAAAAAAAAAAAAAAAAAAAAAGAAAAGAAGAAGGTAGTAAAAATATTTAATATTAATATTATATTTTTATAAAAAAGACTCCTATTACTTTATAAGGCCATAAATAAAATAATATAAGATAGATTAATAAAAATATTAAAATAGACATCTTAAGATCAAAGCAAAGAATAGTTTTTAATAAAAACTATCTAAAAAATCTCTAGATTGATATCCTGAGAGGGCCGATTATGAACTAGGATCAAAATCAAACTCCAAGATACAAAATTATGTGCCTATTATAGATGGAATCTTTTTTTGTTGATTAAAAAATAGAATTTGAGAGCAAACTCAATAAAGCTTTTTTAAGCATTGATTTCAAGGTTTTTGGATTTGTAATGACTTTGTGACAGCTATGCAAAGTCGGGATTCTATTTGGATGACTCTGAATATTAAGAGATAAAGTAGATTTGTATTTTTAAGCATATTGAGCGTTTTGTAGTAGATCTATGGATGAAAAGTTTGTGGATTTGTGTATATAGTTGTATTGAAAGTCTATTATAAATTTGACCTTGATTAAATGGTTGAATTTAAGGTTATTGAAATTTAAGTAGGTTGGGGTCTCAAAAATTGGGTTTTGAAGGTCAATGAGGGTTTTTAAGATATCTAACCATCAATTAGTTGGATTGAGGTGAAAATTATTTTTATAGATAATAGACTTGATTTTCTACATATTTGTGAATTTCAAAAGCAATGAATAGTATAAAAAGAGATATTGGTGCTAAGAGATTGGCATGAATGTTGGAGAAGGAGGTTGATCTATATCTAATTAAAGTTTTAGACTTATCTTCTATTTGGTGAATTGGATTTCCTTCAAAATTTTTATATATGTTGTTAATTTAATTGTTAAAAGATGCACAAATTTTGAATCAAAATCAATAGTTCAATCATTAACTATTGATGTTTCAATCTGCTATAGGATTTGTTAGGATTTGATTAAAGTTTGATTAAGATTTGTTAGAATTTGATTAAGACTCAATTTAGGATTTGATTAGGATTTGATTAAAGATTTATATAGGATTTAAGATTTGATTAGGATTTGATTAGGGTTTATTTAGGATTTAAGATTTCATTAAGATTTTATTAAAATTTGACTAGAATTTGACTAGGATTTGAATTAGAATTTGACTTAGGATTTGACTAAGATTTTATTTAATTTTTGACTAAGATTTGACTTAGAATTTGAATTAAGATTTAACTTAAGATTTGACTAAGATTTGACTTAAGGTTTGATTAATGATTGATTTAAGATTTGATTTAGGATTTGATTTAAGATTTGATTATGGTTTGATTAAAATTGATTAGGATTTGATTAAGATTTAATTAAAATTTATTTAAGATTTATTTAAGATTTATTTAAGATTATATTAGAATTATTAGATTTTTGATTAGTTGTAATATATAAGTGTATCTTCTACAGCTGAGTGCTCAATATATTTTTAAACAAGATGATATATATTACAATAGTAGAGGTGGTCATTCTATAAATAATATATTTTAAAAGTAAATTGTCATTAATAAGCAGACTATATTTAATATGATTTTAATCTACAAACTCTTATAACTTGTTCCATTCACAAGCCAAGTGAAGTTGACAAAGCCATAGAATAAGGCTTATTACTAGGAAATTATCATCTTGGACATAATGAGTCTAAGATTGTAGAAATATAGCAATTTCAATCTTGTTACAAATATTCTTTTCAAAGAATCATCAATTAAAAGAGTATTTTATTTTAGAAATGGCTGAAAATAACTACAATTCATAAATAGCCTCTCTCTAAGAACTTTTAAAAAAAACTTCTTTGAATTATTCAAACTCGTATAGAATTTTCTTAAAGACAATTCAATCTTAAAGCAGCTATCTTATCCAAGAATTTCAAATGGAGATTTTAAGTCTACAAACATGAGACTTGTAATTACTCATACAATTGGCCTCTTCATTGAGCTCCAAATGATGACCTAGGTAGCCATCTTGTTAATCACAATAAAAAATTCATGCAGAAAAGGATATATATATATATATATATATATATATACATGTTGGTCCGATCAAAGTAGGGACTATTGAGGAGAACTTGTTTATACAAATATTATTTGTGTAGCACTGTCTTCGAGCAATGGACCTCTCTACACATTGATAAAGAATATCATTTAAGTCTAGAATAATATTCAACTACTTTTGTTATAGTATGTACCTCAGAGACAAAATATTTTACAATATGATTTCTTTGTGATACTTTAAATCTACTTGATTATTAAAACAATTTGAGTTATTTGTTTGAATGCAAAGCCTGAAATAAGTGAAAAGACTTCTATTGATAAAAAATATTAAAACTCAAAAATTGAATGCAAAATATTTGTGCTAATTGATGATTTTAAGGTGACAGGCCAATGTAAAATTTTAAGCATTTTTTGCTAAGAAAACATCAAAAAATCTAAATCTAGCTTAAAAATATATTAATCTAAAATACAAAGTTACATCCTAATAAATCTTCTTGTCAAAATGAACAGAGGCTTTGATCACCGTCTTGTCAATTATAATATTTTATACTATATATAACACTTTTAAAATATTAGGATTTTGGATTTTTAAGATATAAAAAAAATAGTGCTCAAGTATCTATAAACTAAGGTTTTAAGTGCCTACTAGGATTTTGAGATATTAAATAATTAAAAATAAATCTATAGTTAAATTTTCTTATGGTGAAGCTTGAGGATATAACCTATACTTTGAAAAAAATTAATAAAAATTAAACAACTAGATCAACAGTTATTAGATTCTAAAGTTTAGAAAGAAATCGATCGTTTGCAGATGAATAAGCTATTGAAGGATTTTGTTGCAATTTGAGCATTTTGTACAAACTAAAGGGATTTTTTAAGAGCTGAGATTTTATAGAGGTGAAAAAATGGATATATGGAGCTAACTTAATATTTTTGATACAAAGATGAATTTTTTAAAAAAAATTATGGATTTTTTTAGAAGTTATTAAGAACAGAACTTGCCAATAATTGGTAAGTTGTGATTTTATATAGAAAAGGGTATTAAAGATTTTTAACATGCCATAGAAAAACTTTATGTACAAACTTATTTAAATATAAGAGGGTTTTAATAGCATAATATTTTTTTTAATAATATTATTGTATCTACTTGTCCTTCTTATTAAGGACAAATCACTTAGTAGAATCTTGCCAATAAGTTACAAATAAATTCTCTATAGTTAGGTATCCAATGTATTTTTAAATTAAAAATTATCCCACATGATAGCATATTGTTTCTTGAAATTGCAAATTTTGTATTTTCTTATTGTCACTACTCAAAATAAAGTTCAATTGCAAGGCTAGAACTGACAATAAGATCTATCAAATTGTCCCAAAATTTTCATGTATTTGTATATTATTCTGTCTAAAATATTCTTTTTTGTTTTTATTTTTATTACATACATACTCTATAAACACTTCTATGTAGCATAGCTTATGCTTTTTTTCTATGAATTCCTTGTATTTTGGCAATTCCAATCTTTTTAAAGGTCACAGTTGAATACACATGTGGATGTTGTTGCTCTTGTAATGAATTCCGTAAATTACAAAATATGGTGCTATAGAGTGCAATTGATTATCCTTATATCAAAGATAATATTTGTTAATTAATGGTCCTAATTAGCAAAAATAATATATTATCTTTGATTTAAAGATAAAACTTCCTATGTAGTATCAAGAGATATTATTGTGCAATGCTCTTTTAATAAAAAAATATTCAATGATTGATTGTTGATGAATTGAATTTTTTATATTATCCTTGTTTTAAAAATAATAATTATCACTAATTAAAATATCAAAGATCTACTTATTTATAAAATATTCTTATATTATTTCTTATTGTGGTAGAAAGAATTGAAATTATTCTTGGATCAAAGATAATTATTAGAGATGTTTAGTGTTCAAAGATGTTGATATCAATACTTACCTTCTAGATAAGTAACAAATTCATTGATTTGTGATTAAGAACTTCAACTCCTATCATTTTCTTTGAACCAAAGATAATAGTCTATAATAGTCTTTAATTTTAATGTATATTCTATTAGAGGATATTATATATTATTTGTTAATGTAATGGTAAATGAAGATTATATCCTACAGTTGAAGATATTTATTTGATGGCATCAAATTCTATCTTTAACATAATAAATCCATCTAGTCTCTTGCTATGCCAAGAAACTATGATAGAATTGATATTTAATAAAGTTAATATTTTCTTATGATCTTGTAAATACTTGCTACTATAATATGAAATCATGAAGTCTTTTCCAAAACCAAAAGTTGAATCATGTGCTCTTTGTGAGCCCTAAACTATGAAATAAAATTTTATTTAGTTAATTTTTGATATTTTGATAATATATTATATTATTTATTTATTAATTATAAAAATAGTGGTTATTAGTCTAAATTATATATCAATGCCTTAGATTATCAAATTGGTTTTAATAAAATTTAGTTATAAAAATTAAATTCTAAAATATATTATTTTTTGTTTAAAATAAAATTATTAGGAAATGTGGAGTTAATTGTAGTTGGAATATGATAAAAAAGTGATGAAAAGTTATTCTACTCTTGAAGCCACAAAAGATGGCAAAAGAAGAAGATGAAGAATTACTCTATCATTAAAGCCACAAGATATGGTAAAGGAAAAAGATAGAAAATTATTTTGCTCTTGAAGCCACAAGTAATAGTGAAGGAAGAAAACAAAGAGCTATTCTACTCTTCAATCATTACTTCTATGACAACAAATTAAGTTGGTTCCTAACAAATCCCTCTTAAAGGTTAATATTTCTATTTATAAGTTAATAAATGATTTTACATAAGTTTTAGTTATTTAAATAATTAAGAATTAAAACTTATCTATTGATTGGTATCTATGGTGATTTATCATCATCTTATAAAAAATAGATATAAATCATTGGTCTTTTTTAAAAATAGTATTAATTAGAGATTATAAGAGATGTAGGTTGATTTTTTAATAACAAATGATGCTAAAAATAATAGTTAGTAGTTAAAAATATTTAAAATAAAATAAAGTGGCATTCAAGTTATACCACTTGCTTCTAAATTAGTTATTACTTGCAAGTTATTGGCAATGGTAATTGTTGGTAAATGTCTTGAGAGCTTGGATATATAAGACCCTCTCAAAGCCTTGTTCTTTATTAGTTTTTCTATTAATCCATCTATCTATCTATCTATTTATCTCTCTCTCTCTCTTTCTCACCTTTGATTTGAGCCCTTAGTAAAGACAACCTCTTGAGGCACCAAGAATTATATTATTTTGTTGTTGTAAACTTGTGCTGTTAGTTGTTGTTTTATACTCCTGCTGGTCCTCTTCAAGCTCATTGTTAGTAGAATTATTTTCTTATTTAGACATATTCATTGTGTAGGAGAGATCAAATTAGTATGATTAGGTGAAAGAATCATCAAATTTGGAGTTGAAATGAAAAAGTTATGAGGATTTGAAGTTAGGAGGTTTTTTTTGTTGCTACTGCTACTCTGTCCTAGAGCTGCGCTTGTTTTCATCCAACTGTGCTTATTTTCATCTAACAGCACTATTTTAATCTAAAAATACTATTTTCATCTAATTATGCATGTTATCATTTAATTGTGTCTATTTTCATCTAGCAGTGCCATTTTCATCTAATAATATTATTTTCATCTAATAGTACTATTTTCATCCAATAGTATTATTTTTATCTAGATATTAATATTAAGACAATCATTAAATTCTCTTAATAATCTATGTGCCTATATTATTATAAAAATTCAAGCATTTTTATGTTATGATGCTTATTTCATTGTATTATGCTTCAAAATAGAGAATCGTGAAAGGAACAAATATGGGTTTGATATACCGTCTTTATATGCAAGAGTTATAGTATATAAAGGTTTGTTATAAAAGTCTTGAATAACAAAGTAGGTGATTCTTATGAACAAAGTGAGTGAAAATATGGCAAAAAAATTTGTTATAATGTAGATGTGGATTTGGTAGTCAATAGTGATGGAATGCCTTTTGGCAATCATTGTGTGGCAATTCAAATTGTCGAATCACTTTGCAAGGAAGAAGTCCCATTAGAATAGATGTTCTTATTGCATTCTTGACATATCTTCTATAAGTATTTCAATGAAGCAAGTTTGTTTGACTACAAGCAAAGGAATATCTACAATATGATTGTCATTGCTCCTAAGAAGCATGTGCAATCTGGAATGCATCCATATAAGAGCACTTGGCAAAGAATAGAGTTGAATTATCCTTCCAAGGAGGAATATCTTTTCTCTACAAAGCTATTAATAAAGTGGCCAGCAAAGTTTGATGTAAAAAGAATTACCTACAGCCATTTTTTAGAGTAAAGATTTGTATTCTGTAATTTCAAATATATATAGAAGATAATATATATTTTTATAAACATCATTGTTGGGATCGAGAATTTATTTTTAAAAAGCGCTAAACTTTTGGCTATTAGTATTTTTTCAAATTAATTTTAAGATTAAAAAAACTCTAAATTTATATAAAAATTGTCCCTATAGGAATAATTACATCAAATATATAAGTCTTTAATAGACAAAAACATCCAAGTATATGATAAATTACTATAAATCTTATGTATCCTAGAAGTTCAATAGTGCATATCTCCTAATTGGACCATTTAAACAATCTCAAATTTTATATGAAGTAGTAATGTACTTTTAATAACTATCATATCAAATTCCAATTGTAGATTCAATATGGATCTTGAAATATTGCTAAAATCCTAATAGCAGCTTCAAATCCTTGTTTACAAACACCCTCTTACAAAATTCTTCATATTTCACAAACTAAATGCCCAAATGCTACAAAAATTGATATGTAGCTTTTTAACATAATGATTCACCTTTTAAAAAAAATTTAGACAAAAATTCGTCTAGAAGTTCAAAATATGGTCGAAATCATTACTATCAATAAAATAGTTTATTTATTGCCTTAGAATTAAATATGCTATCTTCAACTTCTAATATCACCTTCTTTTAGATTCCAAAGATAATAATTCTTCTATGCAAGATATAGATCTTAAAATTATCTCTCCAATTGCACCTTCCAATCTCAAAGAGCTTTCATACAATTCCTTATATCCTCAAAAGAATGATAGTATGTCCTAAATCCATATCTTAATTTCAAACAGTTATATCTTTTTCATTCCAACTTTGAGTTTTTTAATTTTTGTATATAAATTTTCATCTAAAATCTAAGTTTTATAATCCTTATATTATCTTTTTCAAATATTACCTCCAAAGTTACAAAAACCCTCAAAATATTATAGATAATTTACTAAAAGTCCATTTGGTATGAAGACCGACCAATGGAGATGAATTTGACCGATGGGATGAAGTCCTCCATTCCTTGCCTTCATTCCTCCATACCTTGCTTTTATCCCTCCAAATGAATCTCTTAGTAGCTTAGATTTCAACCTTTTAGGCCTCAAATCTCCTTTCAAAGCTTTATACTAAACATTTAGATCCTATATGATTTGAACACCATAATTAAATTAGGAAAAATAAACCATAACAAAGTTTCTTATATCAATTCTTTTAAATTACTTTATTAATCATTCTAACACATACTAGAACTTATGAATATATTACATATTTTGATTGATTTTTACATATTATAAGCAATTATAATACAATATTGTCTATTAAATGTACATAATTAGATTCACTTCAATGCAAATAGTATTGAAATAATTACCTTGGAAGAAATTAAGGTGTATTTTTTTGTTTGGTATACTATCATAGATGTGAATAGAATCACATATTATCAATATAAAAGTTATGCAAAATTAGATATACATATTGACGAGCATAGTAATTTGGAATCAAAGAAGCCACATACGCATATCCTTCACGTTATTTCTACACTATGACTCATGTTGGATAATAATGTGGACTACATGGTCCATAAGACAAGAATATTGGACTTTGGAGAGAAAATTATACCTAAATGCCTTTCTTCATCATGGTGTTAAAATAAAATATTATTAGAAATCAATGAGGTCAATGTACAGTTTAATTTGCCTAATGTTTCAACTAATGGATTTAGTAGAATATAAAGTGAGTCTTTTCCAAATTACTCTACAAAAAAGCATGGAGACAACTTTTCACATTGTGGATAGTGTGATATACTGAAATAGTTAAAGGATATATACACTTGTGGTTCATGACCTTAGAATCTTTAGAAGAAAAAACTAAATGGCTACACCTCTGTACAAAAATGATATAAAAAATTATATTGTGCAAACCAAATCTTCTTTGAAAAGTTTCTTGACAAGTTGTGAGTCCTACCAATGAATCTTAATTGGTGGATTAATTGAAATTATAGTTTTAAGTTATTTAAATATCAAAATATTAAGATTAAATATTTTATTTGATCATTTAAGTAATCATTAGAAGTTAGAAGAGTTTATAAGTTACAAGAGTCTTATTAGAAAAAAGTCAAAAAAATAGAATCTTTATAAGTCTTGGAGGCAATTATCTTAATTGATTTAATATTTTTTCTTAATTATAAGAATTAGTATTTAGTTATTGAGATCAATATTTATATTGGACTTCTATCTACATGTATCACTTATTAGAAATATATAAATATTATTTAGTAGATAGAAGAAATATGAAAAAAAAAACTCATATCTTTTTAATTATTTATATAAAAAATAAGATTTTTACTTGATTTAAATTGATTTTGTAATTATAAAAAATTGCCAAGGTAGAATAAAATAGTCTTATACTGATATTATCATTTCAAAAATATTATGAAGAATTTTAAAGTTTATTTAGAATTTTGAAATTTATTTAAAATTTATTTAGAATTTATTAGAAATTTTTAAAGCAATTTTGAAGACTTTGGTAAAAATGAATTTTATCACCTTAGAAGCCATCAAAAAGAAATAGAGCAAGATTTGAAGGCCATAAAAAGTTCCAAGGCTAATTGGGTGTTTTTTAACACCATGGTGAAGTCAAAATTATAAAATATTAATTCTACTAATAAAAAATAGAAAGACCAATCGCTAGTGTAGTCATTATAGGAAAGGAGGTGTATAAGTCCCATATGGATTGTAGCACCTTGGATATAGGTAGGAAGATAAGACTAAGGCCTCATGGCCTCTCTAAAGTACCTTTATATATTACTTGTGAGCCTTTAAGAGGTTCAAATTCTTAATCTCTTAAATAAGTTATTCTTGAGATAAAAATTTTCCACTTAATTTTTTTATTATTTATCTTCTATCTTTAAACTATGATAATTTATTCATAATAACTTAGAATTATATATTTTTTATATTATTAAAAAGATTAAAAAATTATCTATTTAAAATTAAAACTTTTATTTATTATTTATTATTTTATTTTGGATGAAAATCTAGTGAACAAACTGTGATTAGTTTTATAATATGTAATTACTTAATTATACATATTTTATTTATTTTGTGTTATTTTTCTCTTTTATTATTATTTATTATTCCATATACTTTATACCATAAATTATAAGTAACTCTTAATTGAAGCCATCTTATAATTTAGACTGAGGGATGAATTTTACCTTCACATAAGTCAATTTGTATTATCCATGATAAGATGTTTCTTTCAAAGATTGCTTCTCGATATTTCTCTCATAAGAACAAGGCACTAGATTAATTTATGAAGTTGCCTATTACTGTTATAAGCATGATTGTCTATAGCCATTTAATATACACATTATAATTTGGATATATTTTCTAGTGAGTCAAACCATATTGTTGATTCTCTAGCAAAATTGCTACAAGACTTCAAATTCCTTCCAAAACATTCATTTCATGAATTATTTGTGAATAGCACATCTGCTTCTCTATTTGAACTATTGCTTAATGGTTTAAAGATGTACAAGTCTTTTCTTCTTCCTGCTCTTCAAGAGGTAGTCTTTACTAAACCGACTCTTCTAATTTTAAATTTCCAACTAGACAATTGTAGTAGAGATAATAAAAATTGATACATATTTGCTTTTTTTTCCCTCTTTCTTCACAAACAAGTTTTTTGTGAGATTTATATTAACTTCCTTCTTGTTGGATGCACTCACAAAGATATTAATGTATTCTTTGGCTAATGGAGCTAAAAATTGAAGACTAATAATAATCTAGCATTTTTATTATTAATAAATTTTTTTATAGACTTTGAATTTTAATCCATCATTTTTTATCTTATTGAAGAGATGCTTAATTTTAAGGGCTTTATAAAAAGGTATTTTTATATGAGGAGTAATTATTTGAATGCTTATAGGTTATATTAACCCCCAATAATTTAAATTTTATAAGCATTCAAATAATTGGCCTTTGATGTAATACAAACTTCTTTGTATTGATAGCAAGTAGTTGTTGAAGGAAGGTGGAAGAATTTAGTTGTAGAATGAGACTACAAATGAGAGACCAAAGATATCAAGTGATAATTTTATTTCTTTGGCAGCTCAACAAATGCAACATTTTAATGAGGCATGTAAGAAAATTCATAGATTTATTAATCTATAGAGCACTATGGTCAATGAAGACATGTCTAGAAAGTTCCAAAGGATAAATGAACCATTGATGTACTATTAGAGAGATGTAAAAGATACTTTGTCTATTCTCCTTCTCTAATGAAAAATATTGGAATAGAGATTCTAGCCATCTTCTTGCTTTGCTCTAGATTTAAAGGACTAGTTCATAGACAATGGCATGTTATATGAAGAATATACAATGGATTCACTATTTATTCGATAAAAGAAAAATTGACATCCACCCTTATTTTGTATTGGTTATGATATACGCTAATTATTTTATAACAATATATTGAGCAGAATACCAATAGTCATTTTGGAGTATTATACTACTTATCAATTCAAATGCAAATCTCAACTATGCCAATTCTATTCAACTGTAATATTGGACACCTGCTTTAGGAATGCATATTGACATGAAAATCTGCATTGGCTCACATACAAAAAAAAAAAAAAAAAAACTTTGGTGCAAGGATATAGCTTTTCAATCAAATTGATTTGATACAGATTATATCATCAATGTATAGAAGCCACATATTTTGTCAAAGATCTTGAGTTCCAAAATTATGATATCTAAGGTGCAAATCAGCATCATCAAAGCTTTGATAGAAGCCTCATATTGAAATGAATAGTAATTAATCCTTGAAATGAGGATGGTATGATTCTTTTTCATAGCCTCTTGGAATTTTTGTCAATCTTGTTATTGTTACTTGATGGACATTAAATGGTGTGGTGTTATATCTATGTAATTTTATATATTATAGAAATTATTCCATTTAATTTTTTTAATTAGGTGAAGACGTGTTTTTGGACCCGTATTCTTCTTTCAAGAATATTATTTATTATTATATAAACAATATAATTTTTTTCAATGAAAAATTATCATTTCAATAGTTTTTCTAGTTAAAAGTAATTATGCTTAATGGAAGGATGATTTGGTACAATGCATTACTTTCTTCATGCGAAGAACTTCTTTATGAAGTGAGAATGTTATAATGAACATATTAAATATATTGGTGGTTGTTGTTCTTGTTAGCCACTTTATTACATGGGCTACAATATTACCATATGTTATAGACATGATTCTTTTGTATGAATATCTAATTTTTTATATTAATATATTAATTGATATTATTTAAATTTCTACAAATTTAAAATATTTGTGATGTATTTCATTTTATACATATTTTATGTATAATTTTATCTAATCTTTTTAATTGATTGAGAACTATTGAAGAAATACAAGAGGCAAAATACAAGTAAGTAGAGATCACCAAGGTTGCATACAAGAGAAGTGTGGAATGAGATAACTCTCTCTTCTAACACCCATTACTTATAGGAGGTGGTTGTTGTCCCAAAGGATTTCTTCCACCTTTGACTTTTATATACATGCTCCTAAGATCCTTTGGCATCTCTTGTGCCATGAGGATATCCAATGATCTTAGGATCCTTTTGGCTTCTCTTGTACCTCGAGGGTATCTCACGTTCCACGAGGGTATCCTATGCCATGCACTAATTACTCTTATCTAGTCTTTAAGATATTCTCTAGTACATACTTTATCCTCTTGACTTTGACTCTTCTCTTTTGACCACATCCTACATCCATAGGATGCCCTTTCTATATGCTAAGAGTCAACCTTTGACCATTAATAATTTATGTAAGGTAATCCTTTATTTGATAATTTATTCTACTTTTACTATTACTTATTTATCGCAACACTCCCACTTTGCTAATTGTCAAAGGCTTTCAAACCTAATTCCTTTATCAACATATGATGCCTATCCTTCACTAATGCCTTTGTCAACAAATCAGTAAGCATGTCTTCCGTAGCACAATACTTCATGTCTATCACTCCCATTTCAATCTTCTTTCTTATGAAGTAATGTTGAATGTCAATGTGCTTGATTCTTAAATGATACTTTGGATTCTTTGTAAAAGCAAGGCATCCTTGATTGTCACACTTCATTGGAATTACTTCCAATTGCACAAGTCTAATGTCCTCCAAAACTTGTCTTAACCAAATTGCTTCTATTGCTCCATGGCTTGCTACCATGTACTCTGCCTCCATTGTGGACCTTGCAATTGTTGGTTGTCTCCTACAATTCCATGAAATTGCTCCCACTCCAACAAAGAACATATACCCCATTATTGACCTTCTATCATTTGTATCTCCTGCCTAATTTGCATCACAATAATCATGGAAAGTAGTGCTATTATCTCCAAGGCACAATTTGAAGTCTAATAAGCCTTTCAAGTATGTCATAATCCTCTTGATGGTTGCCTAATGAATTGGTCCAGCTTTTGATATGTATTGACTCACAACACTCATCGTATATGCAAGATCCATCCTTGTGCCAACCATTGCATATATGAAGGAGCCTACTGTTGCCTTGTATGGAACACCTTACATTTCACCTTCAACTTCAGCAAACTCTTCATCCGTAAGCTTCATCAACTTCAAATTTGCCTCCAAAGGTATTTCAATGGACTTGCAATCCTTCATGTTGAATCGTTTCAACACTTCTTCAATATACTTCTTTTGGCTCATTGTGATGGTCTTTTTAGCATGATCTCTCACAAATTCCACTCCTAAACAATAGTAAAACTTTCCCAAATCACTCATCTCATACTCTTTTTCTAATTTTTCCTTTAATCAATCCATCTTTTTCAAGATATTGGTTAAGATGATCAAATCATCAACATAAAGGATAACAATCAACAAAAAATCTTTTGATTGCATTACATACATGGAATGATCAGCCTCACTTCTTACAAATCCTTCATTCACAAAGAATGTGTCAATCTGTTGATACCATGCCCTTGGTGATTGCTTGAGGCCATACAAGGATTTGTTCAACTTACAAACAAGATATTGCTTGCCTTCTTCAACAAATCCTTGAGGTTGATCCATGTAGATGTCTTCTTCTAACTTTCCATTCAAGAAAGCTGTCTTCACATCCATTTGATACATTTCCAAGTCCATTGCTGCCCCAATTGCCACAGTGGTTCTAATAGTGGTGAATTTGGCCATGGGAGCATATGTCTCATTGAAATCAACACCAGCAACTTGTGAGTATCCTCTAGCAACTAATCTTGCTTTATATCTCACAATATTATCCATTGCATCCCTCTTGGTTCTAAACACCCACTTACAATGAATTGAAGATCGATTTGGTGGAAGTTGAATCAATTCCCATGTTCCATTGTCCATGAGAGATTTGTATTCTTCTTCTATGGCCTTCTCCCACTTCATAGCATCTGTGGACTTCATTGCATCACATAAATTCAATAGATGAGCAAGGAGTGCAATATTGACATGTTCTTCACTTACTTGAGGAAAGATATGATTCTTCCACCATTCACCAAGTGGTCTTCTTTCTCTCATAGGATATCTCCTTTCATTTGAAGAAGATTCACCTCCATGCATTCTTTCAATTCTCTTTTCTCATAAAGCTTGTCTTTCCTCACTCAAAAGTTGATACTCCTTATCATCATCATCTTCAACATCTTCATTTCCTTCATTGATGGTCTTAACTATACTAGAGACTTTTTTCTCCATCTTCTTTGGCTCTTCATCTTCATTACCATCTTTATTGCCTTCATCTTCTTATTTTGTTGTTGAAATTGAAGATATGTCTACAAACACACCATTACTCCTATTTAGAAACATTTCTAAGTGCTCACAAGCATTCTTATGCTCTAAAAATTCAACATCACGACTTTTGATGATCTTCTTGGTATCCAAACTCATAAGCCTATATACCTTGGTACCTTCACAATATCCAACAAACACATATTTCGTACCTTTTGCATCAAGTTTGGACCTCATATAATCTGGTACCTTTGTATAAGTAATACATCCAAAAATCCTTATATGTAAACCACAAGATTTCTTCCCACTCTAAGCTTCTTGTGGAATCATTGATGTGAGTACACTTGTAGGACATCTATGTCTTAAGTACATTACATTTACCACTGCTTCCACCCAATATTCAAGCCCAAGATTTTGAGCATGAAGCATACTCCTTGCCATCTCTACAATGGTTCGATTTGTTCTTTCAGCAACTCCATTTTGTTGTAGAGTGTAAGGAGTAGAGGTTTATCTTGTAATACCTTGAATCTTCAAGTACTCATCAAAATGCTTTGACATGTATTCACCTCCATTGTCCGTGCGCAACACCTTGATCTTGTATTCACATTGCTTCTCCACAAGTATTTTAAATTCCTTAAACCTTGACAAACACTCATTCTTGGCTTTAAGGATGAAAATCCACACCTTCCTTGAATAATCATCAATAAAAATGAGAAAGTACCTTGCTCCTCCTATTGATGGCGTCTTCATAGGTCCACAAACATTCGAATGCACAATCTCCAACAACTTGCTTGCACGTGTTGAAACTCGACTTGGAAATGAAGCCCTTTATTGCTTGCCTTGAATACAACCTTCACAAGCAAGAGTTGTAGCATTGTTGTATGATTGACCAAGATCCAAACGACTTACCATGGATTTGAGCTCCTTCATGCTTTTGGCATTCAAATAACCAAGGCGTCAATGCCAAATACCAAATTTGTCTTGATATTGTGGAAAATCAGCAAATGTTGCCACTTCAACTCTGTTGACCTTCTTACAATTGATGAAGTAGAGGTTTCCATCTCTAAAGCCCTTTAAAACATCATCTCCTTCCATTGTCTTCACAAAGCATCCATTTATATCAAATTGCACCTTACAACCATTTGAAACAAATTTGCTCACTGAAAGAAGGTTTTTCGTCATCTTTGGCATATGTAGGACCTCTTTCAATGTGATCCTCTTTGTTTGATTCTTCACAACAATCTCCACCACAATGGAGCCAATTTCAATAGTTTGTACCATGCCATTGTCTCCTAATTAAACCTTTGTTGCTGGAATTGCCTCATAAGTGTCAAATAAACACTTGTATAGAGTCATGTGCTTGGTAGCACCCGAATCAACAATTCATTAAGACATGGCAGTCATAGAAGTGCCTTCACTTGCCATGAATACATAGTCATCTCCTCCAACTTCATCACGTGCATTGTTAGCATTCTTTCTATCTCTTTTCTTGGCATTGTAGCAATTTTGTGCAAAGTGACCTGATTTTCCATAAATGAAGCAAGTTCTGACATTGCTTCTTACATTGTCATGTTGGTTGGAATAGCTACCTTTGCCTTGTCTTGAAAAGAGAGTCGAATCTTCACTTTGATATTCCTTTTCTTTCCTTTTGGTGACTTCATGTACAAGTCTTGTTGTTACATAATCCATGGTGAGCTCATTTATCTTGATGGACTCCAATACCACAATGAGGTAGTTGTAGGACTCGAGAAGACTCATGAGCAAGGTCATAACAATATCACCATCTTCTAAAGGCTTGTCAACAATTGTAAGTTGGTTTGCAAGAGCCTTTACATTATTGACGTGAGCCATAAGGTCTTCACCTTCTTCCATCTTGCAAGTGAAGAATTTCCTCTTTGTAAAGAGGATGTTGGGCAAGTTCTTGCTCTCATATATGTTGCAAAGAGTCTTCTATGCTTCTGCTAATCCTTTGTAAGAGATGATGTGAGAAAAATTGGCTTCATCCAAATTAGTGGCAATCATGCCAAAAGCCTTCTTTTCACGTCTTTTGAAGTCCTTTTGCTCCTTCATATCAGCATCTATGCTTGAGGGTCTTCACTTTCATCTACAATATCCCAAAGGTCAAAAGATGCCAACAAAAGCTCCATTTTGACCTTCCAATGGTAGAAATTGTTGCTTCTAAACTTTTCAATCACTCTAAAATCTTCACCCTTACTAGAAGCCATGTCTAAGGAGTAGTGTATCAAAAAATATTGAGAAAAGGAGTCTCTATGTCATCAAAATCACCAAAATAATTTTATACTAGCAAAATCTCAGAATGCCTTCTTATGAATAAAAGAGTGGTTTCTCACTCAAAACACTCTCAACTCAATTTCTATAGCTTCTCACAAGTATGAGTACTCTCATATACCTCACAATCATGTTCTTTCACTCTTTCAAGTTACTTCCACATCACATACATAAGGTATGTGAAACAACTTCACCAATACAAAAGACACTATTAAGGTCTTTCTCAAAGGTCTAGCACTCACTATCCAAGGAGTAGAGAACCCACAAAGCAATGTTAGAGATGTATAAGGTCAAAATCAGAACCTCCTTATATCAAAATCCTAACATCAACAAAATCCCATAAGATCTATTCCACACAAAAGCAACAAAAAGAAAATAACTTCAACTTACTTGGATATCAGAACAAAGTGTGTGTGGATCCATAACCTATTGAAGAAACACAAGAGGCAAAACACAAGTAAGTAGAGATCACCAAGGTTGCATACAAGAGAAGTGTGGAATGAAATAACTCTCTCTTCCAACACCCATTACTTATAGAAGGTGGTTGCTGCCCCAAAGGACTTCTTCCACCTTTGACTTTTACACACATGCTCCTAAGATCTTTTGGCATTTCTTGTGCCACGAGGGTATCCAATGATCTTAGGATCCTTTTGGCATCTCCCGTACCTCGAGGATATCTCACGTTCCACGAGGGTATCCTATGCCATGCACTAATTACTCTTACCTAATTTTTAAGATATTCTCTTGTACATACTTTATCCTCTTGATTTTGACTCTTCTCCTTTGACTGCATCCTATATCCATAGGATGCCCTTTCTATATGCTAAGAGTCAACCTTTGACCATTAGTAACTTACCTAAGATTATATCTTTTATTTGATAATTTATTCTACTTTTATTATTACTTATTTATTGCAACAAGAACATGTATATTATCATGGATAGTCTAGAATTGAATTCTACTATACTAATATAAAGAATATCAATATATATATTAATGGTATTAGCTTGGTATTATTAATAAATAATCTAAAATTAAAAAAAATAAATTATTTTAATAAATAGATCTATTTAACAATCTGAGACATAAAGTATATCTTATCAAGAGTGATTCTTACTACTAAATCTTTTTCATGGTTCTCTTGAAGTGAATGAAATAAATACTTTAAAAGCAAAGATATGATTAATCCTCATACATGTATTATTACTATCCTTTAAAATCAATATGTAGCATTTATCTAGATAAATATTTATTTTAAAAAATATATATTTATTTAATGGATATTTTTATTATAATAGAATTATTATAATCATTCTTGATTTTATATAATTACATCAATATTTAATAAATAATTACAATTTAATCATCAATCAAAGTTCTAAATTTTAACATCTAATAAAGCCTATAAACAAAGAAAGATAGTTTGTCTCAATTTATACTTCTATAAATCATAAATTTATTTAATTTAATATTACTATTATGTATTTTAATCTCAATTTAATAAATAATCATAATATAAAGAAATTTAAATTTTTTATATTTAAGACGACTATTAAAATGAAACTTCAAATTATCTCAATTTAATGAATATGATATTGATATGGAAAAATATCATATCAACACATCATTCGATACAAAAAAAAATTTGTATAAAAAAATATACTAAATTGGTGTATATATTCCATATTATAAATTTTCCAAAAGCACAAACATATCCAAATCCCACCACCTCCACCACCATATGATCTTTATCAACCATGGCTAAATGAATTAAAAATAATTGATAAAAAAACTCAAAATGATGTTTGAATCATCATTACAATCTATAGCCATAAAAGTATATAAAAAGCCATCAAAAGATCTAAAATTTAATCAATGCTAAGCCAAACAAAGATAATAAAGTAATTTTTAATAATTCTAAAAATCCATGATTAAATAGCCTAATTGATCGTAATAATATCTTAACAAATTCAATAGATATTGTCAATGAAATATTTGCATAACAATGTATAACCAATACTCTCATTCTAAATATATGTGCATATCAATTATAATATCTACCAAATTATATATACAAAATATGATAATATTTATGAAATGATATTAACAAATTCATATTAGAACAAAGAAATAATTCTAAAATCCCAATTGTCACATACTTTGACAAAGAAACCTATAACCTTTGTATTAGATATCTAGCAAAATATAAAACATCCAAATCAAATGAAATACCCAATTCCATTCTTAAAAACATGTCACATTATTTTTATACTATTCTATTTTATCAAACACTGCTATAAACAAAAATCTATTCTTACATTATGAAAAATAAGTAATATCATTTTACTATACAAGAAAAAAAACCTAATACAACTTTTAAATTATAAACCTAAAATATTAGCTAGTGTCAAGGATAAGAACTCAATGAAAGCAAATAAACATATGAAACTTCTATTAAGAAGAATAACAAAATAGAAGTAAGGAAATATATATATTAAAAGAAACTAGAATGGCTATTGCCACAAGACAAGAAAACTATAGACTCTTGAATCTTAACTAGAAGCAAGAAAGGAATTGACAAGAGTGAAAAAGGCTTCACTCTTCCCTCTATATACTATCTAACTAAAAGCTATAAGGCGATATTCTATAGGACCTCCTACTGTCAAGGACATACTTGTTAGAACCTTCTAGAACATTCTAGAAGTTTCTTAGAATTCTCTAGAACCTTCCAGAGCCTTTTAAAAGCTTCTTAGTTAGTAGAAGTTACTTGAAAAGCTCCCTAGTTGGTGGAAGCTGCTTGAGAAGCTCCCTAGTTGGAGGAAGCTGCTTGAGAAGCTGCCTAGGTAGGAGTATATATTGGAATCGAGGCTAAAGAGTTCTTCAGCCTCGACAACACATCTCTTGGAGCTCTAGCTCACCTCTTTGATGTTGTTTTTGTACTCATCTGATTAATCCAGTTCTTGCCAGTTCTTCTTGAATTTCTTATTTAGACTTCAAGTCTATATTCTGTGTCCATGACATTAATTTAGTTCCTGCCAATTCTTCTTCAACTTCTTGTTTAGACTTCAAGTCTACATTTTGTGTCTGTGACAGTTTGTCGAGACTACTCTCACCTTAGATATCAGAGCTATTTCCTTCTTGTTGGAGTGTGGATTACCCCTCTTCTTGAAAGTACATTAGTATTTTCAAAACAATTACTTCCTTTCTCTTCAAATGGATTTGGAGGTGAAACATTAATATGAGGTGAAAGTTTGGAGTCCCAAGATGGATCTTAATTTATGAATGTTCTTCTTTCGTTATCGCGAGGATCTCTTCGTTGATGGAAGAGTCTTTCTCGATTTCGTAATGATGGAGCATCGGAATACTTTAATCCCAGGCTTCATCGACCTCGAGCTTCTGCGCTGGAAAACAGCACCTATGAACAATGAGCCAATTCTTCCCTTGATTGACTACGGTTCTTATTAGCCTTCGAAGCAAGGTTTTGGTGGCAACAGGATTTTGAAGTTTTATCAATCAAATCAAGTTAATAATAGCTCTACAACTTGAACGTTATCCGACGGAGGAATCACGCGTTGGATTGGTTGAAACTTTGGTTATGAGATAAGCTTTATCATGGTTTGCTCCTCTATTTGAAAAAGGATCACCAATTTTGAACAACTTTGAGACTTTTTTGGAGGCATTTGCAGAAGCATTTGGCGAGCATGACAAGGCTCGGTGGGCTACAACAAAAATTTGATCGCTACAACAAGGGACTCGCTCTACATCAGTCTATGCATCGGATTTCAAGCAATTGGCATGTGACATCAACTGGGATGAAGAAGCATTGATGAGCCAATTCTATTGGGATTTAAAGGACGACGTGAAGGATTTGTTGTTATTTCTTTTTGATCCACGAACGCTCAATGAAGCCATTAGCCAAGCTGTAAAGTGCGATAACCGCCTATTTCAACGTCGCCAAGACCAACGCTCTAAACAATATAAAAGTCATCACGGCGTAATTATATCGGTAAGTAGCCTAAATTCACAAGCGGAGATAGAAGACATGCAGATTGATGCGGTACGTGTCAAATCCCTTACTCTAGAAGAAAAAAAGCAGCGTATGGAGAAAGGTTTGTACTTTTATTGTAGTGGAGAAGGCCATAGAGCTGAAAACTGTCCGAAGAAGCAAAATGGACGCAACATCAAGAATAGAGGTGCGTTTGTTCAGGAAAATGAGGATGTCCAGCCACAATAAGAATTGTGTGGCTGGACAAATCAAAACCAGGTTTTTCTCACTCTACTCAACCTGCTTGTTGTTTTACAATTCTTTTGTCTTTTGGTCCTGAAAAACTAAAAATCTTAGCCTTATTAGATTCAAGAGCATTTGCTTGTTTCTTAGACCAAGAATTTGCTAAGCATCACAAAATTCCCCTAGTACAAAAATTCAAACCTGTTCACGTAGAAGTAATAGATGGACGACCTTTATTATCTGGTAGTGTCACCTATGAATCAGAACCTATAAAAGTGACGTTTAAAGACCACAGTAGTTATATTATTTTCAACATTATTAGCACCCCGTCAAATCTTATTATTCTTGGTCTTTCTTGGTTGGAAAAATATAATCCATCCATAGATTGGAGGTTGCGGAGGATAACATTTCTCATAAAACAACCTGAGGACAAGCCTGGAAGAAGACCTCAAATCAAAAAATCCTTGTTCATTGGAGCAAGAATATTTGTAAGATCATGCAAGGAAGGCACACTATTGGTCATTTATGCGGCTCCAACTAGTGGAGAGCAAATTTCAACAGCAGGAATACCGGAACAATACAAGGATTTTCAAGACGTGTTCCAAAAGAAGAATGCTGATATGCTACCAGAACATCGACCATATGATTGTGCCATAGAATTGCAAGAAGGAGCACAACCGCCTTTTGGCCCAATCTACAACCTATTGCAGATGGAGTTGGATGAGTTGCGGAAATACATTGACGAGAACCTAGCTAAGAACTTCATTTGTCATTCAAAATCGCCAACTGGGGCACCAATCTTATTTATGAAGAAGAAGGATGGCTCACTACGGATGTGCGTGGACTATCGAGGTCTCAACAAGGTGACAAAAAAGAATTGCTATCCATTACCTTTGATCTCTAGTCTTCTGGAACAACTTGGACGTGCAAAGATCTTTACAAAGATTGATCTAAAGGGAGCTTACAACCTTGTGCAAATCAAAGAAGGAGACGAATGGAAGACAACTTTTCGTACAAGGTATGGTCATTTTGAATATAATGTCATGCCATTTGGTCTTACCAATGCTCCGGCGATTTTCCAACACATGATGAATGATATTTTTTGAGAATATCTAAACAATTTTGTTGTCATTTATCAGGATGATATCTTGATATTTTTTGAGAATGAAGAAAAACATAAGAAGCACGTGCGTTTGATACTTGAAAAACTACGCAAGCGAGGACTCTATGCCAAGTTGGAAAAGTGCTTATTTCACCAAATTGAAATGGAGTTTTTAGGATTTGTTGCGACTATGGAAGGCTTGAAGATGGATCCCAAGAAGGTGGAAGCAATTGTGTCATGGGAAGTTCCAAAGATGGTTAGAGATATACAATGTTTTCTCGACTTTGCTAACTTCTATTAGATCTTCATCAAGAATTATTCTCAAGTTGTTGCTCCACTCACTCAATTAACATGTAAGGATAAGTTGAAATGGGGACCTCTAGCGGAAAAAATATTTGAAAATCTTAAAATGGTATTTACTGCGGTTCCAATCTTGGTACATCCAAACTTTGCAAAGGCTTTCTATTTGGAAACCGATGCTTCGGATTTTGCTTTAGGAGCCGTACTTTCATAGATGGGCATCAATAATAAGTTTCATCTGGTTGCATTCTATTTACAAAAAATTTCTGCGGCTGAGATCAACTACGAGATTCATGATAAGGAACTCCTTGCTATAGCGGATTCTTTCAAAATTAATCACTTCCTCCGGCGTTTGCGCATCGATAACCGTATCGTTCACGACCGCATTAGAATATTTCATATACCGCTCGGGTTCTAAGCGAGTAAATCGGCTCGATGGAATATGTAAGCTATCTAGATTTGACGTTACTTGTCGACGCAGGCGACAGGACGTCTAATGCCTTATCGAGAAGATCATATCTTGCACCGAAGATTGGAGAAGCGGCGCTTGATCAACAGTGTACGACATTATTAAAGCCAGAGCAATTCAGGATTTGTGCTGCTGTGGTGCCAATTAATGCTGACTTCCTCAACTAGGTACGTGTTGCGACCATTGAAGATTCAATAGTCCTTGATATTAAGTAGCGTATCAATGATGACAAGTTCAAGATTGAAGGAGATCTCTTATACTTTGAAGAATAACTGTATATCCCAAAAGGGCCAGCACAACTTCGAGTCCTTCAATCTCGTCATGACTTTCCAATTGCGGGACATTTTGGATTCAACAAGACCTTGGAATTCATTTTCCGAGATTTCTGGTGGCTCCAAATATGGAAGGATGTGAAGGATTGTGTCCTCTCTTGTAACATTTGTTCAAGATCCAACAACCCTCGACATCGCCCTTATGGACTTCTACAGCCATTGCTCATTCTGTGTTGTCCATAGTCTTTAGTTTCCATGGACTTTATTACAGATCTGTCGCCATCAAATTCATTTGACAGCATCTTTGTTGTGGTGGATCGACTTACAAACATGGCACATTTTATCCCTTGCAAGAAGACATCGTCAAGCGAAGATACATCAAGGCTCTTCCTTGTTAATGTGTATCGATATCATGGTCTACCAGATGATATTGTGTCGGATCGAGGAACCCAATTTGTATCAAAGTTTTGGAGATCTTTTTTTAAAATATTGAAGGTGGACATCAAGATTTCTTTGGCATTCTATCCTCAAACTGATGGCCAAACAGAACGGGTGAATCAAGTTTTGAAACAGTATATACGATGCAGCATCAACTATCAATGAGATGATTGGACTACATATCTATCGCTAGCCAAGTTTGCATATAACAACACCCTTCATGGCTTGACTCAAAAAACACCATTCTTTTCCAACTATGGGTACCATCCGAAGCTTGATCTATTGAGTCCATCAGCGAATAACAATCCAACAGCTGAAGGATTGGTGCAGCAGCTATCGGAGCTTCAAACCACATTGAAGCTTCAATTGCAAATTGCCCAAGAGTCTTACAAAGCATCCGCGGATAAATTTCAGAATCATGCATCTAATTTCAAGATTGAAGATAAAATATGGTTGCTTCGATGGAATATCAAGACCAAGCGGCCATGTGATAAGTTGGACTACCGGAGATTGGGACCATTTGTTATCTAGAAGCAGATCAATCTTGTGGCGTACCGCTTAGAGTTACCAGCTGCTATGAAGGTACACCCTGTCTTTCATGTTTCTCTGTTAGAGCCTTATCGAGAATTGTCTTTTCCTGGAAGAGTGCAATGTCCGCTACCTAGTATAGAAATTGAAAACAACAAAGAATATGAGGTGGAAAGGATACTAGATTCACGGCGAAGATGGAATAAATTAGAGTACTTTGTGCATTAGAGCGGCTACGATATTAATGAAAGAACATGGGAACCGGTCAAAAATCTTGCTAATGCGTCATGAATGGTACGAGAATTCCATCGATGATATCCTAATAAATAAAAGGCACAGTCGATGTAATCGTGAAGATGAAGCCTTCTCTGGAGAAATGAATAGAAATGGGATCTAAGTCTTATCAAAACATAACTTGTTGTATTTTGTAGTGCCAAGATATCTAATCTTAGGGTGTATTTAGATATGGCTAGTAAGAATGTGGATACTGTACTAGTGGTGCCATCTCAATTGAATGGCTCACGGTGTCGACCTCGAGATGAAGAATTAGAAGAGTCAAGAAGACATTGAAGAGAATATCACGTAGGTCGTATGAAATTGTCTTTGAAGTTGAGCAAAGTGTTCGTCGCAGTAGTGGCGTAGATGCTATTTTCAGTCATTTCGCAATGAAGATATAGAAGTTGACATGTGCCGAGTGGAGTATTGAGTGCGTTATGGGGTGGTACAAACATCAATAGATCATCGCCTTGTGGTTTCTTGTCCCGGAATATATTGCAAAGAACTATCGTCAAATTTTAATTTCCTACGTTTGTGAGTATACATCTCAAATGGCTTCTCAAAGAGACCTTTAAGCTAGAGGGAGGGTGATGTGAAGGACATATACTTTGAACCTTCTAGAATATTACAGAAATTTCCTAGAACTCTCTAGAACCTTGGGAGCCTTTTAAAAAGCTGGTTAGTAGAAGTTACTTGAGAAAATTTCTGGTTGATGGAAGGCGCTTGAAGAAACCCTAGTTGGAGAGAAAATTTGCTACTTGGCTTTCCCTGGGTAGAATATATATTGGGTTGAGGTGAAGAGTTCTTGATCTCGACCATGCCCATCTCTTGGAGCTCTAGCTCGCCTCTCAGTGTTATTTTTGTACTCATCTGATTAATCCAGTTCTTGCCAGTTCTTCTTGAACTTCTTGTTTAGACTTCAAGTCTATATTTCGTGTCCGTGACATTAATTTAGTTCCTGCCAATTCTTCTTGAACTTCTTGTTTAGACTTCAAGTCTATATTTTGTGTCCGTGACACCTACACGTATCTAATTTGCAAGACATGTGTCAAACTTGCACGACAAGTTTCTCACATGTGCGCCACGTATTTGGCTTGTTCCGCAAGCTACCAATATGTGTGACACATGGCTAGCTTGTTCCACAAGCTACCAACATGTGCACCATGTGGCTAGCTTGTTCCACAAGCTCCCAACATGTGCACCATGTGGCTAGCTTGTTCCACAAGCTACCAACATGTGCACCATGTGGCTAGCTTATTGGCCAAGTTTTTAACCTATCAATTACCTATAGATATGTATAAAAGTGATTCTATGTCTATGAAGCTTCTAGGAAGCTTTTCTATCACATATTATCAAATCAACTTATTTTATCTATTTTTATTGGTTTATATTAATTAGATAATTACTAAAATAAATCTTAAGTCCGTGACATTATCCCCCTTTCTAGGGACAAGTTCCACGAGGAGCAATGATTATATGTTGAGGAAGTCCAGGATACGTCAAATTGAGCTTGTCACATATTCTAATCTTTGTTCCCTTTGAAGGTAGTTGATAGGTCTTTTCAGCCATCGATAATGTCCCATACCAAGGCGAGAGGACCACCTTGTTATTTGATCATTGTTGAGGCCTTCATAACTCCCTTCAAACAAAACATTAGGAATACCATCAGGAATAGTTCCTACTTCTAAAAGTATCACTAAACATCAGAAGTCTCTACTAAGGTCGTGATACCAAACACGTTGTATTTTGCCATCAATCCGAGGAAAGACATGTCATTTTTGTGGATCTTCATCTCTATTCCATCGTCTTGAAGGTTGTGATAGTCATAATATCTTGTTTGATAAATTATCAAATGATCGCTCTTGAATTGAATTCGCTGGTTGTTGATCCTCCATCTTTTTAGCATGAACAAATTTAAAAAAATAACAAAAAATGATATAAGATGGGATGAAACCTCTATAGAACCTGTTTTGCTTTATAGCAAAGATTTTCTTGATTCTTTATCTTGGTTTTGACAGATGTCGTCAATGAAATGCATTGACTTTCATTAATGCATTTGCTAGATTCTTGGATGGCTCCTATGTGCATTCACTAATATCGTATTTGCACCAATGCACAAGATATTCTAGTGAATTTTAGCGCCACCTTGAATCTAAAATCTCTTCAACCTCGAATTCTTCATTGTTGTCCACTTCTATAGGAGGCGATGGCATTTGTCTTGAAGAATGTATCGTATTATTATAAGCAAACTCTGCCAATGGCAGAAGAGCTGTCTAATCATCTTGTTGGTAGTTGATAGTACACCTTAAGTATTGCTCCAAGACTTGGTTCATGCGCTTTGTTTGTTTGTCAGTTTGAGGATGAAAAGCCGAAGATAACTTTATGTCCACTTTTAAGCTTTTGAAAAGGATTCTCCAAAATCTTGACACAAATTGAATTCTTCTATTCGATATAATATCTTTAGATAACTTATGATAGCGATAGATATTATCAATGAAAAGCTTAGTTGTTTCTTCACTTGTGATAGATTTTGTGCATGGCACAAAATGTGCTATCTTTGTGAATCAATCTACTATCACAAATATAAAGTCATAAGATCTTGAACTTGGAAGATCTATGATGAAATCTATAGAAACAAAAGACCATGGTTGTTCTAGAATAGATAATAGCTGAAAAAATTCAAAAGATTGATGACGAGGAGTCTTTGATGTTGAGCAGATATCACATGATTGTACAAAGTCTTTGATGTTGAGCAGATATCACATGATTGTACAAAGTCTTTGATTGCCTTCCACATTTGAGGCCACCAAAAATCTCTTGATATAAGTTCCAAAGTCTTATTATATCCAAAATTTCTTGCTGTTGAAAAATCATGACGTGCTTGAAGAACACGTAAATGTGCTTCTCCTTTTGGAACATATAGGCCTCCTTCAAAATATAATAGGTTATTCTTGAACTCGACTTTAGAAGAATCATGAGTCTTGGAAGAATTACTCTTGATATCTTAGATCTATTTTTGTATAGATCTTAGCTTGATTTAACTAGTCAAGGAGTCCTGATATCAAAGATAATGGATATCTGTTCTTAATTGTGATCTTATTGAATCCTTTATAGTCAACACACATCCACAATGATCTATCTTTTTTCTTCACAAATAGAATTAAAGCTCCTACTGGAGATTTAAAATGGCGTATGGAATTCTTCGCCAAATTCTCGTCAATATACGCCTTGAGTTTAGCTAACTCATTTTGTAATAAACTGTAGATTGGTCCAAATGGTAGTTGAGTTCCTTCCTTGAGATTGATTGAGAAATCATATGGATGATGCTTCGAAAGAATATCTATATTTTTTAGTTCAAAAATGTCATGATAATCCAAATATTGGCTTGGAATACCACTTAAAGTCTTTCTATCATCAGAAACGGGTGTGGCATAAATAACAAAAATTGATCCTTCTTTTGTTGCGTATACAAAAGCTTTTGTATTTATAAGTATAAATTTTATTATACTAGACTTATAGCTTTTCACTTGGTCGGCACGATGTTTAATAATATTCTGAAAAAAATCAAGTCTACGAGAATTCCAATCTATTTGAAGGTTATATTTTTCTAGCCATAATAAATTTGAAATAATTGGATTAGACGGAGATTTAATTATGTTAAAAATTACGTAGCTATTATGACCATCTATTGTTACTTTTATAGGACATATTTCATGAGTGATATCTCCAAAAGACAATGGACGACCATCTATGATTTCTACATGTATGGATTTAGTTTTCTATATTAAAGGTATTTTACGATTCTTAATAAATTATTCATCTAGAAAGCATGCTAAGGCTCTTGAACCTAATAAGGCAGAGGCTCTATAGTTTTTTGGTCTTAAATATACATCTATTATAAAACAAGGAGAGGGTTCTAAGGAAAGAATAAGACCTTCACTAGGAATTGTACAAGGTTCCAGCTGCATGGTCCCTATTGTAGCTGGACAAATTCATTTTCTGACATGTTGTCTTCTTTAACAGCCGTACTCCTCATTTTGTAGTTGTGTTGTTTTTTTGGACAATATTGAACAGTGTGCTTAGGTTCTCCACAATATAAATATAATCTTCCTTGACGACACCAAATCTTTTCTTGTTCAGTAAGAGGTTTAAAACGTATCGTATCAATTTGCATGTCTTCTATTTCCAAATGTATGTTTTGTAAGGACGTTGATATTGCTATTGAATAATAATGTTGAGGCTTCCTTGTATGACTTTCAGATTGAAATTCAAAAAGTCGATTGTCACACTTCACAGCAAAATTAATTGCTTGACTTAATATTTGAGGATCAGATAAATTGAGCATTAATTTTTTTTTACCTCATATTGTAATCTATAGAAAAATTGGCTAATGAGTGCAACATCATCTCACATAATATGAGTTGCTAGTTATCAAAATTGTGAAGCATATAATGACACTAATTGATTGCCTTATCATAGGATGCAAATCTTGTTGGTTGTAACATGGATTGCATTATGTTCTCCATACATAGATCAAAATTCCGCTAAAAATGCCTCCAAATTATCCAATATTGGATCATGTCATTCAAAAAAGATAAAAACCATGATAAAACAGATTCTGAAAGTAATGTTCCAATAAACCTAACTTGAGATCCGTGCATAGAATAACTCTGAGGTTGAAGTTCAATCACTAATTGTACGTGATTGACAAATCCTCGAAATTTAGATCTTGTGCCATTAAACTTCTCAAGCAAACTAATTTTTAATTCTCTAATATTTAAATGGTACTCTATCATAGGTGAGGTAGTATAATTGGTGTAGATATTGACGCAACTCTAACCATCTCTATATCATCACTTCTTGCTAATCTTATTGCTCCTTGTCATGGTAAATTGAGTTGATGCATTGCAAGTATTAGCTCTTTCATTTGTTCTTGTATTTGTGCCATTACATTCTTCATTTCTACAAGCTTTGCCATGATAATATAATAGGAAGGAAGATGTCTACTTTCACTTCAAGAAATGCAAAATAACACACTCAAAAGAAAAAATTCTAGAAACAATATCAGTTTAAAAGTGGATATTCTACAATTTCTAATATACTTATGTTTTATCAAGAGAAAGGGATAATCCACTCTTAATCAAGAAAAGACAAAGCTTTGATATTGTATGTATACTCTTATCAATCTATCAAGGACAAGAACTCGATGAAAGCAAATAAACATATAAAACTTCTATTAAGAAGAATAACAAAATAGAAGTAAGAAAATATGTATATTAAAAGAAACTAGAATAGCTATTGCCACAAGACAAGAAAACTATAGACTCTTGAATCTTGACTAGAAGCAAGAAAAAAATTGACAAGAGTGAAGAAGGCTTCACTCTTGCCTCTATAAATATTATTTAACTAAAAGCTACATGGCGGTATTCTATAGGATCTCCTACACGTGTCTAATTTGTAAGACATGTGTCAAACTTGTACGACAAGTTTTCCACATGTGTGCCACATATTTGGCTTATTCCGCAAGCTACCAACATGTGTGATACATGGCTAGCTTGTGGAACAAGCTACCAACATGTGCGCCATGTGGCTAGCTTGTTGACCAAGTTTCTAACCTATCAATCACCTATAGACATGTATAAAGGTGATTCCGCATCTATGAAGCTTTTAAGAAGCTTTTCTATCAGATATTATCAAATCAACTTATTTTACTTACTTCTATTGGTTTATATTAATTAGATAATTATTGGAATAAATCTTATGTCAATGACAGCTAATACAATATATAAATATTTATTAATACATTAAGCTTACTTTTCTTTTCATATGGAAAAAAATATCAAATACTACACAATAGCTAAGAAGGCTTCTTCCAAGAAAGATGCATAAATAGACAAATCCAAACCATCATAGCATCATTAGAAGATGTCAAACTAACATCAAAAGATATATATCTACTATACATTGATTTCACCAACACCTTTGAATTGATAGACTACATAAGATTACTAACAATAATATGTGACCTTGGTTATCTTTTTAATATCATATAAATAATAAAAAATATATACTCACAATCACATATTATATTTATAAATAAATATTTTTAAAAAATTCAACCAATTCCAATATAATATGGTACTATCGAAGGTGAAACACCAAGCCTATATCTATTTATCATCTTCTTAGATCCACTACTCATATCGATAGAAAGAGACAATCATGGATATTCCTTGAGAATATCAAAAAATAACATAAATTTAATAGTATATATAAATGACTTAACACAGCTATTTAATAAAATTACATCAATATTATTAGACTTGAATGTTAGTTGGAAAAGTATATCGACAATGTCAAATAGATTGCCAAATACTTATTAGTAAAAAATTAGATACTTTGATGAGATATCAATAGTTAGAGTCAAGTACAATGGTCTTAAGCTCATGGTGGTGTCTTTTGACACCTCAAGTGACATCTTGTTTGTGCTTGATCTTCTTATGAGTGTTCAGAGCTCATCTTTTCTCAAGTTCAACATAGAGTTGTTAGAGTTGTAACACTTCTAGCTTTATTGTAATACTTTAAGACTGGTGTTAGATTTGACTAAATTGTAATGTTTTGGAGTATGTTTGTACTTACAAGAGTGCATTTTCACTCCAATTGTTTATTTGAGAAAAGGTCCTACTTCATCATGCATGAATGTACATGAAATAGTAAAGACACTTAATTTTGGGAGTTCTTGTAGGACTTTGAGCTGACCTAGGTTGTAGCGGTGGACATTGGTTACTGCAACAGGGATTAGACCGATGCTCCGCAGGGTTTCTACGCGGCGATACTAGTGCAGCAGTGCGGCGATATTGGTGCATGGTGCTGGACTACGGGGCTGCGGGGCTGGGTATTTCTATGCTGGGCATTGCTGCAGGGTTTCTTTTGCGGTTTCTGGTGCGGCACCTGGTTACTGGTTTGCTGCCAGTGGTCGTGGCAGTGGACTTCACGTCGGCTAGGGTGCATGCGCTGCTAGGGCTGCGACAGAGCGGCAGACGACTCCTACCACGGCGACCAGGTTGTCCAGTAAGGTCGTTGGATTAAGGTGCACGACGCAGCGGGAGCGGCTAGCGACAAGGCCAACTAAGCTGGCAATGTAGCCAGGGAGAAATGGGAGCAGATAAAGCAGGGTGCCGTTGATGCCGCTGGCGCTACTCAGGACAAGGCAATTCGGTCTTGATGAGAAGTACCCTATTCTGGATTCGGCAATTAGCGTAGAGTTTCTTCAGCGCTGACCCTCTCAACTCCCCTTTCTACTTGGTCTAAGGAGATTATCAAATGAAATTAATTTTATTGAGCTTGTTGTCTTCAAAAGAGATTTTAGTATTTGGTGTAAATTTCAAAAGCTATGCAATGACAACAACCTATACATGATGTAAAAGGCAATTTTTCAACATCTTGAAGGTACACCACTTACTATGGAAATTTTGAGTTGGAAAATGTACAAGATATTGGAATATGGCATCCATATTAGTTGTCAAATTATGTGGATGTATTTGGAGGTGAATCTATAGTGATGAAGGTTATTGCTATAGCTATATTCAAAGATGGAGAAGGTGGTGGCACACTTAATACTATTACGTTGAGAAAAAACAACTCTAAGGTTTAATATTTGCATTCTATCCAATTCAGGTATTCTTTGATGATTTGACAAAGAATTATGAAGGTCAATTGGTGTTATGTTGTGGTTTGGCTACCATGTGAAAATAATGTATATATATATATATATATATATATATTTAATATATAATTTATTACACAATTAAATAAGAACCATATTAGTAGATTTTAATTGATTATAAAATATGGCTAAATACTATTTTGGAAGAAATCTATTTAAAAAGGCTATTATTAAAGATTATATATATTTATTTAAAAAAAATCTATAGTGATTTTGAAGTTAATTTTATATTAATAATAATTTTTATACATTTTGAATCATCTTTGTTAAACATTAATGAGCCTTAAAGTCTTATTTTGTTTCTTTATTTGATGTTTAAGGCATATACTATGTAAATCTTATTTAAAAAAAAAGATTGGAAAGAGATCTTGATATCAAATAAAATAGTTAGGCCATCTATGTGAATGAATGGAAATAGATGATAGAAATCTCTATTCTTATTGGCCAAAAGTCATGCCCAATAGGCTTCAAGGAGGTTGTTTAAGGCCTTATTAGAAATTAGGGTTATTCTTTTGATGTCATTTGAACATTAGAGGCTAAGTTCAACAAGTTTAGGATTTTGAATATGGTTTTGATACAAAAAATAAGTAATTTGGAGTTTTTGTGAAGAAGATATATGCACTCATAATCAAGATGTCAATTTTGTACCTACTAGCACTCTTTGAGGTAGAACGCATCCACACAAAAAATAATGAAGGATCAACAATTGGAATTAAAGAAGACACTTTTTAAACTACATTATTGATATATAGTTTAATGAATTCCAAGTTAAAATGAAAGAAATATTAGAAGTTGAAGTCAATACTTGTAATGTGAAGGCAATAAGTAACTTGTTTAATTAGTGGTTGTGTTTTGAGCAATATCTCAAGTATTTTGATAAGATTTTTATTTAATATTTTTAAAAATATTTATTATTATGTTAAAAAATTATACACAAATTTTGGTGGCATTTGAATTTTTGGTTTTTGAAATATAAAAAAAATAGTGCTTAGATGTTTATAAACTAGGATTTGGAGTACCTACTAGGATTTTTGAAAAATCACACAATTAAAAGCAAATCTACAACTGATTTTTTTTATGGTAAAATCTAAGAGTATAAATTATACTTTCAATAAATTTGGCAAAAACTATATAATTGAATCAAGAGATATTAGATTTTAAAAATAAAAAAAATAAAAAAATCCTTTACGGATGAATAATGTATTAAGAGATTTTTGTTACAATTTGAGTATTTTGTGCAAATTAATAGAATTTTTTGAAAATCAAGACTTTATAAAAGTATAAAAGATAGATATATAGAGCTATAATAAAATTTTGATATAAAGATGAGTCTTTAAAAAGAGATTATGGATTTTTCTTAAAGTTATTGAGAATCTAACTTATCAAAAATTGATTAGTTATGATTTGGTATAGAAAAGGATATTGAGGTATTTTTAGATGCCATAAAAAATATTTTATATAAATCTATTTATTTTAAATATAAAAGATTTTTATTAGTATAATATTTTTTAATATTGTTGTGATTATTTGTCTTTTTTATTAAAGACAAATTATTTATTATAATCTAGATAATAAATTAAAGATGAATTTTTTAAAATTAAGTATCTAATATATTCTTAAATTAAAAATCATGCTATATAATATTACTTAATAAAATGAAGTCTTTAAGATCATTTACTAGAAATAATAATGAATCATTGTACAAAGCATATACTAGGCTTTGAAGATTGATTGTTACTACATAAGGTATGACAGATCAACAAGCAATCCAATATTAATATATTATATTGAATAAAGAACTTAATACCTTTGTTTATAATAAAATTTTAAAATTTAAAGTACCACCAATATTAAAGTTTGTATTTAAAATATCTAAAAAAATTAAAATTAATTAATTAGAAGAAAAAGTAGCAATAAGCTTTTCAATCAAAGAACCTAAGCTAATAAAAAAAAAATAGAAGTTGAGAAAGAAGAGCCTTCTATTTAATATAAGTGAATCTCAATCCAAGTGCTTTAATTATAGAAAGCTAGGATATTTGAATAGAAATTGTCTATTAAATTAAAAGACCACATAAATAGGATCATATTACTTTGGATGTAAAATAAAAGAATATGGCTTAAAAAAATATTAGAAGTTACATCTAAAGTTGAAGTCCATAGGTACAAGATGTAAGACCAACTCAAAAGATAGTCTAGAATAAGCAATTATTAGAAAATCTTTTGAAAGAGACAAAAAGTCTTGAAAGACCAAGTTTGCTAAATTAGAAGCTAAAATGGCAATAATAAGTGCAATTATAGAGGGTGGAAGCATTCTTTTTAAAAAAAACAAAAAAAGAGCTTCCAATTATTATACAAAAGATTACAATTATATATTATGTAATATAATAATAACAAAAGGAAGTCCAAATCTTGAAGCACATGATAGGTTAAGAAGTCAAGCAATTATTATACATGATGTGCCTTAAAGAATTAATCCAACATTAGAGCTTTAAAGAGGACAAGCACATTAATAAATGAAAATTTTAAATTTTATTATTAAAGAAATAAAATCCACATCTTCTATAATATTATCTATTAGGCTAAAGGTATTTAATATAAAGATACCATCACATTATTAAGATAAGGATAAAAAAACATACAAAGAGACTTCTAATATCATATTTAATAATGCTATTATGATATATCAAGCACCATTATTTTTTGCTATCATATTAATTCAATCTAAGTATAATGTAATCTTAGTATTTAAAGTGGTATCTAATGTATATGAATTGGAAAATTTATGAATATCTAGAAGCATACATGTAGTTTTAAATCCTAATATAAGTAATTGTTATAAATATAAAATTTATTCGAATAATTATTTAATTAATATAGATAAGTAGAAATAGATAAAAATAAATAAATTTGATAATATCTTATAGAAACGCTTTCTAGAAGCTTCATAGATGCAGATTCACCTTTATATATGTCTATAGGTAATTGGTAGGTTAGAAACTTGACCAACAAGCTAATCATGTATCGTATATATTGGTAACTTGTGGAACAAGCTAAGTACGTGCCGTACATGTAAGAAACTTATCTTACAAGTTAGATATGTGTCTTGCAAATTAGACACGTGTTGGAGGTCGTATAAAATGCCACCACGTAACTCTTAGGTAGATAGTATATATAGAGACAAGAGTGAAGCCTTCTTCACTCTTATCAATTCCTTTCTTGCTTCTAATCTAGTTCAAGAGTCATTATATTTTCTAGTCTTTGACAATAGCCATTCTAATTTTTTCTTTAATATATATATTTTCTTATTTCTATTGCGTCATTTTCCTATGGTATAGATTTTACTAATTTATATATCTTTTTCTAGCTCATGTTTTTGATAGATTGACAAGAATATAGATATATTATCAGAGCTTTGTCTTTTCTTGATTAAGAGTGGATTATCCCTTTCTCTTGATAAGACATAAGCATATTAGAAGTTGTGGATTATACACTTTTAAATTGATATTGTTCTTAGAATTTTATTTTTTATTCTTGATTATTTTATTTTGTAGTGAAAGTAGACACTTTTTTTTTTCTATTATATTATCATGGCATAGTTTATTGAAATAAAAAATACAATGGCACAAATATAAGAATAAATGAGAGAGTTAATGCTCGTAATGTATCAGCTCAATGTACCATCACAAAGAACAACTAGATTACTAAAAAGTGAAGATATAAGGATGATTCGAGCTACTTCAAGTTATATTACTTCACCTACAATGGAACACCATTCAAGCATCAAGGAATCAAAAATTAATTTGTTGAAGAAGTTTAATGGTATAAGATCTAAATTTCAAGGATTCATTAATCAAGTACAACTGGTAATTGAACTTCAATCTCAAAGTTATCCAACTCAAGGATCACAAGTTAGGTTTATTGGAATACTACTTTTAAGTTCTACTTTATTATGGTTTTCATCTTTTTTTGAATGATGTGATCTAATATTGGATAATTTTGGAGAATTTTTAATAGAATTTTGATCCATAGATGGAAAACATGATACAATTTGTGTTGCAACTAATAAGATCCATATCTTGCAACAAGACAATCGATCAATGATATTATATGCTTTACAATTTTGACAACTAGCGATTGATATCAAATGAGATGATGTTGCATTCATCAATCAATTTTTCTACGGATTACAATATGAGGTAAAAAAATTGATGCTCAACTTATCCAATCCTCAAATATTGAATCAAATAATTGATTTTACTATGAAGTGTGACAATTGGCTTTTTGAATTTTGATCTAAGAGTTGCACAAGGGAGCCCTAATATTATTATTATAATATAATAATAACACTAAATTTTTTTTAATATATACATTTAGAAGTAAAAGACATGCAAATTGATGCGGTACATTTTAAACTTCTTATTGAATAAGAAAAGACTTGTCGTTGTTAAAAAAGATTATACTTATATTATCGAGAACCTAAATACACTGTTCAACATTGTTCAAAGAAACAAGGCAATTACAAAATGAAAAGTAGGGATATAAAAAAAAATAATATGCCAAAAAACGAGTTGGTCTAGCTATAATAGGGACCATTGTTGTATGTCATGAAGTCTTGCTTGAGAATACGCTAGGCATCTCGCTGTAGAAGATAAAAAAAGAAATAATAAAAATAAGTCCTAATACTTCTAATAGAATTATATAAAATTTATAATTAAAAACTAATAAATATGCCCAAGTCTTAGAAATTAAATTAGATTTTTAATTAATTATAGAAGAATACAAAAAATCCTAAAGAACTTCTGAAGAAGTTATAAAAAAATAATAAAGAAATTTTAAAGAAATATTAATATAAATCCAAAAAAAATATTAAAATAAAAAAATTTTAAAATATAAATAATAGAAATTATAATAAAATTTTAATCAAATCCCAATCAAATCTTAATCAAATCCTATTTAAATCCTAATCAAATCTTAATCAAATCCTATTCAAATTTTGGTCAAATTCTAACCAAATCATGTTCAAATTCTAATCAAATCCAAATAATCTTGATCAAGTCATAATCAAATTTTAGTCAAATCTTAAAAAATCCTAATAAAATCTAACAGCTCTAATAAATCCTAATCAAATCCTGACAAATCCTAATCAAATTCTATAGCAAATTGAAATTACAATGGCTAATGATTTAACTATTGATCTTCGTCTAAATTTTGTACACTTTTTAATAATTAAATTGATAATATATACAAAAAAGTTAAAAGAGATTCAATTTACCAAATAGAAGTTAAGCTCAAATTTCTACTCAAATATAGGCCGCCCTCCTTTTCTAACTATAATATCAAACTTCTAATATGATTATCTTCTCTTTGCACTATTCAATTGCTTTCAAAATTCACACACAAATAAAAATTCTAATCTATTATCCATAAAAATAATTTTCACTTTCATTCAACTAGTAGATTGTTAAATATCTGAGAAATCCTTACTGACCCTTAAATCCCAACTTTTGAGACCCTAATCCACTTGAACTTTAAAAACTTCTAATTGAACCATTCAATTAACTCAAACTTAGAATATGTATTAAACACAACTAAAATTATAAATTTCCAAATTTTCATCTATAGATCTATAATCGAAATCACAAATTTCCAAATTTTCATCTATAGATCTATAATCAAAATCACAAAATGCTCAAATTTATAAATCCCACTTTTCTTTACAAAATCCATAGTCAATTGATACAACCTTGACTTTGCAAAGCTCTTACAAAGCCAATTTTTTTTAAAATTATTCAAAATCAATATTCAAATATAATGTCTTAAGTTAATTTACTTATCCAACTCTCTAATTTATAAAAGAACCTCCAACCCACTATACACATGTGATTTTGTAGCTTAGGGTCTAATTTGGACCCAAGATCACAATTGGTCCTCTTTGGATATCAACTGTGAGGATTTTGAGGTAAAATTTGCCAAAACCTATTCGTAATTCCTTCCTAAAGATATCTATATTATTTATTTTTCTAATTTACTTTTTTTTGCCTTATTTATGGCCATACAAAGTAAATAGAAGCCTCTTCTATAAAAAAGTAGCATTAGCCATTTTAATTTTTTTTTACTTTTTTGTCTATTATCTATAATTCTAAGATAATTTGCTAAAATATTTTTATTTGAGCTTTGATATATTTTAATCATTCCTTTTTTCTTTCATCTAATGGTTGTATTATTACATGATACTGTGCAATTGGAATCTTATACAATTCTTAATAAAGGTCATATTCTCTCCTCAAAATCTTCTCTTTATTTTATAATAGATGGATATTTGGAACCTAAAAATTACAAAGTCTATGTCTTATTAGATTTAGGAGCCTCAACGTGTTTTTTAAATAAAGAATTTGTTAAAAATCATAGAATACCTTTGGTACAAAAAACTAAATCCATATATGTAGAAATCATAGATGATCATCTATTATCTTCTAGAGATATTACTCATAAAATCTTTCCTATAAATATAACAATAGATGGTAAAAATAGTCATGTAATCTTTAATATAATTAAATCTCTCTTTAATCTAATTATTTTAAGTCTATCATGGCTAAAAAAATATAATCCTCAAATAGACTAGATTTTTGGTAGACTTAATTTTTTTCAAAGCATTAATAAGAATCTTGTTAATCAATTAAAAAATAATAAGTTTAATATAATAAAATCCATACTTGTAGGTGCAAAAGCTTTTACAAATGCAATAAAAGAATGATTACTTTTTGCTATTTATGCTACATCCATTTTAAATGGTAGAAAGACTTCAAGTGGTATTCCAAGCTAATATCAAGATTATTAAGACATTTTTGAAAAAAAAAATATGAACATTCTTCCAGAGTATTATCTACATGATTGTTTAATTAATCTCAAATAAAGAACTCAATCTCTATTTAAATCAATCTATAACTTATGACAAAATGAATTGATTGAATTTAAAAAATATATTAATAAGAATTTTGCTAAGAATTTTATATGCCATTCAAAATCTCCAGCAAGAGCTCCTATCTTGTTTGTAAAAAAAAAAAGATAGATCACTATAGATGTGTTTAAATTATTGAGGGCTCAATAAGATTACCATCTAGAATAGATATTTTCTACCTTTGATATTTGGACTTATTGATCAATTAAATTAAGCTAAGATCTATATAAAAATAGATCTATGAGGAGCATATAACTTGATGTATATCAAACAAGGAGATGAATGAAAGACTATATTTTGAATAAGATATGGGCATTTTGAATATAATGTCATGCCTTTTGGATTTAAAAATATACCAGCTATTCTTATGAATGATATTTTTTGTGAGTTTCTTGATGATTTTATTATTTGCTATTTAGACAACATTTTGATTTACTTTAAAAGCACAAAAGAACATAAATTTTATGTTTGTCATGTGTTACAAAAACTTAAAAATACAAGATTATATACCAAGATGAAAAAGTGTATATTTCACACTACTTAAGTTGACTTCTTAGGATACATCATTTTGAATAATGGTTTCAAGATAGATCCCAAAAAAATCTAGATAATTATTAATTGGAAGATTTCAAAAACAATAAGAGATGTGCAATTTTTTTTGAGATTTTCCAATTACTATCAAATCTTCATCAAGAGCTTTTTTCAAGTTATAGCTTTATTTACATGCCTAACTTATAAAGACAAACTTGAATAGAGTAAAGAAGCAAAAGCATCACTTGAAGTTTTAAAAATAGCTTTTATTTTTATATCAATCTTATATTGTGTCGACTTTTTTAAGACATTTTTTATAGAAACAAATGTATCAAACTTTGCTATGGATACAATATTGTAACAAATAGAAGTAGATGACAAACTCCACCTGGTAGTTTTTTATTCCAAGAAATTTTTAGCAATTGAAATCAAATACAAAATCTATAATAAAGAGCTTCTTATAATTGTCGATTCTTTTTAAGCATAAAGTCATTATTTAAAAGGTACTTTTAGTCTAGTCATCATGTATATAGATCACAAGAACCTTCAATACTTCATGTCAACACACGTATTGAATCATTATCAAGCTCGATTGAACATGTCTTTATCAAGATTTTAGTTCATTATTACTTATCGACTAGGAAAACAACAAGGTCTATCTAATGTCTTTTCTAGATATTCTTATCTGTATGAAAAGAAGGAGATTCAATTTTTAATCAATAAAGAATGATCCTCTTAAAATTAGAGCAATTTCATCTTCGAGCAATGAAATCAACATGGAGAATTGATTCAACTTTTGTCAAGCAAGTCTAATCAAGTATGTCTTTAAAATCCTCTTGTTCATGAGATTAAGAATAATTCATCTAAATCCCATAATACTTCCAAGTTTAAATTTAAGAATAATTTATTCTATTTTGAAAGATATTTATATGTTCTAGAAGATAAAGCACGACTACGTATTCTTGAAGATCGTCATAACTTCCTTGCAATAGGATATTTTGGATATAACAAGACTTTGGAGCTAATATCAAAAGATTTTTAGTGGCTTCAAATGTAAAAGGCTATTAAAGAATTTATACAATCATGTGATATTGGTTTAAGATTAAAAACTTTGCATCATCAATCTTACAGACTTTTTCAACCATTATTTATATCAAAATACCTTGGTCTTTTATTTCTATGGATTTTATCATGGATCTTCTAAATTCAAGTTCATATGACTCTATATTTGTGATTGTAGATTGTTTCATCAAAATGGCATATTTTATAACATGTACAAAGTCTATTACAAATAAAAAAAATAGCTAAATTCTTCTTTAATAATATCTCTGGCTATCATGGATTACAAACTGATATTATATGAAATAGAAGAACATAATTTGTATCAAGATTTTTGAGAATCCTTTTCAAAATATTGAAGGTGGATATAAAACTATCTTTAGCTTTCCATCCTCAAATTGATAAATAAATGGAATGAATAAATCAAATTTTGAAGCAATACTTGAGATATACCATCAACTATTATCAAGATGATTGGACAACTCTTTTGCTATTGGTAGAGTTTACTTATAATAATTTGGTTTATTTTGCTATTCAACAAACTCCATTCTTTACAAATTATAGTTATCATCCACGACTTGATACTTTTGACTTTTCAAAAGTTGACAATCTTGTGATGGAAGATTTGGCAAATCAGTTGTCAGAGCTATATGCGATAATAAAAGTTCAATTAAAAGAAGTTCAAGAAAAAAAAAAATCAATATAGACATCTATTGCAAGGAATAACCTCAATTCCATGTGGGCAATAAAGTATGGTTACTTCATCATAATAGCAAGACTATTCATCCTTATGATAAGCTGGATTATCATAAACTTAGACCATTTTTGATTTGTAAATAGATTAATCTAGTTGCTTATTGATTATATCTACCAAAATCTATGGAGATCTATCATGTATTCCACGTGTCACTACTTGAGTCATACAAGAGAGTAGATATACAAAGAAGAAGACAAATACCACCACCTCCTATAGAAATGGACAACAATGAAGAATTTGAGATGAAAGAGGTCTTAGATTTAAGGTGGTATCTAAATCAACTGGAATATCTTGTACATTGGCAGAGGTACGATATTAATAAATGTATATGGGAGCCATCTAGGAATTTAGCCAATGCATCAATAAGAGTTAATACATTTCATTGATGACATATGTCAAAACCAAGATAAAGAGTCAAGAAAATCTTTGCTATAAAGCAAAGCAGATATAATAGAGGTTTCATTCTATCTTATATCATTGTTTGTTATTTCTTTAAATTTATTTGTACCAAATAGATGAAAAATCAACAATCAGCAAATTCAACTTAAGAGCCATCATTTGCTACCTTATCAAATGAGACATTATGACTATCACAACCTTCAAGACAATGGAATAGAGATGAAGAAATTCAAGGACATGTTCTTTCTCAAATTAATGGTGAGATACAACATATTTGATATCATGATCTTAGAAGAGACTCTCGATATTTGATAATACTTTTAGAGGTAGGAACTACTCTTGATGGTGTTTCAAATATTTTTTTTGAAGGAAGTTATGAAGGCCTCAACAATGATCAAATAATAGGGTGGTCCTCTTATCCTTGTATGAAACACTATCAATGGCTAAGAAGACCTATTAATTACTTTCAAAGACAACAAAGATTACAATATGTAACAAGTACAATTTGATGCATTTTAGACTTTCTCAACATATAATCACCACTGCTTGTAGAACTTATTCCTAAAAAAAAGGATAATATCATAAATATAAGATTTATTCCAATAATTATTTAGTTAATATAGAAATAAATAAAAATAAATTAATTTAGTAATATTTTATAGAAAAGCTTCCTAGAAGCTTTATAGATGTAAATTCATCTTTATACATGTCTATAGGTGATTGATAAGTTAGAAACTTGGCTAATAAGGTAGCCACGTGTTGTACATGTTGATAGCTTGTGGAACAAGCTAAGTAGGTGGCGTACATGTAAGAAACTTATCTTGCAAATTTTGACATGTGTCTTGCAAATTAGACATGTATTGGAGGTCCTATAGAATGCCACCATATAGCTCTTAGATAGATAGTATATATAGAAACAAGAATGAAGCCTTCTTCACTCTTGTCAATTCTTTTTTTGCTTCTAATCTAATTCAAGAATCATTATATTTTCTAGTCTTTGGCAATAGCCATTTTAATTTCTTCTTTAATATATATACTTTTTTATTTTTATTGCATCATTTTTTTTAATATAAATTTTATTATTTTATATATTTTTTTCCAATTCATATCTTTGACAATAACAATAACGAATTTGAACAATTAGAGGGTATCTATATAATAGCAGCTTGGATTCATATTATATTAATAAGACCAACTATTGAAAGATCATTCATTACATCCAATGTGATAATGAAGGATAATTCCAAAGATCTATTTTAATTAATAAGATCTAATAGAAAGATCTTTAAGGTACAAAAAATATTATTGGATTTAAAAATACAATCTTTGATGTTGGAAGTTTCAACAATTGAATATTCATGGTTGTTAAGAACAAAGACATGAATCATAATAGAACAAAAGATACTCTTGTATTACTCAAAATTATTTAAAGATGGCATAGTATTAAAACTAGAATGACTATTGGCAAAGACAAGAAGATTAAAGACTCTTGAAATAAGACTAGGAACAAAAAAAAGTATTGACAAGAGTGAAGAAGGCTTTACTCTTGTCTCTATATATACTATCTATCTAAGAACTATGTGGCGGCATTCTATAGGACCTCCAACATGTGTCCAACTTATAAGATACATGTCAAACTTGCAAGATAACTTTCTTACATGTGCACCACGTACTTAGCTTGTTCCACAAGCTACCAACATGTGTAACACGTGGCTAACTTGTTGGCCAAGTTTTTAACCTACCAATCACCTATAGACATGTATAAAGATGAATCCGTATCTATAAAGCTTCTTTATAAGATATTATCAAATTAATCTACTTCTATCTACTTCTACATATCTATATTAACTACATAATTATTGTAATAAATCTTGATCGTGACATTACTCCCTTTTCTAGAGACAAGTTCCATGAGGAGCGGTGATTACATGTAGAGGAAGTCTAAGATGCGTCAAATTATATTTATCACATACTTTGATTTTTACTTCTTTCAAAGGTAGTTGATAGGTTCTCTTAGCCATTAATAGTGTTTTATATTAGGATGAGAGGACCACCTCGCTATTTGATTATTGTTGAGACCTTCATAACTTCTTTCAAAGAAAATATTTGGAACACCATCAAGAGTAGTTCCTACTTCTAACAGTATCACTAAACACCAAGAGTCTCTTCTAAGATTGTGATGTCAAACATGTTGTATCTTACCATCAATCTAAAGAAGAATATGTCATTCTTGAGAATCTTCATCTCTATTCTATTGTCTTGAAGGTTGTGATAGTCATAATATCTCATTTGGAAAATCAACAAACAATAATTCTTGAGCTGAATTTACGAGTTGTTGATTCTCCATCTTTTTTGCCATGAATAAATTCAAAGAAATAGCAAACAATGATACAAGATAGAATGAAACATCTTTTGAATCTACTTGGCTTTATAGCAAGGATTTTCTTAATTCTTCACCATGATTTTGATGGATATCATCGATGAAACGCATTGACTTTTGTTGATGCATTTGCTAAATTCTTAAATGGTTTTCATGTGCGTTCACTAATATTGTACCTATGCCAATGTACAAAATATTCTAGCAGATTTTGACACCATCTCAAATCTAAGACTTCTTTCACTTCAAATTCTTCATTATTATCTATTTCTATAGGAGGTAGTGGCATTTTTCTTTTTCCTTGTATATCCATTATCTTATATGCCTCAAATAATGATACATAGAATATAGGATGGATCTTCATAGATTTTGATAGATGTAATTGATACGCAATTAGATTAATCTATTCATAAATTAAAAATGATCTAAGCCTACAATAATCTAGCTTATCATAAGGATGATTAGTCTTGATATTACAATAAAAAAATCATACTTTATTATTTACATAGAATTGAGGTTGTTTCTTACGATAGACATTTGTATTGATCTTTTGTCGTTTTTGAGTTTTTTTAATTGTGCTTTCATTGTTGCATATAGCTCTGACAACTGATTCATCAAATCTTTTACTATAGGATTATCAATCTTTAAAAAGTCAAAAATATCAAGTTGTGAATGATAATCATAATTTATAAAGAATAGAATTTGTTGAGTAGTCAAATGTATCAAATTATAATAAGCAAATTCTACCAATGGCAAAAGAGTTGTCCAATCATCTTAATGATAATTGATGGTATATCTCAAATATTATTCCAAAATTTGATTTAACCGTTCTATTTGTCTATTAATTTGACAGTGGAAAGATAAGAATAATTTTATATCTATCTGTAATATTTTAAAAAAGATCCTCCAAAATCTTAATATGAATTGCATCTCTCTATTTGATATAATATCCATTGATAATCTATAATAATAATAGATATTATCAAAGAAGAATTTAGCTATTTTTTTTTATGAGATAGATTTTGTACACAATACAAAATGAACCATCTTGATAAAACGATTTATAATCACAAATATAAAATTATATGAACTTGAATTTAGAAGATCTATAATAAAATTTATAAAAATAAAAAACCAAGATTGTTCTAATATAGGTAGTAGTTGAAAAAGTCCATAAGGTCAATGACAAGGAATTTTTGATCTTAAACAAATATTGCATGATTGTACAAATTCTTTAACAGCCTTTCATATTTGAGGCCACCAAAAATCTCTTGATATTAATTCTAAAGTCTTGTTATATCCAAAATATCCTAGTATAGGAAAGTTGTGATGAGCTTCAAGAGCATATAGCTGTGCTTCACCTTCTGGAACATATAGGCATCCTTTGAAATAGAGTGAATCGTTTTTGAACTCAAATTTACAATCATCATGAGACTTAGATGAATTATTCTTAATCACATGAATAAGAGGGTCTAAAAATGTATTTGATTAGATTTACTTAAGAAAAGTTGAATCAACAATCAATATTGATTTCATTGCTTAAAGATGAAATTGCTTCAGTTTCAAGAAGATTATTTTTTATTTATCATAAGGTGAATCTCCTTCTTTTAGTGCAAGATAAAAAATATCTAGAAAGGACATCAGATAGACTTTGTTGTTTTTTTAGCTGATAAGTGATAATAAACTTGAATCTTGATAAAGACATATTTCAATAAGCTTAACAACGATTCAACATACATGTTGACATAAAGCACTTGAGGTTCTTGTGATCTATATACATGGTGATTGGATTAAAAGCACCTTCTAAACAATGACGCCATTCTTAAAAAGAATCTACAATTACAAGAAATTCTTTATCATGGATTTTGTAGTTGATTTCTACTATTAAAAATTTCTTGGAATGAAAAACTACTAGGTGGAATTTATCATCTATTCCTATTTGTGACAATATTGTATCTAAAGAAAAATTTGATACATCTGTTTCCATAAAAAATACCTTAAAAAAGATAAAAGATTAGTGTTGAAGTAAGTTTTCATCAATATATTCCTTTAATACAATCAACATATTTTATAATAAACTATAGATTGGTCCAAATGGTAGTTGAGCTCTCTCTTAAAGATCAATTGAAAAATCATAAGATCAATGCTTTGGAAGAATATTTGTATTTTTCTTTTTAAAAACATCTTGAAAATCTTGATACTGGCTAGGAATACCACTTATAGTCTTTTTGGCATCCAAAATGGATGTGGCATATATAGCAAAAGATGATCTTTCTTTTATCCCATGTATAAAAGTTTTTGCACCTATTCAAAAGGATTAGAATGTACTAGAATTATATATGTCTATTTTGCTAGTGGATGTCTAGATTAAACTATGAGAAAAGACAAGGTTATGAAAAGTCCAATCTATTTGAGGATTATATTTTTTAACCACAATAATCCTAAAATAATTAAATTAGAAGGAGATCTAATTATATTAAATATTATTATGCTATTAGGTCTCTTAGTTGTTATATTTAAAGGAATAATTTCATAGATAACATCTCTAGAAGATAATGAACAACCATCTATGACTTCTATGTGCATGGATTTGATTTTTTTAATTAGAGATATTTCTTATTTTTTGACAAAATCTTCATCTATGAAACAAGTTGAGGCTTTTGAATCTACTGAAGTAAGGACTTTGTGATTTTTAGATCCTAAAAAGACATCTATTGTAAAACAAGGTGAAGGGTCACAAGAAAGAATAGGATCTTTATAAGATATTACACATGATTCTAATTGCATGGTTCCTATTGTAATTAAAAAAACTCATTTTTGACATATTATCTTCTTTAGCAACCATATTCCTCATTTTGTAATTATGTTGCTTCTTTAGACAATATTGAATAGTATGCTTTACTTTTCTATAATACAAGTACAACCCTTCTTAATGACATTAAGTCTTTTTCTATTTGGTGAGAAGTTTAAAACATACTATATCAATTTGTATTGGATGTAGCTTAGTCAAATTAGTTTTTGAATATTTAGGAGTTGCTATTATCAATTGACTCAATCCTCTTCAATCAAATCTTTATTCTTGACACTTTCAAATAAACAATTGTCGCATGCAATGGGATAAGCAATAAATTGTTCTAATGAGTCTATTTTTAATATTATTAGGAAAAAGTCTTTGACATTATCTTTAAACTATAATGAAATTAATTGATAAGGGCCTTGTCGCTCCACTCCACATTACAAGCAAGATTTTGAAATTCTTTAGCATATGTTGTGACTGACTATGATCCTTGTTGCAAAGATAAGAACTTGGTCTCTACTACCCTCTCTCAATCACTTTTTCCAAATGTGGCTATAAACACTTTGAGAAATGAATTTAAATCATAAAAAAATCGTGAATTTTTTTCTATCAAAGGTATAAACCAAGAAAGAGCACTTCTAGATAAAAGTGCGCCTATGAATCCAACATAAGTAAATCCATTAGGATATTGGAAAAGATTTAATCTTACATATAGCTTGACTTATTGTAGAAATCCTTGAAATTTTAATCTTGTTCCATCAAACTTTTCAAGCATATTAATCTTTGCCTCTTTCACGTTAGTAGAAGTAAAGCTTCTTAGATTTGCTTGTGAGGTGGATTTACTTATTTCCTTCGACTGTACAATTTCTTAGCGTAGGCTTTGGACTTCTTCCATAGGTATAGGAATAGTACCTCCATTATTGATATTAATAATTTGTAAAATATCTATCCTAAGAATATTGACAAGCTATTGAAGATCTGTAATTGTTATAAATCTATTCTCACTTATACTAAGTGTAGCATCTATAATATTTTCTTCTATCTTAATAATTCCACAATTCAAATTAAAAGAAGATAATGTGCAATCTCTAATATCAAATTAAAAAAATTTCTACAAAGAAAGATGATCCACTCTCTTTTTTCAAAAAATCAAGGTTAAAAAGCAAAGAATGTTAATTTAAAGGTGGATAATCTACAATCTTCAAATGCAACAATAGAAATAGAATAATCCATTCACTTCTTAAATACAAAATAAGAATAATGAATCTTCATTCTTATCAAATTATCAAAGACAAGGACATGAATCATAAAAGAACAAAAGGTATTCTTATATTATTCAAAATTATTCAAAGATGGTATAGTATTAAAACTAGAATGGCTATTGCCAAAGACAAGACTAGAGACTCTTGAAACAAGACTAGAAACAAAAAAGGCATTGATAAGAGTGAAGAAGGCTTCACTCTTGTTTCTATATATACTATCTATCTAAGAATTACGTGGTGGCATTCTATACGACCTCCAAGACATGTCCAACTTATAAGATACATATCAAATTTGCAAGACAAGTTTCTTACATGTGTACCACGTATTTACCTTGTTTTATAAGCTACCAACATGTGTAACACATGGCTAGCTTGTCCCACAAGCTATCAATGTATGTAACACGTGGCTAGCTTTTTGGCCAAGTTTTTAGCCTATCAATCACCTATAGACATGTATAAAGGTGAATTGGCATCTATGAAGCTTCTAAAAAGCTTCTTTATAAGATATTATCAAATTAATCTACTTCTACCTACTTCTACCTATCTATATTAATTAGATAATTATTAGAGTAAATCTTGACTATAACAATGGCTTATTAAGGATATTTTAGAGACTTATCTTTGGACCATAAGTACATCAATGGATGGGATAAAATAAACTACATGTATTACAAAAAAAATAAAAAAACAAAAAAAATAAAAAATAAAAAATAAACAAACAAACAAACAAAAAAAAAAATCAATTTATAATTCCAATTAGATGATATCAATGATGAAATCAATGATATCAATTTACAACTCCAATTAGATGATATCAATGATGCTAGTTTCATGATGAAATAAATAATAGTAACAAAGGCCAAGTCTTATGAAGTCTTGATAAGAGCTATGGTATTATATCCAATAGATTTTATCCTAGAATTTTGAATGGAAATAGTCTTGTATAGGCCAAGATAACAAGAGATGGATAGAAGGCTCAATTGTCTTCTTGATTTATTTGAGTTCTTAATAATAATATGGCTTATATCTATTGCTTTGTGGAACTTATAAATAATAAAAATCTTTGATTTAAAGAAGACTTTAATAAATAAAATTTATTATAGATACAATGTGCTTCATCTAAAATATTAGAAAAAGATGAAGAATTAAAAAATATTGATGATATTAATAAAGAATCATTATTAATAAAAAAATCTATATGGAGTACCATTAAAGATTTATAATATATTATTACAAAAATAATCTAAGAAATATAGCAATAAGTTATATTATTATAAAATAAAAATAAAAAAGAGCATTAATATAATCAAGGATATGGAGCCACGTTTAAATATCTCTAATATATATTAGCAGCCTTTAGAAGAAGGTATTATTTTATTAGAATTATTTGAAAGAATAGACATTGAATTAATAACCTTTCTTCAAACTAGTATTATTATGAGATATTATTTGTATGTAGATAATGATGGCTTGGTAAAAAGAATTGTCTTATAATATATGAGAAAGTTGAATAAGTGATTTCTAATATTATTACCAATATTTGCTATAAAGACAACATTCACCACCTTGTCAAGTGATATTTCATTAATTTCTAGGGAAAACATTATAAGGCATGAACCCATTCACTTAGTTATTGTAGGTTGATCTTATTAAAGAATGTCTATGGCTGATCATTAAAATGACTTATAAGATCCAAAAATAGCATAATTTTGGGACATAATAAGGATACTTAGACACATTTAAACCTCTCAAAATCAACCTCTAGGTTATATTATGGAGGATGTATTAATTTCTAATTCATCACAAGCTAGAACTTTAAAGAATGTATATTGCATATATACTATATTAGACATACATATATTGTTGGATATAGTTGTAATAGGATTCAAAGCCCATTGCCTAAGATTATGGTAGATTAATTTAATATCAATGGAGGTATTATAAATAACTTATAGCAAGATTTAGAGACCTGATGATTATTATGTAAAGGATATTTTAGAATCACATAAGATATCAAGAAAGACATATTATAATGATCAAGCACCTTTGATAGTGGTGAATTGCAAGGATGAACTACATATAATATTATCTACACTTATAAGCTATATTAAATCTTATATATTTAAAGATAATAGATCATGCTTAGTATAGGATATAATTTTAAAAGAAATAATAGAACTTGATATTAATAAAAGAAAAAAAAACCATAGATTTTTAAAATGCATTACATATTTATAAGATATTTCAAATCCTTAGAGAAGAGAATTGATTAGCCAAGCTATGGATTTAAACTATCTTACATTGATAATATCATTGATTATTATAGAGTAGAAGAGATTGGCTCCTAGTTTCATTAATTTTATGGATATATAAGAGATGAACATTTTAATAATAAAACCGCCTACAACCAAGGCATCTTATACAATGATTAGAAGCAAAAAAGCAATATTTGCTCATCTATAGAAATTTTGAGGCAATATAAAAAATTTTAAAAGACGAAAGATACTTGATGTAAAGACAAAAGATGAAAAGAAGGTAGTGGTGATTCAAAAGACAAAGATACTTAATATAGGCTTAGAAGAGGAAGAAAAAAAATTAAAAGAGCAAAATTTTTTCAAAGGATATAAGAATTATTTTGTATTTGATTTATATAATTTGAATATAATTAAAGATCAAAAAATCAAAATTGATTTAACAAATAATTTTCTTAACTATTACAAATCTTATAGATATAATAAGATAAAAAAAGAAATGATTTAAGATTGGACACACAAATTATTTAGAATCAAGTTGATAGAACTTATGCTAATTGATTGTGAATATATATTTTTTGTAATTATATTAGTTAAAAAAAGATATTCATGGCAATTGGATTAAAAAATAAATATGTAGAGACTATGACAAGATAAATAGACATACTAAATTAGATAGATGTGCCATGTCCTTCTATTAAGAGAGCTTTGAAGTCATTGCTCAAACTAAAGTATTTAGAAATTAGAATAGTATTGACTCAAATGGATGACCATAGTAAAGAATTTATAATTGCCTATGCCAGTTGGTCAAATAACAAAATTGAAGCATAATATAATTCTTATAAAGGAGATTTTTTAGTTACAATATAAGTAATTATTTACTTTTGGTATTATTTATATTCTTATTAGTCAAAAATTATCAACCATTTAAATGGCTTATGGAATTAGATAAACTCACTAAAAAGCTTGTAAGTGTTATGAACGCAAAATATAGACTGGAAGTCTAAACAAGAAATTCAAGAAAAATTGGCAAGAAGTAGATTAATCAAATGAGTACAAGAAACAACACCAGAGAGGTGAGCTAGAGCTCCAAAAGATGTGTTGTTGAGACTGAAGAACTCTTCAGCCTTGACTCCAATATATACTCCTATTAGGAAGCTTCTCAAGTAATTTCTTCCAACTAGGGAGCTTCTCAAGCAACTTCTTCCAATTATAAAGCTTCTCAAACAACTTCTTCCAACTAGGGAGCTTTTCAAGCAACTTCCACCAACTAGAAAGCTTTTCAAGCAACTTCTACCAACTACGAAGCTTCTCAAGCAACTTCCACCAACTACGAAGCTTCTCAAGCAACTTCTACAAATTAAAAAGATATTAGAAGGTTTTGAGAGGTTCTACAGAGTTCTAAGAACCTTCTAGAATATTCTAAAAGGTTTTGACAAGTATGTCCTTGACATCACCTCTTCTTCTAGCTTTGGGATCTCTGAGAAGCCATTTGAGACGTATACTCACAAACGTAGAAAATCAAAGATTTGGCGCATAGTCTCTGTAATATATTCCAATTGTCATTCATGAGGCAGATGATTTATGGATCCTTATAGCCAACGGTAATGACCAACATCTTCCACTTGAGACCATGCCTGAACTTCTGTGTCTTTATTGTGCAAACAGCTTGAAAATATCGTTTTGCCACTACCCTCATAAGCTGGTTCTGCTTCAAAGACAATCACAAGTGACTTGCTACTTGGTATTCTTTGACGTCTTCTTGGTTCTTCCAATTCTTCACCTTCAGGTTAATGCCATGAGCTATTTGATTGAGATGGCATCACTAATGCAGTATCCTCATTCCCACTAGTCATATCTAAATATACTTTGAGATTATATATCTTGGAGCTACAAAAAAATAAAACGCAATAAGTTATATTTTGATAAGATTTAAATCTTGCTTATATATTCCTTTGGAGAAGGCTTCATTATATATTCACGTTTTGTCAGTGGCCAACTTTTGGTTTATCAAGATATTGTCAATGAAATTCTTGTACCTTTTACAACGCATTTGTTACATTTTCTGCTAGCTTTCAAGTCTGCTCGTTTACATCATAGCCATGCCATTGAATTAAATATTCCAACTTTATTCATCTCCATCGCAAATCAAAGACTTATTTCACCTCATATTCCACATGGTCCTTGATTTCAACACAAGGTGGTGGTGGATGTATTCGTCTTGATAAAGTTGATTTGCTATAAGCTTCTAGAAGAGAAACATGAAAGACTGGATGTACCTTCATGGATGTAGATAATTTCAGCCGATAAGCCACTAATTTATTTGCTCTTGAATGCAGAATGGTCCCAATCTCCTATAATCCAACTTAACGCAAGGTTGAGTAGTCTTAATGTTTCATTGTAAGAGCCAAACTTTATCTCCAATTTGAAAAGTAGGAGAATCCTTCCAAAAAATTTCTACAGAAGCTTTTTACGAGTCTTGAGCTATCTGTAACTAAAGCTTCAAGGTGGTCTGGATCTCCCTTAAATGCTTTGTAAGATCTTCAGCTGTTAGATTTTCATCTTTGAATTTATCCAACAAATTAAATTTTGGATGATATCCATAATTTGCAAAGAAAGGTGTTTGTTGGGTTGAGGCATGGATCGAATTATTGTACGCAAATTCCACCAATGGTAGATATATAATCCAATCATCTTATTGATAGTTGATCGCACATTGTAGATATTACTCCAAGACTTGGTTAACTCACTCTGTTTGACTATCGATTTGAAGATGGAAGGCAGAAGAGAGTTTGATATCTATCCTCAATATGTCAAAAAGCGACTTTCAAAACTTTGATATAAATTGAGGCCCTTGGTCCAAAATAATGTCATCTGATAAACCATGATACTGATATATATTGTCAATAAATAATCTTATTATTTCTTCACCAAAAGTTGTCTTTCTGCATGGGACAAAATGTGTCATCTTTGTAAATCAATCTACCACCACGTAGATAGCATCAAATGTTGTAGAAGGTAGAAAATCTGTGATGAAGTCTATAGATACTAAAGACCACGGTCGCTTTGGAATTGACAAAGGTTGTAAAAGCCTGTAATGGCGATGTCAAGGATTCTTTGATCTTGAACAAAGGTCACATGATAGCACAAAAGTTCTTCACTACCTTCTACATTTAGGGCCACCAAAAGTCTTAAAAAATAAGCTCTATTGTTTTGTTGAATCCAAAGTGACCTGTGGCCAAGAAGTCATGTCGAAATTTAAGAATACGAAGTCAAATTGATCCTTCCAAAATATATAGTCAATCTTCAAAATATAATAACCTGTCCTCAATCTTGAACTTGTCTTTGTCAAGGCGCTGCTTCACATCCAAGACTAATGAGTCCACAGCTGATACTCCATGGACTTGTTCTAAAAAATCAACATCAATTAGTATGATCATGGAGGTGGTGCGGAGACAAAACCATTCTGGTTGTAGCAAAGTTGTACACTATTTATCAAATGCTGCATCTCCAGCCTTGGGTGTTGGATATGATTTCCTTGATAATGCATCCGATAATCCTTGCTGCCTTCTTGGCCGATATATGATGATGAAGTCGAATCGGAATAATGACATATTCTACCAAGCTTGGCAATGATTCAAAATTCAAGCTCTTGTGAAATATTCCAAATTCTTGTGATCTGTATATACAGTCACCGGATGTGCAGCACCCTCTAATAAATGATGCTATTGTTGGAAAGAATCAACTATTGCAAGCAACTCCTTATCATAAATTTCATAATTGATTTCTACTGCCAAAAACTTCCTTGAGTAGAAAGCAACCAGATGAAATTTATCATCCTTCCCCATCTGTGATAATACAGCTCCTAGCGCAAATTCAGAAGCATCTGTTTCCAAATAGAAGGCCTTTATAAAGTCAAGATGTACCAAGATAGGAGTTGTCGTAAATGCCAACTTTAACTCTTAAAAAGCCTCTTGTGCTTGGATACTCCACTTGAATTTGTCCTTTGATGTCAACCGCATTAATGGGATTGCAATTTGTAAGTAGTTCTTGATGAAAATGTGATAGAAATTAGCAAACCCAAGAAAACATTGCACGTCTCGTACCGTCTTTGCTACTGCCCAATCCATTACTATTTGAACCTTCTTCTGATCCATCAACAAGCCTTCATCTAAAATAATATAACCAAGAAATTCTACCTTGGGTTGATGGAATACGTATTCTCTAATTTGGCATATAATCCTGCATCCCAAAGTTTTTATAACACCAACTTCACATGATCATCATGTTCTTGAATATTCTTAGAATAGATCAAAATATCATCGAGGTAACAAATAAAAAAAATTTGTAAATATTCTCAAAAAACATCATTCATCAAATGTTGAAATATAGGTGGTGCATTGGTCAATCCAAAAGGCATGACATTATATTCAAAATGTCTATACCTTGTCCAAAACGTTGTCATGTTGCAGCACATTTATATAGTGAAAGGTATAGATAAGAGTAATTTATATTTAATATTTAATTATCTTAGTTCAATAGGAACTTAAGATACTTAAGAAAAGGGTTATGGAAGCCTCTTAGATTATTTTCTTGTTTTAATAGCTAACAGATAAAAGTTAGTTGTTAAAGTTTTCTTCTAGGCTATACAAATTCTATTACTGATTTTGAAAAGTCATAAGTTAATTAGAATAGGATAGAAAAGAAAAATAGTTATTATGGTTGATACTAGAATTAAATTGAAGATAAGAATTAACTTAAAAATCCTTAAAATTAGTTGAATTAATACCCAAGGAAAGACTAGATATGAGACAGGGTCGAAATCAGACCTCCAAGGACAAAAATGACCGCCAAAGGCAAGGAACGAGGACATTTGAAGGTCGGCAATTAGGATTGGATAGCTGGCTTGAAAGGGGTTCCAAAGGCATTTATTTTGCAACCATAGGATTTTAGAGGACTTAGCAATCGCTATTCAAAGTTAGGGTTTGTATTGGTGATTTGGATTTTTATAAAAGACAATGATGGCTTACATTGTTGAGTGATTCGTAAAATCTGTGAAGCATCTATAATTCAAAATTTGATATTGTTTGGATTGTTAGATGTGCTAAGTGTATACAAAAATTTGTATTAATCTAGCGATGCAATCAGGAGATATTTGAGTTTTGATACAAAGGGTTGTTGGAAGTTGGCAGTTTAGGGTTGGATAGGATTTCTGTGATAACTAAAGATCCACTAATTGGATCAATGTAATTTTTGGTATGCTGATAGAAGACTTATAGGTTGAGCTACACACCAAGTTTGAGCTGAAGTTAATGGTGAAAGAAGGAGAAATCACCATTGGAGTTTTTGCATTAATCTTCAAGTTGGCAGCCAAGTGTCATCAGTGCACTTTTTGGGCGTTTTCTTGCAATCTGTAAGTTGGATTGGGCTAAATTTTTTTGAGTATGTAAAAGGCTTATACCAACATGTATGTGTAAAATTTCACACTAAGTAGACAGTTTGATTAAAAATTATAGCTTTCCAAAACTCACTAATTAGAATTAGGGCTTATAAACAAAAATAAAAATTGCTTAATTATAAAAGAAACGAGATAATTGGAGTATATGTAAGGTTGATTTTACTAAGAGGAGTATTTTTAAATACTTTTGAATTGAAGCTCGAATTATATTCCTTATACATGGGTGAAACCTATTAGGGTTTCTTGAGTATTTGCAAACAGTACTTTACCTTCTACAGTCAAGTGCCCGGTGCATTCCCAAACAAGACAACACGTAATACGACAATGTTGTCTTCCATTCATCTCCCACTTTTACTCATACAAGATTATAAGCTCTACAAAGATCTATCTTGGTGTATATTTTGGCTTCACCATGTTGCTCCAAGAGTCCGGATATTAGTGGTAATGGATATCGATTCTTCACAGTGATCTTGTTCAAGCCTTGATAATCCACGCACATTTGTAATGAGCCACTTTTTTTCTTCACAAAGAGGATAGGTGCACCTGCTAGAGATTTACAATGCCAAATGAAGTTCTTCGTAAGATTTTCTTCAATATAATCCTTCAATGCTGAGAGCTCGACTTGTGATAAATTATTGATTGGGCCAAATGGTAGTTGTGCTCCCTCTTGGAGATCTATAGCACAATTGTATGGTTGATGCTCTGGTAGCATATCAGTATTCTTCTTCTCAAAGACATCCTTGAATTCTTCATACTGCTCTGGAATAACCAAAGTTGGAATTACATCTTCTAGAGTTGGCATTGCAAAGATGACAAGAGGTATATTATTCTTTGCTTCCTTCATAAAGGCCCTTGCACCTATGAACAAGGATTTGTTTCTAGACATTATCTTGGCAGATTCCACCATTAATGATTTTGTTGAAAATATCACTTTTCGCAACCTCTAATCTATCAATGGATTATATTTATCAAGCCAAGATAGTCCCAAAATGATTGGACATGAAAGGATCTTAATAATATTAAATACAGTGCTACTTTTATGATTTTTAAGACTTACCTTCAATGGTTTAGTTTCATGAGTAACATCGCCAGAAGACAAAGGTTGGTCGTCTATGACTTCTAAATGGACAAGCTTTGGTTTCTTCACAAGAAGGATCTTGTGAAGCTTGACAACTCTTCATCTAAAAAGCAAGAAGATGCTCCTAAGTCTAATAGAGCATTGGTTTGCAATTTTTGAATACCAAAAAATAAAGGTACCATAAAGCAATGAGAAGGTTGAGCTGAGAGAAAGGAACCTTGATTAATTTGGGATGTTGAAATGTCCAATTGTACGGTCCCTATTGTAGCTAGGTGTCCTTGTTTTCCTACACGCTTGTGCTCCTCAGTCCTGTTGTTCGAGGCGTCTGTTTTTTAGGACAATTTTTGGCTTTATGGCCTATCTCTCTACAATATAAGCACAAATTTTGCTCAAATCGTCAATTCTTTTTTTCAGTTGTGAGGGGCTTAAAACATATCGTATTGGTTTATGTCTTTTGTTTTAGATTGAGCTTCTACACTCTTGCTAGGAGCAGTAAAATAGAACTAGTTTCTTTGTGGATATCGTGCAGCTCTGGAATAATGGTCTTAATGTTGTTGAAAAAATAGATTGTCACACTTCATTGCTTGGTTGATTGCTTTGTTGAGTGTTTGAGGGTCAGATAGAGATAGCAATAAATCCTTCACGTCATCTCTCAGTTTCCAATAAAATTGACTCACTAGTACTTCTTCTCCCCAATTGATATCACAAGCAAGTTGTTTGAAGTCTGATGTGTAAACAGATGCAAAGCCTGATCCTTGATGCAGAGAACAAATCTTGGTGGTTGTCCACTGAGCCTTATCATGTTCTCCAAATGCTTCCTCAAATGCTTCTAGAAAGGTCTCAAAATTATTCAAGATTGAAGATCTTTTCTCAAATAAGGGGACAAATCAAGACAATGCTTGTCCAATAAATCTAACTCGCGACTCTTTGGTTGAATAGCGTTCCAATTGCAAGAATATTATCAATCGAACTTGATTTATAAAACCACAAAATTTTGATCATGTACCATCCAACTTCTCTCAGACACTGACTCGAGGCTCTTTGTACTGCGATGTAATCAAATTCTCACATTGAGATGTAGATGGCAATATTTCACTAGCTAGAGGTGGTTGTACTATAGTCTAAGCCACTCCCACTCTTGTAGCTCTAGGGAGCTTAGCAAAATTTTCTTCAATTTTAGCAGTTCTAACCGCTAGAGTATTAAAGGCATTGAGGATCACATCTAACTTTGACTCCAAAGATTCTACCATGTTAACATCTTCTCTATTAGTCATATTAAGTAAAGAAGAAAGAATCAATACTGGTCCAAGAAGGTAATCCGCAACCCTTAGAACATTCAATTATCTCCAAAGAGAGGGGTAGTCCATTCTTTATCTCAAAGAACTAAGCTCCAATATTGATAGAAGGGCAGTCTCGACAAATTATTTTAGATGCAAAATATAGATTGAAAGTCTAAACAAGAAGTTCAAAAAGAACTAGCAAGAACTAGATTAATTAGATGAGTATAAGAAACAACACCAGAGAGGTGAGCTAGAGCTCCAAGAGATGTGTTGTCGAGACTAAAGAACTCTTCAGCCTCGACTCTAATATATACTCCTATTTAGGAAGCTTCTCAAGCAACTTCCTCTAACTAGGAAGCTTCTCAAGCAACTTCTTCCAATTATAAAGCTTCTCAAACAACTTCTTCCAGCTAGGGAGCTTCTCAAGCAACTTCCACCAACTAGAAAGCTTCTCAAGCAACTTCCACCAACTAGAAAGCTTCTCAAGCAACTTCTACCAACTAGGAAGCTTCTCAAGCAACTTCCACCAACTAGAAAGCTTTTCAAGCAACTTCTACCAACTAGGAAGATATTAGAAGGTTTAAGGAGATTCTAGAGAGTTCTAGGAACCTTCTAGAATATTTTAGAAGGTTTTGAACAGTATGTCCTTGACAACAATATAGGTCTTGATATTATAAGAATATGATTTCAAGGTGGTACATAGAATTGATTTAATTAATATGAATGCAAATGGTTTAAGCCGCAATCCATATTCAAGTCAAAAAGACTCTATAGGAACTAAATGGTATATAGAGACAAATAAAGAGACTTTGTTATGATGATATTATTCTATATATCTAAGTATCTTGGCAATGATTGGAAATATTATTCAAGAACTAACTATTAAAGCAACAATAGATATAAAAAATTGGTAAAGAGATTAGAAGTGCTAAAGATATTTTTAAAAATAATATAATATTAGAATATTTGAAAAGAAGGAATTTGGCTAGTACCTTGACTATTAAAGAAAAAGACCAGATCTTACAACAAGCCAAAAGATTTGTATGAGAAGAAACTCATTTACTTTGTATATGATTGAATGGTAATAAAAAGATGATATTTGAACCACATGATAGGAAGAAGTTGATCAAGCATATCTATGAAGAATTAGATCATTTTAGAATTTGAACGACATACAACTTGTTACAATCTCATTATTAGTAAAGAGATATATAAGCACAAGTTCAACAATTGGTGGTTAGATGTATAATATGTAACCAAGTAAGAGCATCATTTAATGTATCAATACCTTAATTACAACCACTATTAATTATAGATTTATATTAAAGATGGAGTTTGAATTTTATAAGACCATTATTAATTATATCTTGAAACAATACATATGTGTTAATAATGATTGAATATTTTTTTAAGTAATTAGAAGTGGTGCCTTTACTTGATAAGTTTAATAAAAAAACTGCTTATGCTTTCTTAAATAGAGTGTTGAATTATTTTAAAGCTCTAACAAATATTTTGACAAACCAAAGAAGAAAATTTCTTAAATAATTTTAAACCTTATATAAACAAGTAATAATTGATTATAGGACAATTTCAAGGAATCTTCCAAAAGTAGATGATTTGACAAAATATATGATGTAGATTGTCAAAAAAAAGCTTCAAAATATAATTTATAAAAAAGGCATTATAAAGATTCGGACTTATAATTGCTTTTGTTGGCATTAGGCTATAGATTTAACAAATAAGCCTCATTAGCTTCATTTTTATCTTACTTCTTATTATATGATAGGAATTTAATATTATTTATGGCTATCAAAAGAGATGTTGAGATTCTTATAATTAACATGGATGATTCAATAGTGTGGGCATGGATTTGTAAGCAATAAATATACTTATACAAATGGATAATGCCAATGGCTATAGAAAACCTGAGTATTGCATAATATAAAGATATTTTGAGATATGCTATCATTTGAAGAAGGGGCTATAGGCCACAAGTATAACAATTTTTTCTAAAAGATTATGTCTACTTGCAATAAATTATATCAATTATTTTGGATGTAACAGTAGGATGTATAATTTTAAGTATATGGAAGGTTTTTAAGTCAAGAGTATTGCTCTTAAAAGGTTGTGATGTAAGAACTTAGAAGGATCATATATGTAATTGCATACCATGTTATTTATTACATTTTGATGGTAGAATTGCTACCAAATTATTATATATTTTAACTAAATTGAAATGTATATTGTGTGGAAGTACTTAAGACACTACTATAATAATTTTGTATGATGTTTGTTCTATAAGGTGGCATATGGAATGTTTGAATCCACTATTGGAAGCAATTCCAATTGAAAAATGATAATATTTAAAATGTGTCAAGAATGGTAGGCATTCAAAATATCTATGATGATTTTTACTTGAATTATTCTTTAATCTTGTGATTTGTATATTTAAAGATTTTAAAAAAAATAAAAAAGCTTCAATATAGGCAAAGAGGGCAAATAAAGGAGATATTTTTAATCTATTTATTATATTTTATATATAATTAAAGTCTTAGATATTTTATTCTTTTTTTATTTTTTTATTTATGTATAAATGTAATGACAATGTCTAATATATTTAATCATTAGATGTTGATATTATAATTGTGGATTATATTCTAACTATATATTGTGAATGTATATAGTTGAGACATGCTTCTTAAGCCGTATGGTATATACAGTGATAGTAGCTTATTGTTACAAGCCACATAGATGTAATGGCAGTGTGATAATCCTCACAACTTGCTTAGTGTGGAATATATATATCCATTATTAGTGGTTTTTAATTATACAAATAATATGATAATACACATGGCACATAAAAAGTATTTGTTTTGTTTGGTATTTATATTATCAGTTCTCACTTGATTACACAATGTAATATTTTTATAATATATTTTTGCACGAAAATAAAATTGTAAGTAAATAAAATAGATAAATTTTATAAATAGATTAAAATGGGCCTTAAAAAACTAAAATGTGTAGTTATAGGATGTTCTAACCATTCTAAACTATTTCTAATGTTATAGACTCACCACTCAAATAGAATAAAATTCTAAAAATTTAAAGAACTAAAATAAAAGAAATTTATTTTATATAATAAGCAAGAAATTACAACAAGATACAAGAATAAGACTAGAAGGTCTAAGTTGAGTCACAAGAATTATATTGTTAAGATTGAAGATCTCCTTAGCTTTAATTCTTATATATACTAGGTACAAAAAAACTCTTTAAAGAATTTTCTTCATGCTTAGAGGTGAAGCAAGCCTAAGATCCTTCTACAACCATTTTAGATCTTCTAAAATCTTTTAGGACCTTCCAAAATCTTCTCTAAATCTATTAGGACCTACTAGGGCCTTTTTTAAATCATTAAAAATCTTTTAGAATCTTTTAGGATCAAATAGGATCTTTTAGAGCCTTCTAAAATCTTACAAGATAAAGTAGAAATTTTTAAAATTTTCCAAAATTAAGTAGAATCTTTTAAAATCTTCTTCTATTATTTATTTTTAACATCACTTCTTCTATTAGCTCTAAATTTCACAAAGAAGAATATAGTCAAAGTTGATCAAAGATGAAGTAAATTAAAGATGTATCATATAGTATTTATCACATATTCAAGTTGTTTTTTGTAAGTTAAAAAATTTATCAATCTTTGCAATTAATAATAATAATTAATATCTTTTTTTGTAGACTAGGCTTAAACTTTTATATCTTTGTTGCAAAAACGTCCTTCAAAAATTGCTTTAGAGCATCTTTCATGGATAAGTTCTATTTCAATAATGATTTCCATAGAGTGGTTGCTGAGTATTCTTCGATGTCTTTTTTATTCAAGTGGTTTTTCATTTTGAAATCAACAATGTGAAATGCTCAATTGAAATAGCTTAATTATCATGGTATTGTCTTCTTGACTATCCATATCTCACTATATAAGTTAAATCAAAGATGTGTTATAATCTTAAGGTAGAATGAAACTACTTTTAGATTTGTTAGTATATATATATATATATATGTAAAGATTGAGCTTTGAAACTTTTGAGATTGCTTCTACTTTTTTAATAAAAAATTTCAAAGTCTAAAATATACCACATTTAGGTATGTCAAATAAAAGTATTATCTAATATATGTTGTCACTTTAGATCTAAAAGGGTGTTATTGATGAAATTCATATATCTTTTATAATGCATTAATTAAATTTGAAGCTCAATTTTATATGCAATTAGTAATATTATAACCATGTTAATGCACAAAGTATTCTAATTGTCCTTGTCTTAGCTTTAAATAAGTGGCTTCCAAAACTTAGATACAAACTATGGTCCTTAATCTAATATAATATCATCTAAAAATTAATAATATTGATAGACATTATCAATGAAGAATTTGGCTTTTTTTTCACAAATAATAGTTTTTTTGCAAAGAACAAAATGTGCCATCTTGGTAAATTGGTCAACAACTATATACATGATATCAAAGAAATTTGATGGTAGGAGATCTATAATAAAGTCTATAGAGATAGAAGACTACAATTGTTTTGAAATTAGTAATGGTTGAAGAAGTCTATATGAACAATATCAAGGATTTTTTAATTTAAAACATATGTTGTAAGAAAAGACAATTTTTTTGTTAGTTTTTTATAATTGAAGCCATTAGAAATTTTTAGAAATGAGTTCCAATATCTTGTTGAATCCAAAATGTCTTTCAATTGAAAAGTCATTATACATTTAAAGAACACAAAGGCACAATGGTCTTTTTGAGATATACAAATATTCTTCAAAATAGAAAGGTTATTTTTAAATTTGAATTTATTTAAATTATTATAAATATTATTGGAATAATATTTAATATTAGAAGCAAAAAGATTTATAATCAAGGTTATATAAATCTAATCAAAATACAAAGAATCTTCTAGAATTGATATAGAAATTGCTCAAATATAAAATTTCTTGGATTTCAAGAATGTCATCTATTACTAGTTATATGTTGTCTTTCTTTCTTTTGATATAAGATATGATTGACTTGATAAAGCATTTGACAATTTTTAAGCATTCAAAAGCTTTCTCAACTTCTGATCTCACTTTAAGTTTATCCTTGCATATCAATTGTCTAAGCAAAGTGACTATCTATGAGTCATCAAAATAATTTATTAGTAGTTTTAGAACAAAAAAATATATTTAGAATATCAAAATTATAATTATGAAGTAAAGATATATTTAGAAGATACTAAATAAAATATCTAAGTACATGGTAAAATATTATAAATCTTATATATCTTTGAAGGAAATTTTTTTAAAATCCCAACAGCTCATATTTCCCAATTAAACTATCCAAATAGTTTTAAATTTTATATGAAACATTGATATACTTTTAAAAAATACTACATCAAATTTCAATAATAGATTTAATACGAATCTTGAAATATTGCCAAAATCCTAACTATAGCTTCAAATCCTTATTTATTAACACTTGGATATAAAACTTTTCATATCTCACAACCTAGGCATTCAAACGCCATGAAAATTGATATGTAGCTTTTTAACATAATAATTTATCTTTTTGAAAAAAATTTAGGCAAAAATTCATGTCGAAGTTCAAGATATGGTGGAAATCATTACTATCAATAAAAGGGTCTATTTACTGCCTTGGAATTAGATGTGCTATCTTCAACTTTCAATATTTCCTTTATCCAAACTCTAAATACAATAATTCTTTTATATAAGATGTAGGTCTTAAAATCACCTTTTCAATTGCACCTTCTTATTTCCAAGATCTCTTGTATAACTCCTTGTATCGTCAAAAGAGTGATAATATATCTTAAATCTACACCTTAACTTCAAATGACTATATTTCCTTTATCTCAATTCTAAATCCTTTAATTTTTATATATAAATTATTGTCTAAAACTTAAACTATATGATTTTTATTTTTTCTTTTCAAATATCTTTTTTAAAGTCATCCAAATCCTTGAAATGGTGGCAGATAGCTTGTTGAAAGTCCATTAGGCATAATTATCAACCAATGGAGACAAAGTCTTCTATCCTTTGCCATCATCCCTCCATATCTTGCTTTCATCTCTCCAAATGAACTTCTTAGTAGCTTGGATTTCAACCTTTAGGCTCCAAATCTCTTCTCAAAGCTTCATACTAAACATCTAGATTCCGTATAATTTAAATGTCATAATCAAACTAGAAAAAACAAACCAATATAAAAATTTCTTATATCAACTCTTTTAAATTATTTTATTAACCATTCTAATACATACTAGAATTTATAAATATATTACATATTTTGATTGGTTTTTATATATTATAAATAATTATAATATGATAACATTGTTGTGTAGTAATACAATTATGAGGTGAAAGAAGAAAGGAATGATTATATTATAGAAGAATTTAAATAAAAATATTTTAGTAAATTATCTTAAAAATACAGATAATATATAAGGAGGTAGTAAAAATTAAAAAATACTAATGCTACCTTCTTATAGAAGAGGCTTCTACTTATTCTATATGGCCATAAATAAAATAAAATAAAATAGATTAAAATAATAAATGATATAGGCATCTTTAGGAAGGAATTAAAAACATGTTTTAATAAGATTTATTTCAAAATCCTAAGAATTGATATTTAAAAGAGACCAATTGTGAACTTGAGTTGAAATTAGACCTTGAGATATAAAACTATGTAGCTACAGCGGATAGAGAGTTTTTTGGTAGATTGAAGAATAAAATTTGAGATTAAATTTTACAAGATTTCTTTAAGCATTAGTTTTAAGTGATTTGGATAGATATTATTTTAATAAAAGCTTTACAAAATCAAGATTGATTTAGAAGACTTTGATTTTTATAAAATAAAAAGTGATTTATATTTTTGAACATTTTATAAGTTTGGTTAAAAATCTATAGATGAAATTTTGTAAATTTATAATTTTAGTTGTGTTAAATACATTCTATAAGTTTGAACTTGATCAAATAGTTTAATTGAAGGTTATTGAAATTTAAGTAGGTTGAGGTCTGAAAAATTAGGTTTTAAAGGTTAGTAAAGATTTATAAGATATCTAACAATCTATTAGATGGATTGAGGTGAAAATTATTTTTATAGGTGATGTACTTGATTATATATATATATATATATATATATATATATATATATATATTAAAAACAATTAAATAGTATAAAAAAGAAATATTGGCAATAGGAGATTGGCGTCAAGGTTGGAGAAGAAGGCTAGCCTATACTTGAGCAAAATTTTAAATTTATCTTTTATTTGATAAATTGGATTTTTTTCAAAATTTTTATATATGTTGCTATTTTAGTTGTTTAAAGATGTACAAATTTTGAGTCAAAATCAAAGGTTCAATCATTAGCTATTCATGGTTTGTTAGGATTTAATTAGAATTTGATTAAGATTTGTTATGATTTGATTAAAATTTGATTAGAATTTATTAAAATTTATTTAGAAATTGACTAGGATTTCATTAGGATTTATTTAGGATTTAGGATTTGACTAGGATTTCATTAGGATTTATTTAGGATTTAGGATTTGACTAGGATTTCATTAGGATTTATTTAGGATTTAGGATTTGACTAGGATTTCATTAGGATTTATTTAGGATTTAGGATTTGACTAGGATTTCATTAGGGTTTATTTAGGATTTAAGATTTGACTAGGATTTTATTAGGATTTATTTAGAATTTTAGATTGATAAGGATTTAATTAGGATTTAGGATTGATAAAGATTTAATTAGGATTTAAAGTTAATTAATATTTTATTAAAATTTTATTAGAATTTCATTTAGATTTGTTTAGGATTTAAAATGTGACTAAGATTTTATTAAGATTTTATTAGGATTTCATTAAGGTTTTTTTAGTATTTAAGATTTGATTAGAATTTGACTAAAATTTTACTAGAATTTATTTAGGATTTAATCATAATTTCTATTTTTAATATTTTAAAAGAATTTTTATTTTAATATTTCTTTTTATTTTTTATATTAATATTTCTTTAAAAATTCTTTATTATTTTTTTATGACTTTTTTAAAGTTCTTTAGGATTTTTTTATATTTTTTTATAATTAATTAAAAATATAATTAAATTTCTTTAATGGTTGAATATAATTATTAATCTTTAATTGTAATTTGTATATAATTCTATTAAAGATGTTAGGACTTGTTGTTACAATTTTTTTTTTATCTTCCACAACTAGATGTCTAGTGCATTCTCAAGTAAGATTATATATAATACAACAATGTGTACTAGATTATAAGCTCTGCAAAGATCTATTTTGATATAAATCTTAATTTGATCCAATTGATCAAAGAACCCAAATATCAATAATAAAGGATAATAATTTTTTATTATCACTTCGTTGAGGCCATGATAGTTGATGCACATCCGTAAAGATCTATCTTTTTTTTTTATAAAGAATATAGGTGTATTACCAGGAAATTTTGAATGTCAAATAAAAATTTTTGCTAAATTCTTATCAATATACTCCTTCAATATTATAAGCTTATTCTATGGTAAGTTATAAATTGGTCCAAAAGGTGGTAATGTGCCATCTTAAAGATTAACAATATAATCATATGGACAATGTTTTAGTAAGGTATTTGTGTTTATTTTTTCAAATACATCTTAAAAATATTTATATTTTTTTATAAAAACTCTAGTTTCAATAAATAGAGGCTTTATGTTTTTAGATCTACAAGGTGTATGGTATTTTTTTTATTAGATTTAATAATAATAAGTTGTGATGTTCCAAAAAAATTATTTTACAAGATATTTAATCTATACAAGGATTATATCTTTTAAGCCAATAAAGTCCTAAAATGATAGAATTACATAGAGAGCTAATGATATTAAATATGATGTGACTACTATACTTTTTTGATATTACTTCTAATGGATTGATTTCATAAGTAACATCTCCAAAAGAAAAAGGTTGACCGTCTATGATCTTTATACAAACAACCTTAGATTTTTTTAACTATAGAAATTTTATAGATTTTTAAATATTTTAATTCAATAAAGTAAGTAGAGGCTCTTGAATCTATTAAAATAAGAATTTTGAATTTTTGGACATTCAAACATATTCATATGATAAAATAATAAGAAAAACTAGATGATAATATAGGAATTTTTTTGATTTATAAGATAAAAGAATTCAACCCATGTCACATTGTGGTTTGGCTACCATGTGAAAATAATATATATATATATATATATATATATATATATATATATATATAATTTATTTTATAGCCATGTTAGTAATTTTTAGTTGATTATAAAATATAATTAGCTTATTACTTTAAAAAAAAGTTTGCTTAAAAGGGCTACTATTAAAGATTGTACAATCTTTCTTTCTTTCTATTTTTTTTTTTTTTTTGATAGTGACTTTGAGGTTGATTTTATCTTGATAATATCTTTTATATATTTTGAATCATCTTTATTAGATATTGGTGACCCTTAAAATCTTTTTTTATTTTTTTTATTTGATATTTAGGATATATATATAATATATATTTTATTTAAAAAATTAGAAAAGAATTCTTAGTATCAAAAAGAATAGTTAGGCTATCCATGTGAATAAATAGAGATGGATGATAGAAATCTCTATTCCTATTGGCCAAAAGTCATGCCAATAAGCTTCAAGGAGGCTATCTAAGATCTTATTGGGGATTAGAGTTTTTTTTTCTTTTTTTTAAAGGCATTCAAATACTAGAAGTTAGAATCAATAAATTTAGATTTTTGGCTATGGTTTTGGTACAAAAAGTGAGTGATTTGGAGTTTTTGTGAAGGAGATATAAGTGCTCAAAATCAAGGTATTAATTTGTATGTATTGTCACTCTTTGGGATATAACTCACTCGTATGGAAAGCAATAAAGAGTTAGTGACTAGGATTGAAAAGAGTAATTTTTTGGCTACATATTATTTATATAATTTAATGAATTCTAAGCTAACATGAAGGAGATATTGAGAGTTGAAGTCAACACTTGCAATCTAAAGGCAATAAATAACATGCTTAATTAGTGGTTGTATTTTGAACTATATCTTAAGCAATTCGACAAGGTTTTGGCTCAAAATTTTAAAAGCATGTATTTTCATGTTATAAAGCCATACACAGAATTTTATATCACTAGGATTTTGGATTTTGGAAATATGAAGAAAACAGTGCTTGGATGTCTCTAAACTAAAGCTTTAAGTATTTGCTAGGATTTTTGAGATATTGACAATTAAAAGTAAATCCATAATTGATTTTTTTTGTAATAAAGCTTAAGGATATGAGCTACTCTCTTGAAAGATTTGACAAAAATTGAATAGATAGATTAAGAGTTATTAGATCATAAAATTCAAGAAGAAATCAATATTTTGCAAGTAATTAAGATATTAGACGATTTTGTTACAATTTGATCATTTTATACAAACTAAAAAGGTTTTTGGAAGTCAAGACTTTAAACAAGTGAAAAGATAGATATGTGAAACTATAATAATATTTTTGATATAAAGATGAATTTTTAAAAAAAGATAATAGATTTTTTTAGCAGTTATTAAAAATCTGACTTATTAAAAATTAATTAGTTATGATTTGGAATAAAAAAAGATATTAAAGATTTTTTACATGCCATAGAAAAATCTTATGTATAAATCTATTTAAATATAAGAGATTTTTATTAATATAATATTTTTTTAATATTTTTATATTTATTTGTCTTTCTTATTAAGGACAAATCATTTATCAAAGCTTGGTTAATAAATTAATAATAAACTCTCTACAGTTAGATATCCAATATATTTTTATATTAAAAATCATATTCTATGATATTATATGATTCCTATTATAATCAAATATCCTTATTTTTTTACAAAGTACCTAATAATGTGGTTGCTTTTTTCATTTGATATGTATATTGATACTTTTGTGGCTATTATTAGTCTTATAGCCAAATTCTATATAGTATAAATATAAGCCATATTTTTTTATATTTTTTTTTTCTTCTTTAAAAAACGATTTGAAGAAAATCACATCAATCTACATATCTTCTACTTCCAAATGTTTTCTAGAATTGAAAGATATAGAAGATGCTGAATAATTGATGTAAAGTTGTGGCACAAGCAATAGCTATTTTTTTTGTTGACATTGAAATAGCCGATTATTGCATTTTATCACTTGACTAATAGCTTCATTAAAAGTTTGAGGATTAGACTTAGATAATAATAGATCCTTTATATTATCTTGTAATTTCTAATAAATTGATTTATTAATATATCTTCACTTCAATTGATATCACATGTTAATTATCAAAATTTTAAAGCATAAATAGATGTAGAATAGATTCTCTATCAAAGAACTTGGATTTTAGCTGTGGCAAAACAAATCTTATCATATTCTTTGAAAGCTTCTATAAGTGTTGCCAAAAATATTTCAAAGTTATATAATATAGAAGAATTCTTTTTAAATAATAGAGCAAATCAAAACAAAGCTTGACTTGAAAATAAGGTTCTACCAGACTAATATGTGATGCTTCCATGGAATACCTCTAAGGTTGGAGTAAAGTAATAAGTTGTGCTTGATTTATGAAGCCACAAAACTTTGAATGAGTTCCATTAAACTTCTCTAGGAGGCTAATTCTTGGTTTTTTTTGCTATTGGCACTGAATTTCCATCTCAAATACATACATCTTTTAAGAAATAGATACAAGAATATCTATTTAAGAAATAGATACAAGAAATTAAAAATAATATTAATCTAAAAGAAGGTAATCTACAACATCAAAAGCACTATAATACTTCCAAGAAGAGAAATAATCTACTTTTTGTTCAAAAAGAAAAAACTTTGATATTATTTTATATTAGTCTCAACAAATTATTATAGTGTCATATTGTAACACATTTATGCAGTGAAAATATAAACAAGAATGATTTTTTAATTAATATTAAGTTATTTTATTTCTATAGAAACTTAAGATATTTAAAAAAGATTTTATGAAAGTCTCTTAGATTATTTTTTTGTCTTAATAGCTAGTAGAGTAGAATTAGTTATTAATTTTTTCTTCTAGATTATAAAAATTCTTTTATTGCTTTAAAAAAAAAGCCATAAATTGATAAAAATATAATAGAAGAGATAAATTAAGTGAAATTTTGTAATAATCTAATGATACAATTGGAAGATATTTAGTTGTTAGTACAAGGAGGTATCAAAAGTTGGCAGTTTGGGATTGTTTAGGATTTTTATATCTAAAGATCTATTAGTCAAAACAAAGTGAAATTTAGTATAGTATTAGAAGACTTGGAGATCAATCTATATGCTAATTTTGAGCTAAAGTTAATAGTTGGAGAAGGAGAAATCACTATTGGAATATCTATATGAACTTTCAAGTTGATGGCCGAGTAACATCAATGTAGGTTTTGGAAATTTTTTCAAAAAATATATATCAATACATTAGCTTAGTAGCATTTTCACTATGTAATAAATATCTTTGATATACAAAAAAATTTCACAAATATATCTTCTAAATCTCCTAACACCATCCAAATTCATATCACAAATTTGGTATCAAATTCAAAATATTTTAATATATTCCATATTAGATTAGAAATAGTACAAAGATTTTTTTAATATTATAAAAATATACAAATTATATCTATACAAATATCTACACCTAAATAAAAACTATTATGCAGCATAGAAAATCCAAATATCCTTCAACATAATATAATAATATTTACAAATTATTATATACAAAAGCAATAAAATCAATATATCAAAATAATAAGAAAACTCTTCAAACCTCCATAAATCAAGGATATATAATATATAATTCCATTTACACAAATACCACTTGTTTATATATCCACCCATAAATACAATTTTATAAAAGATATAAATATAAAAAATAAAACTATCTAAATATAAGAAAATGAAGCCTATTTATATAAAAAAAATTAAATAATACATCAATATTATTTTAACTTATAGACTAAAATGGCTTTAGAATCTATACTATAAAGCAATTCCAAATATATCAATTTTTAAAACATCCCTTTAAAATTTTGAAACAAAAATTATATAATTATATTAAAGAAATAAATATAATATTTTCAAAATTGATCCACTTAAATCTATACATTACTTCCTAATACCACCATTACTTGATTCAATCATAAATATCTTCAAAATAATCTATTTTATTTTTTATCTTCCATTACTTATTCAATTATATTAAAATACTATTATTTATTTTTTATAAAAGATATAATATTTGGATTACTTGAAAATATATTTCAAAACAAATAGTGAGGTATCGGTTATGTCCACTTTATCTCTACACACCTCAAACAAATAATACATTAGATAAGATATATAGCAAAATGAGACCTTTCAACTATAACTATTCTAATCAATCAAGATATAAATTGATATTATAATACCACTCCATATACCAAAAAATTCTAAGATACATATATTATAATATATTACTTATTAAACACAATAAAATATTATCAACCTTCAATTCTATTAGAAATAAATGAATCCAAAATAGATCCCTAAACAATACAAATATTATGTATACACTATCAAAATAATATAATAGGCAATCTTAACATGTTACAAAGATTTGTAGTAATATCAACCTCATATAATATATCAAGATATTTCATACAAAATCCAACATCCACACCACCTCAAATCAAAGTCAAACACATAAAAAATTAGAACAATCTTATATATCCCATCTATCAAAGCAATATTAATATTCCTCTCTCTCTCTTCCATTAAACTATAACAAAATATTTTCTTTAAATTTTTCTCTAAAATATAGCTACTATATCAATAGATTATTCTATCTTCCAAAATAAATTAGTAAAAGCGCTTGGAAAGAAGAAACTACTTTATATGGAATCTACAACTCAATGAAAAACCTACAAATCTCAAAATGTCTTCTAAGCCTATAAAATATTTTAAGAGTAGAACTAATGGCACTTTATATATTAAACTAATTTAATACAAGAGATTATTAAGATGAACTAGTACACATATTTACAAACAATTTAAATTCCATATACCACATCAATATTCAAATTAAATATTCAATATTACACAACAATCACCCAAATAAAACACTACTCTTTGAAATAATTAATATACTACAACAGAGAATGCAACTCTTATCCATACATAAAATAAGAGTCTATGCAAACATAAATGGTAAAAAAATAACAAATGCACTTGCTAAAGAAGACTACAACAAAGAATACCTACCACCATTCTTTCCACTCAAATATGCATATCATACATCATATTATCTCTACAAATATATACAAATAGGAATGCAATACACATATTGAAAAGGCCCCATTAGATATTTTTAACATTATTTAATAAAAACAAGCTAATAAAAATTACAAAAAAGAATCAACATAAAACTTTTCAAATATTAATAAATAGATAGGAAACAAAAATCTAGACAATATTATATTTAATTAATTTAATAAAAATCCACAAATTTATAAAGTATAAATAAAATAAGAAATAAAATCTTGAATAAACCAATATATGGATAATGCCAAAAAATAATTCTTTTTAATATCAAAAGATATTCAAATATTTATTGTTTAATATATAACATCAATAAAATTGACACATAGAAACATAATGTACTTAAGTATAGTAAGTCACACATACATGCACTATAAGTTCAATACCATAATAAAATTGTCAATAAAATATATAAATTATTAATCTCATCTCTACTATCAAGATGCTACATACTAATGAATGCCAAAAAATTTAATAATTATTTCTTAAATAGCATAGTTCTAAAATGATTATTATCATGTATTTGTCTCACATAAAGATGCCATTGCAATGCAAGACTTTGACTAAGCATACTATGCTTAATTGGCAATTCTTACCATAGCCCCTCATCAAATGACATATTCTCAAATTCACCTACACCAATGATAGATTTTTAGCCCAATCAATTCAAAGAAAAATTGACAAATATTAATCTTTAATTGATAATATTAAAAATAGAAGGTTTAGAATAGATGAATGTGGGTCTGACAAGAGAAGAGATCATTTGTTTGTGTATTTAGGATTTATTGTTTCCATGCTCCTCTAGAAGTTGCCCTTACTAATGTTTTTTCACTTTTTATTATTGGGGTTTTATTTTAAGTTCTGTTTATTTTTTCTGCTATAAATTTAATTGATTATTTGTTTTTTTAATGCTTTTGACATTTGTATCCGTAATGCCTTCCACGGATCATGTTGCAAAGCCGATCAAGTGATTAGTACGACAGTAAGATTCTCCTCGACGGAATTTAACATTAATGCGAGATAGTGATTACGTGAATTCTACAGTAGGGCGAGGTGATGTAGTTCTCATTTCACAAGTGAGCAAGATTTTCCTGGTTCTAGTTCTCGCTTAATAGAACTACACTTTCGGCAAATGTGCAAAGCATCGAACTTCCATGTTGTAGGTTGATGGTATCAAAACAACTTCCAATATTAACAGTGATTTGTAGCTTTTCCAAGCTTGAAGAGGAGAGATTAATGACGTACCCACACCCCCTGAGGTCAAATAATGCTCGATTTTCGCAACGGCGTCATTGGGAAACGGAAGTCCCACGTGGGGATCATCCAACAGAAAGTTGTAGTTGTAAAAGAAGTAATTCATTGCTGAATACAACGAGTAAGGACTAAATAGCAGAAACAAACATATTAAAGTTAGCATGCTACACTGTTGAAGTTGGGAGTAGATTAATTACATTTTGTGAAGCTTTTGAAATGACTGTTGAAATAGGGAACAGTAACACTGACTCAATAAAGTATTTCTTCACGTTCCTCCCCCGTTCCATCACATACATAACATGATAATGTATATCGCCCTCCTTTAATGTCAAACATTCTGTTTTCTGTTGGGTAAAATAAGAACTACGACAAGTTTTAGTAGTATGGGAAATTTATGACCATCAGTAGGTAATGAACATTGTTAACTTACTCCTGTTCGCTAATTTTCAATTATGTGTTTGGTTTGTTCACGGCTTTTTGTTCACAATATGCTAACCCCACCAAAATTAAGAAATTGAGATATACAAACTGAAATCGTTTAAACGGATGGCGGAACTGAAGAAAAAAGAAAGTTCTCTATCGAACTGATTATTTAACAGCAGGATTTGCATAGCAAAATCCGGCAGTAGTGCTTCACGACCCCTGCTGCAACATCTACAAACTGTTCAAATTGTTGAAGGAAAATCCCTGGCCATAAATGCAAACCAAGGGATAGATGTGAGCACAATGTACTGCTTGTATACCTGAAGACAGAACCTACAAAGGTGAAATTGACACTTCGGTCTCCAGCTTTGACAAGCCAAGTTGCTGCATCGAGCTAATTAGGTTGTAGCACTAATATAAACGAGCGAACACCACCTACCAATAGAGATGTGTCTTGTATACAAAAATATAAGGTAGCTTCATCAAGCGAACCCCCAAATATCCGAAAATTCAATAATAAAGAAATAAAAATTGAAAAAGCAGAAAATGCCCACCCACCCTCTCAGCTTGCTTTCCTTAAAATGGTCAATTCTAACCGTATGTTGAGAGCTTTCGCTGGTGAGCCACAGAGCGTTACAGAAGCTACACACTCTACCCAGGAAGTGGACATGCTAGCACTTCACCTCGATACAATAATTCGATTTGTTGGAGATGAAATTGGCGTGATTACTTGAGGCATCGACATTCCTCCTGACACCACTATCTCTGAAAATACCAAACAGTCATTCAGAAGCCTGCAGAACACCTCAACATACTGACGAATACACAGGGTAGAGTAATGATTTGCAGATACCGACTCATATGTAACACAAATAGAGTACAGCCTAAACAAGCAAGTGCAGCAGACTAAATCTTACCGATTCCCTCCCGCACAGACAAGCTTGGTCGGATCACATCCTTCGAACTCACAAGGAAAATGTCGCCGATGTAAAGGTGATTGGTAGGTACATATATGCTGCAAAGCTCCTCATCTCCTGAATCGTTCTAATTTGTCACAATAAAGTAGAGTTAGTCAGGTCTAATCCTGAACGATCTGCGTAAGTGCGAGATTAGGCTACAACAAGACTCAGAGACACTGATTAGGATAGTGTTGAACTGACCTATCAGTATCTTACGCTGATCCTTAGATCGCCTCTAAAGTCAACAACGAGCTCCCGGTTCAAACAAGTATATGCTACCAAGTCAACCAGTTGAGGTACAGCAACACATAGTATCACGGTACTGAAGTTCGTCTACACGTAAACCTTAAGAACTCAAGTGACTCAGCACAAGAGTCTTGACCTTACAGCGTGCATGTATATCGATGAATCAGATATGATTCCTTGAGGCGTTCAAGTAAAGAGATGTCCATGATGCCAAGGGTCCTTACCTGAAGAACAAGAGTGGATGTAATAAATCCAAATGCGTACTCTCCAACTCTAGGATGACGAATGATAGCAACTTCTTTAAATGCTTGTGTATGTTGATCTGCTCAAACAACACAAGTGACAAATGAATCAGGTTCAAACATGTGTTCTTTGAACTATGACTTCTATTATCTTCCAAGCTGCATACAGCACTACGATTTCAGGAGTTGCAAAGCCCATCAAACACAAACACAAAGCGAAACCAGTGCGGCATCAAAATTCAGGCTCCTGCGATATTTTTAACTAGTTCTAAAGTGATCAGCGAATCAAAAAATCAGGACAACACAGCTATAGCTAACATGAAGTTAACGATGTTGAAAGAAACTGTACCAGGAGAGATAGCAGCACTGATCTGCTTCGAGGCAGAATAAATGTGCTTCACAAGAGGCATTCGCTTGATGAACCATTCGCCAACCATTATCACGGATGATCCAATCCACGATGCTCCAAATACTCCCACCAAAAATATAAACACAAATGACGTCACGAATCCAAGTCCTGTGACAAAGCTCATGTTTATCAAATTTTTTCAGAACAGACACTTCACATAGAAAGCGCCTTAAAGGTCTGGCCCTACTAAACTACGAATAAATCCACTGAAAACCGTTGTAACAATTCTGAAGCTATTATTACAGAAAGGAAATGGGACACACGATGAACCCTCCGAAATCAAAATAAACAGCAGACTCAAATGATAGCTTACCAAACACATGCATGCCAAGATAGTCATAAACTGGAGAAAAGAAGCCATCGAAGAACAAGATAAACCACCACGTAATATAGAATGTCACCGTAATCGGCAACAAAATCACACTGTTCCATGCACCAAAGAAACCGATGAGAAGAAGCTTTGATGGGTCATGAACCACTAAAAACAGAATAACATTGACCTAAATTAGAGGAAAAGAAAATAGAAAAAAGGAAAAAACAGCTTACCAGCCGCTCATGAACTTTTTCGATGCCCAGCTGGAAAGGAAACCATAAAAGGCCTGTTACATCAAACAAGGCGTAAGGTCATTATCATTTTTTTCGTACAAAGCCACTATGCACAAGCATAGCGTGTATGAGAAACTTCAAGCAACAATAAAGGCATTTCCAAACTTAAAGTGCTTCCACATTGCCCTTCCCTCCTGCAGAAAACCGGAAAACATGACCAAGAAAGTCCTGAAATCAAGCTCTGTAGCTAACTTTCCTCAGGTCGACTTTCTGTACGTTGCCAGGGAGATGCTCATGGCCGGACGTTGCACACGAAAAGAACGTGGTCGACATCTCTATCAACGTAAGCAAATTGCAATCATTTACATAGTTTTCAGCAGCGACGGATTCCAGTGATAATTGCACAACAAGCACGCTCCTAGTCAATAGTGAAACTACCAGTAACAACTACAATTTTGATCTTCCACTACTCCCACACATTTTGACAACAAAAAACCACACATTGCTACTGAGTAAGCGAATAACTTGGAATAATCTGTACAACTAGATTAAAAACCTGCACAAATGAACTTTCTCGCATAGAAACACAGAAACACCGTGACACAACGCACATGAAATACTCTCCTACAACTCACAGGATAACATCTGCTAGCGCAAAGAAGAACATCACAAGCTAGAGGAACCGGCTCGAAATGCTTTCATCGACGATTAGGTGCTGCATAACTCAGCCACAATGGTGCAACCAATCTTCTACTCAAAATTGATAGGTATTACTTCAGCTGTGCCCTGAGACATCAGCTATCAGACGCGACATACCAACACTGGAAATGACAAGAAAAAGGCACACCATAGAAGATTACAACTACTGTGGAGACAGGAAAGTAAGAGTCATTGGAGCAGAGAGAACAAAGCTTTTCAGTGAAACGAAACACAAAGGGAAAGAGATGATCGAGGCGATTTTCTACTTAATTATTTTAAATTTTGAAAATGATCAGTGCCGAAGAAGCTCCTCCCATCAACCACCCTACCTTAACCAACACGACAAAAGTTAATAAAGCTCAACGCACCTCTCTGCCTGAATGATAAGCGGAAGGTGAAGGCTGACCAGTCTTCGGAGGATCCTCTATGTCATTACAATGTCCGGCCATGAGCATCTCCCTGTCAACCCCTCCCGACCGCGACGGCGAAGCTTTCTCCTCGCCCATGGTCATGGCAACGACCTTCCCTATCGTGTTGACCTACACTGAGCTCAGTCCAGTCCGCTCTTGCAACTCCCCTACTCTATCCTCACCCTCACCTCTCTCCATACAAAATCCACTTCCCTGCTTCCTGCGCTCCCGCCTGCTTCTTACAACTCCACAACACCACCAACGCAGTCATCATGCTCTCCACTAACCTTCACAAAAACCCGTCCTCATACGCTTCCCCTCGATCATCAACTCACGACACCTGTCACAAACTTCCTGCAACTTGCAAACCCTAATGAGCAAATAAACAGAGCTCGACCGCCATTCACAGCATCAACCGATGGATATGTAGAGTTCAGAACGTAGCGCTAGTATAGGCAACCGAAGGAGAGGGTAGGGCTTTGTGTGAGCCTTCAATGCGGTGAAGCTATGGAGTGATTCAAGGCCGCCATAGCCGAGCTTCGTGTGTGTGAGTGTGTACTTCCACAGCCATCTCGCAACAAGACTGGCCAACGACCATTTCGTTTGAAATTTTCCTTACCTGCCCCTGCCCGAGAATTGCGAGCAGGGCCTGTTCTGAGTGGAATCCGTCTTGGCGTGTTGTGTTTCCCAGCACCGGGAGGGCGGAATTTCGCGCGAGATGGAAATAGGGCAGGAACACTTGGTGGCGCTAAATTTTGCCGCGTATTGGATGCGCGGAGAATTTTTGCCTTTGTCGGGTCATTTCCCGCCTTTTCTGGCCCAAGAATGCGCTCATTTGTTGATCGTTAGCCATCGGATGTTGGATGGATCTCGTAATCTCCTTCTATTGAAGATTATATATATTTATGTACATACATAGAGAGAGAACAACACAACGGTATCAATATCATTTTTATTCATTCTTGTGATTATTGAATGTTTGGCTAGATTTGCAAAAAATATTCACCTTTTAGAAGTCATATTATTGTAATATATCTAAGTTTTTTTTTTATATTTTTTATTTATTACAAAATAGTTTTAAATTATTTAATAATTAATCATATACCAAGAAAATTTCTTAAAATATTATTATGAAGTGTGATTATAAAGTGATTGTTAATGCAATGGATTTATATTTTTACCTTTAATAATGCTAATATTTTAATGATTTATTTTGAACTTTAAAAGTAGTGATTATTTCAAAAGAAAGAAAAATTAATATATATAATAATAGTATAAGTTTTTACACAATAAATATTTAAAAATTAATTATTTGATTAAAAAATGGTATATAAAATTAAAATTTATAAAAAAAATATAATTAATTAAAGTATTATATTCTGATTGAGTTTGAAATTAAGGGGGTTTAATACTTAGAGAAGAAGGTGAGAAATCACAACTTTTAAATCTTTTCATTGGCTAAAATTTAAATACTTCACTTAGTTGGTTTGTACTTAGAAAAATCAGCCTAATAGCCTTGAGAGGAAAAAATAAGATGGATTGAATTTTTTTGTCTACATAGCATGAATGGTGTTGTATCCTAGAATTTATGGTAGGACTATAAGAAGTTTTTTTTACACATATTTAAGAAGCCATTTCAAAATTGATAAAAATAAATAATAAAATAAAAAATAATAATTTTTGTATTTGTCATAATTGTTAGAACAAAGGTATGAACTAATATTTATATTTATAATAAAAAAAATGATTTGGTCTATTTCATTACCTCTTTTCACTTTTTTCTATCTCCAAAGGCAAAGGCTTCCAAAAGAGAGTTTTTTGAACCAAGTAGGAGACCTTGATAAGACTTTTGTACTATGGCTTTTAAAAATGTGCTTCTAGATATAAAGATGCTGTAAAGAACAATCTATTTTGCATGAAGAGAAAGATGAGAAAATGATGCTACAAAATTTGGACCAAACCTTTATACTTAAGAGACAAAGCAAGTAGCTTCAACTTATAAATCTTTTGACTAATTGAAATTGAGAAACCTTATTTAATTAGCTTGATAATTAGGAAAATCAATCTAAAAGTTGTAAAAGTTAAAAAATGAGGTAAAATATATATTTTTTAAACATAACATAAATAATGTTGTTTCCTAGAATTTGCAATAGACCTATATTAGAAAAATGGTTTTAACAAAATTTGCTGGAAATAACCATTATTTATTTGTTTATATTTTTAAATGTACCATAAATTGTTAAATTAAGATATAAATTGATATAATTATATTTAAAATAAAAAATAATTTGATTTATATTATTACTTCTTCTCACTTGATGTCCAAAAGCCAAGACTTCTAAAAATAAAATAAAATAAAATTCTTCACCAAATGTTACACATCTATAAGGCCTGGCTTTCGTACCATGATCTTTCAAAGTCCATTTTATGGTGGACTTCTAGGACTCCTGGAACTTCAACCATGACATATACCTTTTAAGACCATTGAATTTCAAAGTGAAGCGAATTTTCAATCAGCAGTAGATAGGTTTTGAATTTAATGTCATTAACCGTGTCTCGGCTGATTTGTTTTCAGAAAAGGTGTAGATCTCTCAGCTTTTCTCTTTAACAAGTCCCTGCTGCCCCAGATGCCGTAACAAATTAAGACAGCTAACTGGATTCCAAATACGCGCTTACACAAAATGAGGGTTGCTGGTGAAGTAAGAAATCATCGCACCCATACGTTGCGCGAAGCAAGAACAGTACATCAATAGAGAGAAGTCTCCAGGTCCAAGTTGCTTTCTTTTACTGTTTACAAGAAAACTCAATAAGGCGATTACAAACTCCTTTGGATTCCAAGAAAAAGGTTGTACTGCCTATAAAGCATAAAGCAATGGATACATGTCAGCACAACGTGCTACTTGCTGAGTTGGAAATAGAACCTGCAACTGTGAAGTTGACACATAAGTCTCTTTCTTTGACTGTTCAAGATTCTGACACTGAAGAATATGCTCTAGCCCTTTCCGATGATGACCATTCCACGTACCGATAGAGATGTGTCTTGTGTACAAAAAGATGAGGAGGTGATTTCATCAAGTAAGCCCCACCAAGATCCGCAAACATAAAATGATCTACATTCCCTCAAACTGCTTTTCTTAGAATGGTCCATTCCGACCATGCATAGAACTCTTTCAATGGTATACCACGAAGCATTCAACGAGCTCCACATTCTACCTACGAAATTGGCACACAAGTCCTTCATCTCGACACAATAATACGGTTTGTGGGAGATGATATCGGTGTGATCACTTGTGGCATCGACATTCCACCCGAAACCACAATCTCTGTGAATAAAAAAAACAGTTACTCAGGAAGCCGCTGCCACAACTGACTACCAAGATATTAACAAGTAATAAAGACAAGGTAAGATAGAGTAATCGTGTGTTAATATCAACCCATATAACACAAATACGGCACAGATTAAGCAAGCAAACAAAGGAGACTGAAACATACCTATGCCCTCCCGCACGGACAAGCTCGGTCGGATCACATCCTTCGAATTCACTAGGAAAATGTCGCCGATGTAAAGGTGATTGGTAGGTACAAATATGCTGCACAGCTCCTCATCTCCTGACTCGTTCTGATTCGTCACAACAAGTATGAGTCAGTCACGACAAGATAACATAGGCTTCAGCAAGACTAATGCAATTAGATACAAGGAGAAATACAAATAAAAAAAGGTTTATGGTACAGAGGCTCCTCACCTGAAGAACAAGAGTGGAAGTAATAAACCCAAAGGCGTACTCTCCAACTCGAGGGTGCCGAATGATAGCAACCTCTTTGAATGCTTGGGTATTTTGATCTGCTCAAATATCAATGACATCACACACTTAGCACTAAAGCATGGATGAAGTGTCACTAAATAAGAACAAATCCGTACTGGTAATTTAGAGCAACTTAAAATATATCATGCCTGGAAAAATGCTCTGGACAAGATCCGCCAACCATTCCACAGATTTGAAGTCGTTTCAACTTGTGGAACCATCTACATGATTTTGCAACACCAACGTTGCTGGAATCTGCCATCACTAAGATTCCAGAACAGTGAAGAAGCTATACCTGGAGAGATTGCAGCACTTATCTGCTTCGAGGCAGAATAAACTTGCTTCACAAGAGGCATGCGCTTAATGAACCATTCGCCCACTGTTATCACAGATGATCCGATCCACGATGCTCCAAATACTCCCACAAGAAATATGAACACAAATGATGTCACAAATCCAAGCCCTGCAACAAAACCTATGTTCGTCAGCATTCATAACAACATGCACTTCGCGCACGAAGATATAAATCTGGCCTGCAACCACACCCACCTAAACCATGTACGAGCGATACATCAACGAGCCAAAAAATCGAGAAGTAGCGATACATAGACAAAACAGCGGCCACGCCATTGTCAAAGAACAGCTTACCAAACACATGAATGCCGAGATAGTCATAAACTGGAGAAAAGAAGCCGTCAAAGAATTTGATGAACCACCACGTAATATAAAATGTGACCGCAATTGGCAACAAGATAACACTGTTTCAATCCACCGGAGGAATCGGTAAGGAGAAGCTTAGCTGGGTCGACAAATGCTACAACTGAAGAAAACTAACCATGTTTAAAATGACCATTTTGTCTATCTGCTAAGGTTAAATTGAGTAAAGCTTCTGAACATTCATCAATAGTGGCGAAGTTTGTTGGCAATCAAGTTTCAATTCCCCCAGAAATACTATCAGACAACCACGTGACACGTGACACCGGGCAACCTTTCCATAACGTACCCAAATCTGCTAAAACACGACCAACAGAACCGATTGTGATAAACATGCGGTGCCATGCACCACAAATTCTCAAGCTAACGATAGACCTCAAACTGCACCAGAAAACGATCAAAAGCAATGTCTGAGCAGTAAAACATAAAACAAAAAATAGTTCTAGGAGACTTACCAGCCGCTCATGAACTTTTTCGATGCCCAACTTGAAAGAAAACCATAAAAAGCCTGTCACAACAAAAAGAAAGAATGACTGAAATCAGCTCCTGGTGTCACGTATGCATATACAAACATGATTGACGAGGACATGTTTCACAACAGCCTAACCAAAACGTTTCACTAAAACAAGCAACTCATACTTTACTTAAGAATTCCTGGAGTGCAACTGTGGCCAAAAACAAATAGAAACTGAGAGTACATCCGAGGCAGTGGGGCACAGCATGGACCTGGACTATATTTCAGATAAGAATATCACTGCAGACCAACACATATTCAGTGCGAGAGATTACTAGTCCTGCTGATCCGAAATGAGGCAAATATAAGCTTATCGCCAACCAGACAGAACGCCACTGCATACAGTAGTCTCAGCCTTCCCTCTTGCAGCGAATAAGATAACTAAACAACGAAGATCCTGAAGTCAAACCAAGTCGTTTACTGTTGTACACGTTGTTCCTTCATATGCTTCACCGAGTTTGCTCATCCTATCGTGGCTGCATATTTTCTATTCTGCAAATTCAAACTCGGTAGCCCAACTATCTTCGCACTGACACACAAGGTAATCTTTTCTTAAGGTGAATATTGCAAACAGAAAGAAGACGATGCCAATAGAACTGACGCCGTTGAAAATATTGTACGAACAGTTTTGCAACCATTACCACTATCGTCAGCATCGGCAGAACCCATTGTTACTCGAATCATAAACAGTTATTGTACTTTAACTCTTCGACAACTCTCACACTCTGATGAGAGATGTACAGGCAAAGATACTAGATAATCATCATAGAAATTTCCAAGATTTGCACCAGAAAATTTGCGTAAGAAAAATACTTTCATAAACATCACCATATAAAATCTTCTTGCATGGAACAAACCAGACTATTAAATGCCAGTAGAACCAGCTCAACAGGCAATTGTAGACGATTACATGCTGTCAAACTGAGCCACAAGAGTACATTCGATGTGCTTATGATCTTGACAACCGTTATCTAAGCTGAGACCTGACACATGAGCTTTCAGACGAGAAAGACTAGCACCTAGAAGTATGGAAAAAGATAAACCACAGAAGCCTGAAAGTAACGCAGCCAACTAACGAGGAGACGGGACAGATCAAATCCGTCACGCTAGGTAGAGAGTTTATTCTCTCAAGGAAAGATAGAAGGATGAAGATGATTGTGTCGATTATATATTAATTTTAATTGTAATCCTTCCGAACTTTAAAAAAATTATATATCTTAGACGAAGAGGGAGAGAGGGGCGGTGGGAAGGGAGGGCGAGAGGGAGGGAGGGAGAGATAGAGCATCGCGGTTCACGCCACTCTCATCATTCAACCCCACCTTCAACAACACAGCTTCTGTTCCAAGCCAAAAAAAAATGCGCGGTCGTTGGCAGAGCAGACTTAAAAAGAAAGAAAAGGAGCAAAAAGACAAACGAAAACCCAACGCACCTCCCGGCCCGAATGGTACGCAGAGGGAGAAGGCTGGCCAGTCTTCGGGGGATCCTCTATGTCATCGCCATGCCCTGCCATGAGCAACTCTCTATCACTCCCTGCCTGCCGCGACGGCGAAGCTTTATCGTCACCCATGCTCACAGCAAAAACCCTCCCAATCGCCCGGAGCTATACAAAGCTCAGAATACTTCACCCTAGCAATTGACCCACGCTAGACTCTCACGCTCACCTCTCTCCACACACAACCTAGTCCTCTCATGAACTCTAGCCCCTTCCACGCATTCCACACACATTAACCCCGCACAGCCACTCGCTAAAGTCATACTTTCCAGAAAGCCCCACCAAAATCTGTCTCCATTCCTATGACCTCCCACACACGCTTCCGCGCAATAGTCTACATCCCTTTGCACGAATTTTCCTGCCAATTCACCAAACCCTAAGCAGACGAAACACTGGAGCTCCAACGCGACCCACAACAGCAACAATGTGTGGGCGAAGAATCAGAGAATTTAACGAGGTGGGTGTGAGCAGAAACTCGGGATTGAGGTTGGTGATGCTCAAGCGTAACAAACAAACTCGACGTACCGGCAGGAAAGGGCGAAATCCGGCGATATGCCATAAGCGTTGCAGCGCTTTCCCGCAGCGATGGCCGGAGCTCCGTCCCTCTCGGACTCTGCGGGGGTCTCTCCATGCCCGCGGGGGGGGGGATGGACCCCTGGAACCCCGGAATCGACCCGGTGTTTCCACTGGCGGACGGTTCCGTGTGGAACTAGTCGTTGGGTGGCGTGCTCCGGATGTGAATTCCGTTTAGAATGGTCGAGTCTGGAGCAACTTCGCGGCCTTGAACTTGTTCAAATTAGCTTGGAATTAAGTGGCATTTGGAATATTCTGTTGAATTGATTTTGAAAATGTAGCACTGCGTGCTGAAAACTTGCTAAACTTTGTTATATTTGTGAACAATTTTTCTTTTTGGGTCACATGAAAGTGATGAGTTTCGTCAATGTTATTATTTTTTGCTGTTTGACTATGGTGTGTGTGTGTGTATACTAAATTTATTGTATAAATTTAGCGCATATACACATAATAATATAATTTTGGAATTTTATTTCATTTTAGTCTTCTGTCAGTTCATTCTACGGTTGTAGAACAAATATTTTATATGGAATTATTTTTTAAAAAATATAGAACATTTACGAACAAAATATAGTCTGAATTTTAAAATTGTATTTCAATAACTCTACTATGAGAATTTGATTCACAGATATTCAAGAGTTAGAAAGAAATAAAAGAAAAATGTTAGTAAAATAAAATAGGAACACGTTGCATTCATTAAAAATTCTCATATGTTGAAAATTAGCCCAAAACTTTGTAAAACAATGTACAATCATATATTTCAAAGCCATATTAACAAATAATTATTCACTTGCGTCAGAAGATTTGTTACAATGTAAAAGGATGAAATTCTGAATCAGTAATAATTATTATAAAAAATTTAATTAAAAGAAGCATTTTGATTATTTTTGTGATTATTTCAATTTACTCGTCAATTATTCATGTTATTAATATTAATTTATTTTTAGCTTATTTATTTATTAAAATGTAGAAGTATTAACCATGACCATATTCAATTTCAAAACAATACAATATATTGCACAAATCAATTAAAATTCATAGTATAATTTATGCATACTTTTAGTCCAAACTGTCACAAAAATAGTTTGATGATTTTTATGTAATTTAAAAATTAAAAAGAAAAATGAATGTATAATAATCTCATGAGTAAGCATTTTATTTTATGAATTTGATGTTTTAATTCCAGTTATATTTCAAATGGCCAAAAACATGGAGATACTACTTATATTCGTTTTATTTTAATTAAAGTAAAATGTTGTAAAATTATAAAGTGAACTAGACAATGACATCAATGATACAAAATATGTGCAATAAAATTTTCATTTATATTTCAAATACATTTGCATGTATTACAATACAAATTTTATTAAATTTCATTTAAATTGCACATATTCAAAAATAAAAAAAATAAAAAACATATCTGGTTCAAAATAAAAAGCATATTTCAAAATTTTATACTATAATTTAAACGTATGAAAAAGAGATGAATGAAATCTCACATACAATCTCACATGATAACACAAATCACAAAAGAATCTTGTATTCTTAACCATTTTGCAATATATATATTAAAACGACAGCTCACAAAGTTATCCATGATCTCAAGCACTTTTTTACTTTAAATTCTTCAAATCTATTCTTGTCCAGTGCCTTATCTTTAATCTCAAATAGCCAAATCTCAGGGTTGAAGTATTTGGAATATCTTTCATTCCACAAGTCCTTCAGAAAAAGACTATACCCATTGTGGATGAGTAATGAAACCCACACTCTCACTACCCAACTCAGTAAAACAAGTTCTATTACAAGAAAAACCTCCAACTTTGTAGCTTACAAAGTTATAACAAAGTGTACAGATAAGAATATAGGTAAGCAATCACCTTATTTCATCATACCGCTTTCTATTTCTGGCTCTGGTAGTTGACTCATCTTCCACCTTTTACTCCTGCTTTTCACCGTCAAGTATCTGGTCTGGCAAACTGCTTCAAGAGTAGTAATGCTCAGGAGCAGGAACAGGAGGAATGAGGATACACGAACCCGAACCCTCAAACTCTCCCTCCACCATCTCATCCAGCTCATTGCTTATCATATTCAAAGCAACCTGCAGAACCGAGACGTGATAGATCCTTCATGATTCAACCAGGTCATGCTTGCGTAGTTTTTCCAGCAGTCATTATTAAAAAAAAATATACATTTAAGGTGAACGAATACGACGTAACAACTGACGAGTAATATCAATGGGTCGCAGTGGAGTAATATGAACCTTCTTGGCAATCTCGACTTTTAGATCACCAGCCTTGTACAGTTCGAAGAGCATTTGCGCACCTTCTAGAAGTTCTTCTTTTCGCTTTACATAGTCTGCCAAGACGGGAAATGCCACCACCACACTTGTCTTTCCTGGAAGTCAGAGACACGGGCTGAGTCAGAAAGCAGCCAGTTTCAGTCCATTTCCGAGTGATTGAAATGAAGTTGTTCACGGTTGAACCTGCGACTGAATACATGACGTTTTGCTCTTCTCATGTCCTTTGATAAGGACATTCTGATGTGCTTTTAATTTGGAGGACGTAAATGGTACTCTCTTTATGTTTGACTGTAGGAAAATTGGCCATGTGTTAAACCCATAGACCCTTCAGATAAAAAACAGGTGTTCGTGCCACTCTTCCAGGACAATACAATCTAAGGGCACAGATTGTAGAAGTTGAGCTTAAATCAAAGCAGCTGTGCATATCCACGCATACGTCGTCCAGGGACATCCCTTGATCAGATGACCAAGTGAACTGCGGTAAAGACAGTTAATTACCTGCAAGATCATTAAGGTTGAGCACTGGGGCATCGCCTCCTTTAGCGCCGAGGCTAACCAGCATTCCTTTCGGAGCCAAACAATCGAGAGATGCCATGAAAATGTTCTTTCCTATCAAATCAAATGCGACATCCACCCCTTCTCCAGATGTCAACTCCCTCACCTCGTCAGCAAAACCACACTGGGAGCTTGCCTCACCCCGATTGACGATAACTTCATTGCACCCATTATTTTTTGCATGTTCAACACAATCTTCAGAACTGACGGTCCCTATCACAAAAGCTTGGGAATGTTTCGCCCACTGAGCGATTATGGACCCAAGTACACTTGTCACGTTGCGTACTAACACTGCATCACCACGTCGAAGAGGCTTAAGCTTCTTCAACGTCATCCACGCCGTCAAGCCTGGGAAGAGTAAAGCAGCAGCTTCCTCATCAGCGATGTTCGAGGGAAGAGGAATTAGGCAGTTCGTTGGTAATATACTTGTCTCACAGAAGGCGCCTTTGTTGGGCGGGTTTACGTAGCCCACGCGCTGCCCTATTTGATGATTAAGCACTCCAGTACCTGGTGACTCGAAGCAAAAGGAACGATTTCTCCATGTCAGTACAAGTGTTTATTTCAAGTGCTTCATTCATTCTTTCCTATATATATATATATATATATATATCGAGAAACAAATCTAGCTAAAATCTGCAAAAAATTCGCAACATGGAAGCGTGTCCTCACCCAAGGAATTCAACTCTAACAAGGATAGTTGAAGACCTCTTTTTTTACGAAGCCATGAACTGTCGAGGACAAAGATAATTTGAAAGCTATTTGACAAATTTGTCTGAAGGAAATATTGTTAAGTTACACACTTACCTAGTTCAGTAATAACACCCACAGCGCTAATGCCTGGTGTGAAAATTGAATGCCTAGCGTGATGACCTACTCCTCTACAATCTTCCATATCTGGGTAATTGAACCCGATTGCCCTATGTCGGACTTCAACTTCATCGCAACCAGGGTGAGGCAGCTCAACCTCTTCAAGTTGGAGACGGTGACGGCCCCCGACCGTATGTACACGCACGGCTTTCACCATGCTTCTTGCTTGTCAGAATTGAACTGGAACTCTACACTCCCGTCAAATGTTGAAAGTTTTGTGCACCAAGTACTTATTCTCAACGGCAAAAACGTGTTGCCCGTCACTACTCGTACCCTGAGATGACTGGCATTGTTAGTTCTATTACCCTGAGATGACTGGCATCGAATAGCATTCGCAGCCATAACCTATCCTGAAATAAAAAACATCGCTCCCCTACTTCTTGATGAGGTGACATAATGCAATGCAAAAGTAGGGCAATGCATACCTACAAATTCGTAGGAAATGTGAGTAGAATTAGCTCGAATTGGTACTTTCCATCGAGTTTGTAAACAGTGTTCTCAACATTCTCGGGCGAATTCAGATCAACAAAATAACCGGTCGGGGTCGAACAATCTGTCGCAGCAAAAAGGATGCTAAACCTCAAAACAGAGCACTACATTACATTTCTCTCTGCTTCAAAATGCTCCAAACACGGCATTGCTGCAGCAGAACGTTGGCGAATCAACAGTGTTTCAGCTCTTAAATATCCACACCCTTAACCAAATACTGAAAATCACACTATTCAAATCCTCAACCATTCAGAAACGTAATGCCGTGCAAAATCACAAAACAAAATACTCACTCTACTCCTGATCAAGCTCCCCCCGAACGACCCTCAAACGCATCGCCTGTCTCCAAGCACGTCGCCCTGCGGCACAACAAAAATCACCGCATGACACCGGTTTGGCACCCAAAATTCTCCACGCCAATCTACCTCAACAGGTGCCCTATGAACAATACTCGCAATTTTCTTCCAAAAACCAACGAATTGGGGGCTTTTCGAATCGAGGATGGGGATGGCAGAGAAGAAGGTGCATGAAACTAGAAACCGAGGAGGTCTTCAACACAGCGCAGGTAGCGAAATACGGCATGAGGGCGCTGCTCTTCCGTCATGCCGACAAGTGGAATCCACTTTGTATGCAGGTGGTGCTCCTCCGAGAGTGCGGAAAGAGGTGTGGTCTTAAACCCGTTGGATGAGACGTTCAGAAGAGGATGAATGAGTTCGTGGAGACGGGTTCAAGGTCGGCGGCGGGCGACTGACAAGGTCGGAACTGGATGAGGATTTCATGATGTCGCGGCGATGGGTCTTTTTGTTACGGCGGTAGGCGGTGGCAATCAGCGGCAATCGGCGGCAATTCTTTTTTCTCCATATCTATCTATGTTAGAGTGAACTTCTGCTTTGAAGTAAGAAGTTGTGTTTTAAAATATCTTGTGGTAATTTTTTAAAACTAATCTTGTCAAAATGTGATAATTAAAATTATTGAAGAATATAAAATTTTACACATAATTTTTTTATGTGTAAAATTTGAAGAATATAAAATTTTACACAGCTGGATATAAACTTGATTTAAATGTTTTAATACCAAATGAAATTTTGTTCAACTTTTGTTTGTTCATTACTTTTATATCCTTTACAGCAATTTTTCTACTTTCTTCTTAATAGACTCTTGCACCTCAAATACTTTTAGATTTTTTGAATTTTCTCGTAAATATATTTGAAAAGTATTTCTATAGTTTATTTATTTATTTATTTATTTATTAACTTTACAAACTAATAATAATAAATTGTTTTGTAAATAGTTTAATTCTCTTAATATTTGTAAAAAAATAATAAATACATGTATACAACTAAAAAGGAAGAAAAAAGACCAAGAAGAAGTACATTATAAAGTAGGAAGATATTACAATAACTATTATATAGTCCAAACAAGCTAAAGAGCCTTGAATTGACACTACAATATAAGAAAAAACATTGTTAAGATTGAAAATGGCCTTAGTCTTGTTTTTATGTGTATTTGATATTAAGAAGGCCATGTAGAAGCTTCTTCGATATCTCTCAAGGAAGATATTATTTATTACCATGTTTCTACTTACTTCTATTTATTTATGTTTATATTTCTATTTACTTAAGTAATATAGATATCCATTAGAACATCTTTTATGTAAGTTAAGACTTCTTAGGTATCTTTCTTTGTAATCTTTAATAGATTCTTATTTGTATCTAATAGATTGCTATACAATTTATAATTTCTCATGTTTCAAAATTCAAATGATTTCTTCTTTTTATATATAAATTAATCTAAGATGATAATATATCAAGTTAAGATTATTGTTAAATGATGATAAAATACTTGCATTATTTAAAACTGTGATATCATCAACATATATAATTATTATCAATATTATTTATTTTTTTATTTTTTACTTTTAAATTTTTTTTTATAGTAAATTATATATAAGGAAGTAAGTTAATATTGTAGCACTATATATGTAAGCAAGTATAAGTTAATATTTTTAAAAAAGTAGCACATCTATTTTTTGAACTTATTTTTAATTTTTAATTTTATTATTTCTTAAAATAGTATTTTTAATAATTAATTTAATTACTTTTTTTTAAGTATAAATGTTTTGCTAAATAAATAAAATATTATGAGTGAATTTTGAACCAAGCTTCTTTTTATTCAGAAAAATAAAAATATTATTAGCATACTAATTAATTAATATATTATATTTTAAAAAAATCATTGTTATTATGTATAGTATATATAATAAAATAATAATAGATTAATTGATATATATATATATATATATATATATATAAATACATATATATGGACACATATCTGAGTATATCTTATGAGATTTTTTTAATTACATATAAAATTTAAAATCAGTTATGTTTTGTTTTTTTTAGAAATTCTTATACCAACTCAATTTATTTCTATTTATTTTTTACAGTTATATAGATATATGTTAGTTATTCATTTAGAAATTGACAGTTTTTGTTTTGAAAGGTAAATGAGAACTGGTGTTGGAAAGAATGAAAATATAATATGTCAGAACGTAGATACGAACTCACGTCGCGACCACTGTCGACGATCACAGTTTTTCATCCATAACTTACCAAAAGTACTGCCATAATCTCCTTCAAGCGGCGAGCTTTATAGTGAGAACCAGCCCCCCGCAGGAGTTCCCGACTCGCGATCTCCGCGCTCCCGCGCTCCCGCGCTCCAACGACGGGGAACGCGCAAGGCGAACGGGGCTGGGGAGCAACACACGATGCACCGCCGCAGTTGGAGCCCCACACTAGAAGCAGGAGCCGATCACTTGCTGAGGCGGGGGCGAGACCGGCACCAGCAAAGTGAAAGCAAAGTCTAGGCACAGAATCGAATATACGCGAACAGTATCTCTCTACACCAGTGGCTGTGCATAATCCCATTACTCTCGCCTCCAAAATATCGCGGCCACATGTCCTGCTATCTGGAGCCGGCTCTTCCTACACCAACCCCGTCCTGCCAATTGTCCCCGGCATCTGATTTCCCCACGCCATTTCTCCACCGTTCATCTCCACAGACAGCTCACATTTCGTGCCCGTCGATCTGCCTCGTCGTGGGTCATCTGGTCTGGGAACAGTCAAATACCGGACCTGGGGTGCAGTTATTACCTATGTTCGACCGCATTCCTTCGCGAAGCACTGCAGGTTGACGATCTGGGTGAAGTGTGCTCCATCAGGGGGGGGTCCGTTTTCTGTGCTGTGATCGGTTGCTTGTCAGGGTAGTGTCGACCGACTGGAGGTTGGGGTTTGAAGCTTGAGATTTCTGTTTTTTTTTTTTTTTTTTTTTTTTTTTTGGTGCTCTTTCGGTTGCAATGGCGTTGACAGCGAGTTCGTCTTGTACTCCGGCGGTGAGCAGCATGCTCGCCTCGGATAGTTCGGTTTCCTCTCCGAAGGCGCCGAGTGGCGGTGTGATGCCGCTTCCGGTGAAGCCCAAGTTCCAGAGCGCTGGACTTCACAGGACCAAGTCTAGGAAGCCAGTGAAGAATACTAAGGCTCGTGCTGGAGTCCAGGACGCCATCCCCTCTGTGGAGCAGTCCCTGGAGAGCACAGTAACTCAGGCTGTCAACAAAGTAAGTGAGGAAATTGCCACAACGTCGAACGAGATCCTCGACACTGTGGACTCGGTGATTGAGGACGGGCCTGTTGCCATGCGAGTGCGCAAGAATGCAGGCAAGGTGAACTCTAGAATCTCCCGGAGGCGTGCGTTGGTGACGTGCTTAGCTCTGGGCATGGTTAGGCCATGTGCTAGTAACATCGAAAGCAATTTCAAGCAAAGTAACGATCTGAGACGGACTTCCTCCGCAATGCCAGGCATTCGTCGAACTACATCTTCTTTCAAGGTGCCTCTCGTCAGCCAGGTTTCCCTTGCGACGGCTATGAAGCAGACCAACTTTCTAGGAGAGCAGGAGGATTTGCAGAAGCTCACCACTCTGCAATAGTCTGGTTACATCAAGCAACATTTAGAACCTTCTGACGCATAATCCTCTTCCTTATGAACTCTAAAGAGAACCTTCTGACGCATAATCCTCTTCCTTATGAATTCTAAAGAGAACCTTCTGCGGAATGAGGGGTTAGAGTTGATTATCGTACTTGCTCACTCATATAGCATCACTACGGTGTTCTTATTTTTCTGAGTTTTGGTTTACTACATCATATTCATTTGTACAGTTCCCATTCAAATAAATTGCGTTCCTTACAACTCGAGTTCACAGGTATAAGTCCCTCGGTAATGGCTTTAGAAGTTATTTATCTACAGCGTTTTGCAAACTGCAAATAAAGACACCATTTATCAGCTGCAATGAAACACACTTTCAACACTGTTACTTTACGTCGAAAATGAGTAGCACCGATTTTGTAGACTTCTGTAGCGTATATACATCATACACAAGGAGAGGTGGCTCACATTCTTTACACCAATGAAAATATCAATTCTCTTCTACCCAAATGATTTGTGTGTACTGTATCAATATGAATGATAACAAATCTCATTCGCAAATTATCACCCGATGACCCGAATATCCATGTGGTCCAACAGCTTTTGCCACCCTCTACGAATAAGTCCTTGATCTTGACTTGGATGAAATCACTTAGTACACGTTGTAAGATCTCTAGCAGATTCAACCTAGCCATTATTTACATAATAACTTTGTTTATAGTGGCTTTGAGCTAGTGGTCTGCTAGAGCAAGAAAAGAGAGAATGTAGCCCATGGATTTTCCAAATTGAATTTACTGAATTCTCGGATCAAGTTGCTTGTGTCCATTTTTTACTCGATCTGCCTGAGTGCAATATAGTAAGGAAGATTCGAGGGTGTAGATGTGCCGATGGTGATTGTGGACCAAATTCTTCCGGCTCGAGCAGACTTCAAAACTCGTTCAGGAGGTTTAACCTACTCTTGAAATCTTGGTGACTAATCCCTGCGATTGATGTAAGATCTTTCGCGCAATCTCCCTCCCTACCTACCTAAAAGTTTTGCAATTATATTATAGGTTAGATTATGCTAATGAATCTCGAAATCATTTCCATGCAAACCTTATCTCGTCGTGGCTAACCTACAAACTGTGTTATAATAGAGAGAAATCAACATTTAGCTGTTACTAATAATATAACTCTTCAAATGCATGATGCATACACTGCTTAAGCGTTAAGTGAAGTGCAAAGTATGTAATCAGGAGTGGAAGCGAGAATCAATCCAACTCTGTTCAGATTCATTACACCACTTTGGACCGAAAGTGGTACAAGTTAAAGAAGGCCTGAATCCGAAGCATACAGAAAGAGCAGACAAGCTACAAGTCAATGCCTGTACTTTTCGGTCGAGCTACTGTGCGATAACCCCAGTCTGTATAAGCGACAGCAATCTTGTGTTGCTTCCAAAATGTGTTAACAAATTCATGGTCAAGAAAATTCGTTTTGAACGATTCCTGTTCCTCTATGAACCCTTCACCTCTCTTGTTACCCTGAATACAAAATCCAGTGTATCAGCTATTGGTCAATTCAACTCCATGATGCTACACAAGTCAGTTTATTTCGGATGTCTAACTGACTTGATTATTTATTATCGTAGATGGGAGAAAAAAATTCAAATTGTTTGAGTAGAATAGCCTTAAATGCAAAGCCGCAAGAATATAAGAGGGGAAACATTTGTCAACCTTCCAGCAGGGCCTTGTACATGAATTCAAAATCAAATCTCGTGTGAGCATCACTGGTGTCTTCTTCTCCAAGTCCTGTTATGAAAATTGAGCGTAAATATCAATGTAAGATCTTTCAGATGATGTTTTGGAAATGAAACATCACAAAGTAAAGGGCATTCTTTTGATAGTTCACAGGCTTATCCTCACGTAGCTGCTTAAAGCGACTTCCCATTCTTGTGTGCGAAACGGCTGCCAGCATAAAATTCAGAAAATCATCAAGAAAATTTCTGGAGGATCAAAACATAGGTTAAAGAGTAAGGTTTAAGAGTCGGAGTTTTCTGCTAGCTATAATTCGGGCTGGCATACTAGTCTTTCCAACTTAGCTCTAGAGTTTGGGACGTAACTGAACAATATAGAAAGTATGAAACTAGCACGTGTGAGGCAACCTTTGTCGTGATCTAGTATTCCAAGCCCATAATGCACTGACAAAGGCTTAATCTGTAGGTGCATTCAAGAAGGAAATGTTAGCGTGAAAACCATTGCATTGACCATGTACAGTATGCAAAGCTACTTTATGAGACAACTCAAGTTCGGGCATACATGATTTAGTATTCAGCAATCACATAAGATTGTTCTGGAAGAAAGACACGCTGTCAGCATATTGACCCACGAAATGTTAACTGTGCCCGAATAGCCAAGATTGGTGGTACTGCAAATCCACGAATTTTCCTCGTGAATTGCCAGCATTAATTTTCTGATGTCTCCAACATCCTTTTCTTGCAACCACAAGCACGACAGGTAATGTGCTAGACTTCAATTGAGTAGCTGATGTATTTCTCGAGGATCCCACCTCCAGCCATTCCGTGAACATTTATTCTAAAAGAACCTGAGACTTTTGGCATAAATAAGTTGCTGGCAGCCAAAATTAAGCACCTTGACCCTGAATCGATCATTAGGCACATTTTAAGTTCTATGAACTATATGGTCCTTCATAAAACGAGCCAGCGTGATTCGTTAGCAGGTCTAATATACTGTGCCTTCGTGGGGATTTAAGTAGATAATATGTTTAGAATCGATAACAAAGAAAATGCAAACAAATGAGCTTAAAATAATAGCAGGAATCGCCTGGTAACAGAAATGCTTGAAATACTGATTCTTACTATTGCTTTATGAAATAAAAGATACCTGACGAACTTTGACACCCATGATGAGATAGTCTCACCTTCGCAGCCGTCAGTGAATCTGCTTCCAGTCTTTTCCGTTCTTCATCTCCCTATAATAGGATCGCCACAGCTTGTAGTTTTCCAAATACAAAGACGTATATCTCCAGTACGTGTTTGTATCACCAGATTTCTGCAATCAATGCAAGACAGTTGATGAGTAATTAAACTGGCCATTAAAAATAGAGAATATCAGCAACTTCTTACCCCAAAGCATTCAAACACAAAAATTTCTTCATGCAACTTCTGGACATCCGCGATATCTCACAAACAAATATAAGCTTGCATCCTTCCGAATAAATTTTAGGGGGTGCCTAGGACCGGTGAGATCAACCCACTTGCGAGACACTTGGGAAGAACTTACGGCCTGACGATGTTTAGCCTTGCAGACTCTGTTCCAGGTGATCAACGATCATTGGAACCTCATTCAAGAACCTCTAAATTACCGTAGTGCAGCGATACGTACTGGAAAATCAATAGAACGCGCATTTGAAATGGTTATAAAGCCCAAATTATAAAACTAAGAGGAAGGGTTTCCGGCGCTTTAATGGCTCTATTCCTAAAGAGTATTTTGAGACTTGGCTAAGCTGATGATTGAGGAATGGCGACAGTGCCGTATGACTAAAATGGGTCTGCAAATCTTGGCAACAGAGAGATTACTACTGTCAAGCAGAATTGCGCGCTTCATACAACCTCTATAGTTAACACATTGTACATACATAACACGTAAGACATGGGAGCATTGTAAAGAAACTGAACATGAATATCAACTCGATTTCTACTTCTGCACAGTTAGTCTGTGCCTGTTGAATCGTCACAATTCAGGCCAGGACAGGCCGCAATCGGTTGGAGGCAGTCACCTGTACAAAATTCCCACTCAAGCCACCTGTCGTCCTCCTTGAAAGCAACACGGCAAGGCATCAAAACATGAACGGAGCTCTGAATCCACAGGAAACGCTAAATCTTCTTTGGATCCGCTGATCCGACCATCTCTTCATCTTCTCGACTTCTTCACAACCTCGCAGTCTCATTTCTGCCCACACATCAAAACGACCCCGGCCAAATTTGTGAATGAAACGGGGAAATGTCTACACAACAGAACCAAATGCTGAAGCGAAAGCTTGAAATCCGGAGACGAGCAGCTGTCGGCAACGGCTTCTTCACACGTCGGCTCCGCATTCCTATGGCGTCGAATTTCGGAGGCTTACATGTCACGAAAATATCTTCGTAGTGTGAACGCAACTTCTTCTTAGAAATATCCTCATGGTATGAATGCAACATGTTTTCTAAATCGTCGTCATAGTGTGTGTAGAATATCTTCTTGCTTTCATTTGTTTCAAGGGTTTTGAAACTATATTTACAAAAGTTTAAAATTTTATATTTTGAGATACATACATATCTTTTTTTAAAAATTAAAATATACTTTAAACAATATATGTTTGTATGTGGATATATATATATATATATATATATATTAAAATTTAAGATATTTTAATAAAAAATATATAATATTTTATTTGAACTAAAAGTAAATAGTTTAGTTTTTTTAATATACATGAATTATTCAAAAAAATAGATTTATAATATAATATTCAAGAAAATATGTTATTTTTTTTATTTAATAGTTTTTAAAAAATTTCTATTTAGAATTAGTGTAGAATTAAATGATGGGAATTACTTGATTTAATATTACTACTACTAGGTAGGCACCTTCTTTTTGCTATGTGGATACCCTTCTTTTATTGCATAGACACTTCCATGCCACATCAACAACACACCACTGTTACAAGTTTTTCAACAAGTTAGATACTAATAAGGCTGAAAGATATAAAATATCAACAAAAAATAAAAACAACCTACAATACAAGAACATTAACAATATAGAAGCTAATCAAGGCAAACAAAATAAAAAATAAAAGGGATAGTGTCCATCTAACAAAACCACTATGTATCACAGACATAAGATTTATTCTAGTAATTATCTAAGTAATATAGACCAATAGAAGTAAATAAAATAAGTTGATTTAATAATATCTGATAGAGAAGCTTCCTAGAAACTTCATAGATGCGGAATCACCTTTATACATGTCTATAAGTGATTGACATGTTAGAAACTTAGTCAACAAGCTAGCCACGTGGTGCACATGTTGATAGCTTGTGGAACAAGCTAAGTACGTGGCGCACATGTGAGAAACTTTTCGTACAAGTTTGACACATGTCTTGCAAATTAGACACATATATGAGGTCCTTTAGAATACCGCCATGTAGCTCTTATTTAGATAGGATTCTTAGAGGCAAGAATGAAGCCTTCTTCACTCTTGTCAACTCCTTTCCTGATCCTAGTCTAGTTTCAAGAGTCTTCATGTTTCCAATCTTTGGTAATAGCCATTCCAATTTTTCTTTGAATATATATACTTTCTTATTCCTATTTTGTGACTTTTCTTTGATACATGTTTTATTAGATTATACATCTTTTTCTACTTCATGTCCTTGACAGATTGACAAGAGTACACATATAGTATCAGAGCTTTGTCTTTTTTTGATTAAGAGTGGATTACCCCTTTCTTATGATAAGACATAAGCATTTTAGAAGTCGTGGAGTATCCACTTCTAAACTGATATTGTTTCTAGAATTTTTTCTTTTGAGTGTGTTATTCTACATTTTTTGAAGTGAAAATACATACCTTCTTTTCTATTGCATTATCATGACAAAGCTTGCGGAAATAAAGAGTGCAATGGCACAAATGCAAGAACAAATGAGAGAGTTAATGCTTACAATGTATCAACTTAATTTACCACCACAAGGAGTAACAAGATTAGCAGGAAGTGAAGATATAGAGATGGTTGGAGCTGCGTCAATATTTGCACCAAACCATACTATCTCACCTATGATGGAACACAATTCAAACATTAGAGAACCAAAAATTAGTTTGCTTGAGAAGTTTGATGGCACAAGATCTAAGTTTCAAGGATTCGTCAATCAGGTGCAATTGGTGGTTAAACTTCAATCTCAAAGTTATCCTACGCAAGGATTTCAAGTTAGGTTTATTAGAACGTTACTTTCGGGATGTGCATTATTATGGTTTTAATCTTTTTTTGAACAACGTGATCCAATATTGGATAATTTGGAGGCATTTTTAGTGAAATTTTGATCTATGTATGGAAAACATGATGCAATCCGCGTTGCCACCAACAAGATTCACATCCTATGACAAGACAATTGATCAATGTCATTATACGCTTCACAATTTTGACAACTAGTGATTGATATCAAGTGGAATGATGCTGCATTCATCAACTAATTTTTCTATGGATTATAATATGAGGTAAAAAAATTAATGCTTAATTTATCCAATCCTTAAATATTAAGTTAATGAATTGATTTTGTTGTGAAGTGTGACAATCGACTTTTTGAATTTCGATCCAAGAGTCATACAAGAGAGCCTCAATATTATTATTCAATGGTAACATCAACGTCCTCACAAAACGTACATTCAAAAATAAAAGACATGCAAATTAATGCGATATGTTTTAAACCTCTTACTGAACAAAAAAAGATTTGGTGTTGTTAAGGAGGATTATGTTTATATTGTGGAGAACCTAAGCACACTGCTCAACATTGTCCAAAGAAATGACACAACTACAAAATGAGGAGTACGGTTGTCAAAGAAGACAACATGTCAGAAAACAAATTTATCTAGCTACAATAGGGACCATGCAGTTGGAACCTTGTACAATTCCTAGTAAAGGTCCTATTCTCTCCTCAGAATCCTCTCCTTGTTTTATAATAGATGTATATTTAGGACCAAAAAACTATAGAGCCTCTTTCTTATTAGATTCAAGAGCCTCAACATGCTTTCTAGATGAACAATTTGTTAAGAATCGTAAAATACCTTTAGTACAGAAAACTAAACTTGTACATGTAGAAGTCATAGATGGTCATCCATTGTCTTTTGGAGATGTTACTCATGAAATCCGTCCTATAAAAGTAACAATAGATGGCCATAATAGCTACGTAACCTTTAACATAATTAAATCTCCGTCTAATCTAATTATTTTAGGTTTATCATGGCTAGAAAAATATAACCTTCAAATAGATTGGAATTCTCGTAGACTTGATTTTTTTAAAAATATTATTAAACATCCTGTCGACCAAGTAAAAAGCTATAAGTCTAGTATAATAAAATCCATACTTATAGGTGCAAAAGCTTTTATATACGCTATCGTATGACGTGGCCTTCTATTTGCGAATACAGTGGATACCTGGCTATAAAGAGTTTATTTGAAACTTGATGGCAAAAATCCAACATGTGATTTTTCATTAATGAAAAAGAAAAATAATACAATAATCTTTCAAAAGAGAAGTTATGTATTTAAACCCTTTTGTATTCAAGTAGGTTTATACAAAAAGGGTTCAAATTTCCACAAAAATCCTTCAAAATTTTATTCACCCGCAAGGAATTATTTCTTTTTGGTGTTTAGAATCTAATAGCTCTTGATCCAACCATTAAATTTCTATAAAATTTATTTTAAAGTGTAGATGATTCTCTTAAGTTTCACCACAAGAAAGAATCAACCGTAAATTCGTTTTCAATCATCCGATATCTTAAAACCCCCAGCAAGTGCTTAAAATCCTAGCTCTATTTTCCTTATATCTCACAAATCCAAAATCCTAATGCCACAAAATTTTTGCACATAGTCTTGTAACATAAATTTATACACTTCTGAAAATTTTGAGCCAAAATTCTTTCAAATTGTCTAAGATATAGCTCAAAATATAACCACTATGTAAGCGGGTCACTTACTACCCTTAAGTTTGTAAGTATTGACTTCAACTCCTAATATCTCCTTTATTCTAGCTTGGATTTTATTGAAGTGTATGTAAAAAGTGTAGCCAAGAAAGTGCTCTCTCTAATCTTAGTCACCGATCCTTAATTGCTTTCTATATGTGTGAGTTATATTCAAAAAAATGACAGTAGGTCCAAAATTGACACCTTAACTTTGAGCGCCTATAACTTCTTCATAAAAAGTGCAAATCACACAAAATTTGCACCTAAATCAGATCCAAAAACCTAAACCTTATGATCTTAGCCTTCGATATTCGACTCCCTCTGAAAAATAAACCCTAACTCCTAATAAATCCTCAAGCAACCTCCTTGAAGCCTATTGGGCATGATTTTTGGCCAATTAGAATAGAGATTTCTATCATCCACCTCTTTTCATCCACATAGATGGCCAAACTATCCTTTTTACACTAAAAATCTTTTTTTAACCGTTCTTTTTATAAGATTTATATATTTTGTGCTTTAAGCACTAAATAAAAGAAGTAAACTAAGATTTTAAGGATCACCCATATCTAACAAAGGTGACTTAAGATATACAAAAGTTACTAATAATATAAAATCAATCTCAAAATTACTATCAAAAGAAGAAATAAGGTTGTATAAATTTCAATAATAATCCTTTTAATAGATCCTTTCTAAACTAGCAACCTAACCACATCCTATAACCAATAAAAATCCATTGATATGGCTCTCATTTAATTATGTAATAAATTATACATCAAATATACATGTAAATTTTTTTCACATAGTAGCCAAACCACAACACAACAACATAGCAAAAGAAGGATCAATTTTTGCTATTTATGCCACATCCGTTTCTGATAGTGGAAAGACTTTAAGTGGAATTTCAAGCCAATATTTGGATTATCATGACGTTTTTGAGAAAAAGAATGCAGATATTCTTTCAAAGCATTGTCCATATGATTGTTCAATCGACCTCAAGGAAAGAACTCAACCACCATTTGGATCGATCTATGGTTTATCGCAAAATGAGTTGGCTAAATTCAAGGTGTATATAGATGAGAATTTGGCCAAGAATTCTATATGCCATTCTAAATCTCCAACAGGAGCTCCAATTCTATTTGTGAAGAAAAAAGATGGATCATTCCAAATGTGTGTTGACTATCGAGGACTCAACAAGATCACAATCAAGAACAAATATCCATTACCTTTGATATCAAGACTCCTTGACTAGTTAAATTAAGCTAAGATCTACACAAAAATAGATCTAAATAGAGTATATAATTTAATATGCATTAAAGAAGGAGATGAATGAAAAACTGTATTTTGAACCAGGTACGCACATTTTGAATATAATGTCATGCCTTTTGGACTTACAAATGCATCAACTATTTTTCAACATTTCATAAATGATGTTTTTCGTGAGTTTCTAGATAATTTTATCATCTACTACCTAGATGATATTTTAATCTATTCTAAAAACGTAAAAGAACATGAAATATATGTTTGTCAAGTATTACAAAAATTTAGAGATATGAGATTGTATGCCAAGATGAAAAAGTATGTATTTCACTCTACTCAAGTTGATTTCTTAGGATACATCATTTCAAATGATGGTCTCATGATGGATTCTAAGAAAGTCCAAACAATCATGAATTGAAAGATTCCAAAGATGGTAAGAGATGTCCAATGCTTTTTGAGATTTGTCAATTATTATCGGATCTTCATTAAAGACTTCTCTCAAGTTGCAGCTCCACTTACACGTTTGATGTGTCAAGACAAATTCCAATAGAATCAAGAGCCATAAAATCAACATTGACTGTTGATTCAACTTTTCTCAAGCAAATTCAATCAAGTATGTCCTCAGATCTTCTTGTTCATGATATCAAGAATAATTCTTCTATGACTCATAATTCTTATAAATTCAAGTTTAAAAATAATCTACTATATTTCGAAGGATGCCTATATATTCTAGAAAGAAAAGCATGCTTATGTGTTCTTCAAGCACGTCATGATTTTTCAGCGGCAAGACATTTTGGATATAACAAGACTTTAAAACTTATATCAATAGATTTTTAGTAGCTTCAAATGTGGAAGGCAGTCAAAGACTTTGTACAATCATGTGATATTTGCTCAAGATCTAAGACTCATCATCATCGACCTTTTGGACTTCTTCAGCCATTACCTATTCTATAACAACCATGGTCTTCTGTTTCTATGGATTTCATCACAGATCTTCCAAGTTTAACATCTTAAGACTCTATATTTGTGATAGTAGATCGGTTTACCAAGATGGCACATTTTGTGCCATGCACAAAATCTATCACAAGTGAAGAAACAACTAAGCTTTTCATTGACAATATCTATCGCTCTAATGGATTACCTAAGGATATTATATTAGATAGGAGAATTCAATTTTTGTCAAGATTTTAGAAAACTCTTTTCAAGATCTTAAAAGTGGATATAAAGTTATCTTCAGCTTTTCATTTTCACATTGACGGACAAATAGAGCACGTGAATCAAGTCTTGGAGCAATACTTAAGGTGTACCATTAACTACCAACAAGATGATTGGACAGCTCTTCTGCCATTGGCAAAGTTTGCTTATAATAATATGATACATTCTTCTATGCAGAAAATACCTTTCTTTGCCAATTATGATTACTATCCACGACTTGATGCTTTTAACTTTTCAAAAGTTGATAATCCAATGGTAGAAGATTTTTTAAATTATTTGACAAAGCTACATATAATAATAAAGGTGCAATTAAAAGAAGCTCAAGAACGACAAAAAATAAATGCAGATGCGTATCGCAAGGAACAACCACAATTCAACGTGGGGGATAAGGTATGGTTACTTCATCGCATTATCAAGACTACTCATCTTTGTGATAAGTTGGACTATCATAGACTTAGACCTTTTTCTATTTCTGAACAAATCAATCTAGTTGCATATCGATTACACCTACCAGACTCCATGAAGATCCATCATGTATTCCACGTGTCACTACTTGAGCTATATAAGACAGTGGATATATAAGGAAGAAGACAAATGCCACCGCCTCCTATAGAAGTAGACAATGATGAAGAATTCAAGGTTGAAGAGATTTTAGATTCAAGATGGCGCTAAAATTGACTAGAATATCTTGTGTATTGATACAAATACGATATTAGTGAATGCACATAGGAGCTATCCAAGAATCTAGCAAATGCATCAATAAAAGTCAATGCATTTTATCGATGACATCCGTCAAAATCAAGATAAAGAGTCAAGAAAATCTTTGCTATAAAGCAAAGCAGGTTCTATAGAGGTTTCATTCTATCTTGTATATTGTTTGTTATTTCTTTAAATTTATTTGTGCTAAAGAGATAGAGGATCAACAACCAACAAATTCAGCTCAAGAGCCATCATTTGCTGATTTATGAGACGAGACATTATGATTATCACAACCTTCAAGATGACGAAATAGAGATGAAGATCCTCAAGAACGACATGTCCTTCCTCGGATTGATGGAGAAATATAATGTGTTTGGTATCACAACCTTGGAAGAGACTTTCCATGTTTGGTGATACTATTAGAGGTAGGAACTACACCTGATGGTATTCCTAATATTTTCTTTCAAGAGAGTTATGAAGGCCTCAACAATGATCAAATAATAGGGAGGTCCTCTCGCCCTGGTATGGGACATTATCGATGGCTGAAAGGACCTATCAACTACCTTCAAAGGGAACAAAGATTAGAGTATGTAGCAAGCATAATTTGACGTATCTTGGACTTCCTCAACATGTAATCACCGCTCCTCATGGAACTCGTTTCTAGAAGGGAGAATAATGTCATGGATATAAGATTTATTTTAATAATTATCTAAGTAATATAAACCAATAGGAGTAGGTAAAATAAGTTAATTTGATAATATTTGATAGAAAAGCTTCCTAAAAACTTCATAGATGCGGAATCATCTTTATACATGTCTATAGGTGATTGACATGTTAGAAACTTGGTCAACAAGCTAGCCACATGGCATACATGTTGGTAGCTTGTGGAACAAACTAGCCATGTGTCATACATGTTGGTAGCTTGTGGAACAAGCTAGCCATGTATCACACATGTTGGTAGCTTGCGGAACAAGCTAAGTACGTGGCGCACATGTGAGAAACTTGTCGTGCAAGTTTGACACATATCTTGCAAATTAGATACATGTAGGAGGTCCTATAGAATACCGCCTCATAGCTCTTAGTTAGAAAGTATTTATAGAGGCAAGAATGAAGCCTTCTTCATTCTTGTCAACTCCTTTTCTGATCCTAGTTTAGTTTCAAGAGTCTTCATTTTTCCAATCTTTGACAATAGCCATTCCAATTTCCTTTTGAATATACATACTTTCTTATTCCTATTTTGTGACTTTTCTTTGATACAGGTTTTATTAGATTATATATCTTTTTCTAATTCATATCCTTGACACTATGTGGACACCCTTCTTTATTTATTTGCTTTGTTTAGCTTTTATATTATTGATGTTCTTATATTGTGGATTATTATTGTTTTTATACCATTCAACCTCATTAATGTCGAACTTGTTGAAAAACTTATAGCAATAGTGTATTATTGCTATGGCACTCGCAATATCTACACATTAAAAGGGAGGTGCCTAACAATTTTTTTTTAAAATTATAAATTATGATTTAATATTTTGAGATAATCAAATCTTAGTGTATTTCTACTTAAGTAAGTATATCTTACTATCTTGAAATATTTCTAGATACTATTTATATAGTAGAATATCATGTCAATATCTTCAACACTTTTTTCATGTGTTTAATCCATTTATTAATCTATCAAGTAAATTAGATGTTGAACAAAGAAACATACATATATACATATATATTTATATATATATATGAAAGATATTAATTAAAAGATTCAATTAAGTCAAAATAAAAATAATTATTTATAAATATAATTATCTTATTTAATAAAATTATTTAGTTAAGTATCCAACATAATGCCATATTGGATGCATCTATACATAAGCAATCAATTACCATTAATTAAGATATCATCATTCAAATTTTATCATATGCCTTCCAAATTAAAAAAAAAAACATCACAATTCAATGCATGAATTGTTTAAAATCACCAAGAATTCTTTTATCTCTTCCAAAACATTATAAACTGTGTATGAGAATTCTGAAAGTGTTATCCTAATAGATTTATGAAAACTATAGTTCATCTAAAGCTTCAATGAAATAAAATAACTTCAACATAAAATTTCAGTTTAAGATTTCCATTAATGAAAGTTAAAAATTTCAACGCAAAATATTACAGCTATATATAAAAATTTAATCTTAAAGGAGATCCAAGACTATAAATTTTTCTACAATACATAATTGAAAATTGAAAATAAATATTGTGATTTTGTTATGTAGGTATGTATCATTAATTTTCATATAATATTTTTTATAAAGATATTTTTAAAATTTTAATCTTTATAATCCTTCAATGAACCAATGTGTTTCTTAATGGCTGTTTTAATCTTATATGACTCAGTATTACAAGACCAAAAATTTACATACATTGCTTATATTTAATAGAAATATGATTTAAATGATGCAATTGCACAGTTTACAGTCTTATGCCATACAACTCAATTTCTTGCAATAGAAATTTTAAAGATAAAAAATATTTTTTTAGTGTTCTAAGCTCCATTTAAAATAAGTTTATTTTACATGATACCATTAACTTTTATAATTTCATTACCTTATTACTTATAATCTAATTAAAATAATTTTGCCATTTGAGTATAGAGGCAACAACCTCACTTAAATCAACATGTTTTTGAATATTTTAAAGTCTTAATATATATATATATATATATATATATATATGATATTGCTAATGTCACAACAATTTTTGCTATTGCTACCACAACTTGCCACCCACTAGATATATTTCTTTAATTTTTTTTTCCAATAAAAAATTATGTTCAATCAAATGATTTAAAAGGTATTGAACAAGGAAAATTTGATTGGTTTGAAATGTATTAAATAAAGATGGCATGTGGTAGATGGGGGTTGTAGTAGGAGCAGCAAAAATTATAGTAACAATAGCAAAAATTGTGGTGGCATTAGCAATAATATATATATATATATATATATGTATATATATACATACATATATATTTATATAAAATTATATATTTATTTTTAAGCCCTTCTAATATAGGATATTATCATATTTATTCTATATTAAGTAATATAGGATATAAATTTCTAATTATAAAAGACATGAAAGTTGAGCCTCAATGTTGAGATTGAGTGGAGAATTATATATTGGTGAATATTGAAGGTTTCAATTCTTGTGTATGTTAGAGTTGCACAAGAGGGGCAGCCTTGCATTCAAAGCTCAATAACTACTTGTTGCTATTTTATAATTGCCTTTTTATAAGAGTGCAAGTTAAAAAAATATTTTGATTATTTAAAGGCAAATATTCTAGATTAAGTGAATTATTTTATATTAAAAGGGCATGCTTATTTTCATAAATATGGACATTAAATTTGCTGTTCACAAATATTACAATCTTTAACATTTATATTTATATTTTTTAATTAAAATATGATTGCACCCAAAATTGTCTACACACAAATATAGATTATAAAAGCCTAAATGATGTTTAAAGCCATTATTTTTATATTCTAATTTATTAATTTTAAAATCTTGAATGATTCAGATTATTAGTCACTCAGTATATATATATAATTCCTAAATCACTTGCTTCATTTAAATGTATTTTTAAAGCATTGTTCTTTTTTCAATGTTTATGGTTCTAAAAATGTTTAAATACATGTATTGTTCTAAAGCAATACCACCTTTGGCTGCCCATTTATTCAAACTTATACCCCTCTCTACCAAAACAAACAAACAAACAAACAAAACAAGAAAAACAAAAAACAAAAACTATTCTTAGCATTCAGGTAGCAAGCTATTATGAATTTCACTGTAGCACTTCAATTCATTCTATAGTCTCCTCTTATTTATATACAAAAATCAAAATTAACAATTTCAAAAATAAAATTTTCAATGTGTAAGACTGAAAAATTCATCAGTAATACTTTTTGGTTTATTAAAAAGTGTACAAGTTCTTATTATTTAAAAATCTCTTTTGTACAATTGTTGACTACAATACTTTGAAGATAAATGATGCCACAAAAAAGTATGGAAAAATATCCAATTTCTTTTTACCACTACTTGGCAAGAATATTCATGTTCACGTTTTCTATATCTCTTCAGGAATATGCATTATACAAATTATTGAATAAATATAGTGTGAGGTAAGTAGATGAAATATTTATTGCTAGTAAAGTGATAATGAATCAATGTGCCTATATTCAAGAAGAGTGTTGAATGTTTTGAATTAAAAATCCCACTGCAAGAAAGTCAAAATTGGGTTTGAAATGAAGAGATGTGTTTTCAGAACAAAGTTTTATTTGAAGTTTTCAACATACATGAAGAGAAGATAAATAATACAATAGAATATCCACTCTGTTTGAATACTGGAATCCTTAAAAGTAATCAATGGATTGATGGTGTTTTATTGCGATTTTTTTTTATTACCATGAATACTTGAGAGTATTTCTAATCAGTTGTCTAAAGACTAACATAAGTTTCAAATAAAATATCATTAACAAATAAATTCATGTAAATAATATCTATTTATTTTATTCTACAACCACATGAGTTTAAAACTATCTTGATTTTAACAATTCTAGTACTATTAATTTTAATATTGAAGTAATGTTACAAAAAATATTATTTTAAGTGATTTTCATTCTATTAAATTTTCTATGATGCAGTTGAATAAAAATAAAATAAATTTTATTGAAATTAACAGTCAGCAATTATTGATGCCATCAAGATTTCAAAGAATCATCTTATTCACAAGCTAGTGACCAAGCAAACCAGTCATAAACCCCTATTGCAATCAACCTACTTTGAATATATTAAAACTGCGCCTTATTGATGAGGTAAAAACCCTCAACATTACAACATTAAGTTGGATTATAAATTTAAAATGTAACATTTTAAAATGTTCATTTCTGTTTCTTTGCCATGACAACCAAAATAAATAGATGGACAAACAATTCTCAGTTCTTTGATTGTAGTTTACCAATGTGGGTAAGTAGGTATATGTACATGTATGCACACAAACACACACATATATATATATATATATGTATATGATTATTTCTAAACTTATTTTCTATCAAATGAGAACAGATGAATGTACACATAGATGAATGATCAAACACACATGGATGAATGTACAACGAATGAATGAATATACACATGGATGTATATACTTATGGATGAATGCCGACTGGAAGCAACGAAGTCGGTGAGCTGGGATGAATGTGATTCACGTGGTTTGAATAGAGGGTTCGGTCCACCGCACGCGGCATTTTTGCGCCGCCCCTGACTCTGTCGCGCCGAGACAGTGTTGCATGAAGGCTTTGTTAGACAGAGTGTGTGACTTTCGAGATCGTGTGTTGTGTATAGCTAAGAGGAAGATTCTGAAATTTCTTACAGGAAGAATTCAACTCAGGACATCCATGTCCGTGTCTGCGTTAGGTGCCGCAAAAAATGTACCTACACTACTGAATTCTGTTTGTTTCCCTTGGCTTTCCTTGCCATGCTCAGAAACGCTTGGTCTGCTGAAATCTGTGCTTGTCTATCTACAAACTGAGCCTTCATGATGGCTGCTTCCGTCAGTTTAATTTTTAATGCGAAAATAATTGTGTATGAGCTAATTACAATGGACTTGCTGTGAAAATTTTCACTAAAATCTATCTACAGCGTCTTTATTTGGTACAAATGGTTTCGGGGAATTTTTGTGATACATCACTGATGACTCAGTATGCTGTTAGTCGAACTCCTGAGAAGCAGCGCTTGACTTCGGCAGGATTCAAGCTGCAGAGGAGCTTAAGCAGAGAAGCAGCTTTGCGCTTTGCCCGTGGTGTTCCATTCATGAGCAAGCTGTGAAGGTTTGGGACGATGTCCTTCAAATGGAGAGAGATATCGTCGATGACCTTTTGGTCACCACTAAGGCACATAGACAGCAGCACCGAGGTGACGTTTTCACGTCCTTTAGGCGAGCCATTTCGCAGTAGAGGAAGAAACTCAGAGATGGAAGCCGCGTTGTGTATTGCTTCAATGGCTTCTGGGGAGGTTGCGAGCAAAGTAAGGACTGCCGCGCACGTTTCAGCTATAGAGGATGAACGGTCCCTCAAGTGAACGACAAGCAATGGCACCGCACCTGCCTTAATAATCTTGGCTTTGTTGCCATGGTAGACGGCCAAGTTGAACAATGCGGTCACGGCATCTTTCTTCCCTCTTTGCATGCTTCCGTCCCGAAGTAGTGTGATCAGTGATGGAATTGCATCAATCGTGCTTCCGATCTCCACTTTAAACTCGTCACTAATAGAAAGAGAAAACAATGTTGCAGCAGCGTTTTCTCGTGCTTTCATCGTATGGCCTGATTTCAAAACCTCTATGATAAGTTCCAAGGAACCAGCTGCAACGATCTTTTTACTGTTTTCTTTGACAAGGGAAAGATTCAGCAAAGTTGTGATGGCGTGTTCTTGGGTGTTAGCATCGGAGCAGGATAGGAGGGGAAGAAGAAGGGGAACACCCCCAGCTTCTGCAATGCAGATCCTACCGTCCGCTCCACTTTTTGAAAGCAGGTGAAGCTCACGAGCAACATGCTTCTGCACTTGCACGTTGCCAGTAGCTAGTTTCTCGATCAGGAATGTCGCACTGAGCCTCATAGCCCCAAGGCCAACTCCGCTACTGTGCACATGTTGAATACCAGCCACTTTTTTACCGGCTTTACGAGTTCCGTTCTCAAATGGAACGCCGTGGTCTTCACACCACTGTGAAATCAAGCTCTTCAATGCATGATTTGAAATCTGTTTGTTCGGGTCAATCTTCTGACTCGTCTTTGGGCATGTGGAGTGACCTTCTTGAATCCACCTAGTAATTGATGTCCTGTCATACGTCTGCCCAGTAGTAACAATCACGGGGTCTCGCATGAGGTCAAGGGTAATCGGACAAAGGAACTCAACTGGAGGGCCGACCATCGCAGCGTCTTCACCTGGCCTGCTCGTGGAAACCTCATCCAACCGTTCGCTTCGCCTGTATCTTGAGCAAATTTGAGAAGATTCGTCATCAACTTCGTCAAGGTCCGCCGAGTGAAGCACATACTTCCCGTATCGCACGAAGCTGATTAACCCGGCAATCCCATGCTGTGTCTTTTCATCTTCCTTTCTGTTTTCTTGCATGTTAATATCCTCTAAGCGATGGATCTCCGTCTCACAGTCTGTAGCGTTCAGCAGCTGTAGCTTGTTGAAGAGAGATCCCAGTTGAAATAGTCGAGGGGTTTCGTTCCTCTCCACCAGCTGAAGCATATTGATGACATTTTCACGCAGTTGAACTTCAACGGGATTCGGAGCAAGGCGTGCTCGGAGCACTTGTGCACGAACTAGCAGGGTTTGTTCCAATGCTTCCTCTGACAGATCCAGAAGCTCCAAAGGAATGGAACTCAGTACACTTCCCAAAGTCTGCGTGAGCTCATGAAAGTATTGATTGTATTCTTCTTGCTCCATGAGCAACCAAAAAACGCTATTCTCTCTGCACTCCTCGAGCAGTATGTAGATCCTCTGCACCAACCGGTGTAACTCTTGGAAACCGACCACAGCAGATGGAGGAATAGGGCTGTCAGATTCTCTAATCTCCTCGAAAAGAGCCGCCAAGAGCTCGACTCTCCGAACAATGTTCGAGACGTTACGGCTTTGACATGCCTTCGGTTTCCCACAAGACGACACAACCTTCGTCAGGCTGATCAGTGCTTTCACTAAGCTCTTCGCGGAGGGAGTCGCTGGGGGAGGCAACGGCAGCATCAGCCGCCTCTTCCTCTCAATCTGCACAGGCGCAAGGTGTGCCATACTCAACACCGTCCTCTATACCTCAAAACACAACACAACCTCCTATCGATATACTTTGTTTCTCCTTTCCTTCACCCTATCCTCTTTTTCACAAATGCGTTCTGCTGCTTCTCACCACTGCCAGAGATATATCCGCTGTCCAACTCTTTCCGCACCGTCTTAACCTTCTCAATCCTGTCGACAAGTCTTTAGTTGTTATGAGGAAGAGATAGGGACTTCCAAGCACTTTAAGGCGAGAGCGCCTTCGGTCTGACTTGCGACGTCAACGCGCTGTGCTCACAACCGAGCCGCCTTTCGTTGGCAGTAACAGAAGCCGTGTTTCGGTAGACTCTCAAATTTTGCGTGGTCTTCCGGTGGCTGCAATTCGGACTCGCCACTGTGGTATCCTTGACCTCCAAGTACGTACGTACTTATGAATATATAGTTGTCGGTATACGTAGTTATTGAATTCAATTGTTCTCACGAAAGAATCTAACATTGACATTTTAAACATGAAGTGTGTGAAGTCTCTTCATTTCTTATGTTGTGAGACTGATGTTGTTTGAAAATTGCTACATTTTTATTTTAGAAACTAAGAGCCACTTCAGAATATGGTTAATTGTCTAGCAGAAAAAATTGACTGCTCAGGCTTTACACTAGAATAAACAACCGATGGATGTTTTGGTTGAAAGTGCCAACATGGTAGCAGCAATACTTTATGGCAATTTTGGCACCAAGGATTTGTCTGCTCAATAAGAAATTAACCCATTCAAATTAGGCCAAACAATACTTAGTCTAGCAAATAAGCCAAAGGTCATTTTATTATATTTTAATGGACTTCTACATTGACCTTTTGTCTAATTTCAAGTGGAGTTATCCAAGGTCTAATTGACCAAATGACTATAGTGTGAAGTGCCCTAAGACCACCTAGTTGAATGAGATACAATAAGGGCCTTAATTTTTAGGCAACTATTTTATATAAATAAATAAATAAATATATATATATATATATATATATTATTAATATCACCACAATTTTTGTTATTGCCACTACAATCCACCATCCATACAATATATATATATATATATATATATATTATTATTATTATTTATTCCAATAAAAAATTATATTTAATCAAATAGTTTAAAAGGTGGTATGTGGTGGATGGGGATTATGGTGGCATTAGTAATATCTTATATATATATATATATATATATACATATTGGCTTTTTGTTTTTGTTTATGCCAACTATGATTAAATCCATTTTTGCCAATGCATAGTATCATATCCACACAAATTGATGTTAAAATATAGTAGAACGATGTTTCAATTATTGGCAAAGTTAACGTTCAATTTAAAAAATGTTCATTTGACTAAGACAAGTTCATTTTAATACTCTTTTGACTTTATAGAGATTGTTATTAGATTTTGCTACAACAAGAAATATACTTGTGACATTACATGGGTCATAAGTATATGATATATTTGTCCTCTTACAATAATTTTCAAAGACCTCCTGTTTGCAAGATGTAGGGGAGTTGAAGATATGGACCCCAAATTCCTTTGCTATGGTGCTGTTAAAGATATCTAGTTGAATTTCAAGATCTTCTTATGGAATTATGACATTTTTTTTGTTTCATCATCAATAGAAAAGAAATATACTTCCTTCTGTTGAATAATAATATTCAAAAACGCTACATGGGAATGGTTCCAATCAATGGTTGTGCATGAAAATGTGAAAATCTCAAAGCTAGTAATACCCTGTTCATGATGCACATCACATTGAGTGGGTAATCTTGTGTTGCAGGTATGATGTGTGAAGTGTTTATGTGACTATATATATATATATATATATATATATTCCATATTCTAAACATCAGTCAGATCATTGTGCTCTCTCATTCGAAATCAGCAGCCCTACCTCCTGCAAGATTTTAGTTTTATCATGCACAGACTCATTGCAACTTTTCGGCTCTTGAGACCATGAAACTTAACCGTGAAATAGTCACCAATATTACAGCTGAATGCGCCAGCAAAGTGAACAAACTGTTCATATCAGCAAAGCTTTATTTCATATCGTTGGTCTGGGTAGAGCCTATGCACAACTTGCTGTGGTGGGGCTCTCTCAATACTAGAGTTTTGCATAGATGAAACTAATGCATCAGATAACACATGTTCCTACAATAAACTATCAGTTTAGAACCGAAGGGGCTCAAAGATCAGTCTCAGGCGTGACGTACTTGTGGCGCCCACAGCGGTAGCAAGCATCAGGAGTTTTCGGTGGAGTGCGATCGTCAGCGTGGAGCTTCATGTTAGCCAAATCGAACTCAAAAACATCGCTCAGTGTTTTGCTTGCTCAGTGCTATCTGTTCTCGCCTGCACCCAATTTACAAAACAGCTTAACATCTTGACTTGGATGCATTTGTGGGTGAACAATGAAATCAATTCAGTAGAAGGTGAATTAGCCACGACGTATTTGAGAGATGAGAAATGTACTTGATGATGAGAGGTAGCGACAGCCGAATTATATTTCCATGTGTGGGTTTAGCTAGAATCCCCCGATTCTTTAGGGCGATGCACACATCGTAGGCTGTAGCATTGCCCAACCCCGCCTGATTCAGCACCACAGCATTCAGAAGCCCACGACCACGAACTTCTTTGATTTTGGGATATTCTTTTTGTACAGCTCGTAATTGCTCTCCCATCTTATCTGCCCTGTTCACAATACATAAACCAAGTACATGAAATCCTTTTCGGTCTGCATATATTATTCCTACCTACACCAGAGCACTACGGGGGTGTTGCGACTAAGGAATTCATTCCGTCATTTTATATCTAGTCCGATGAAGATGGAAAGGAGAAAACGAACATCTGCATAAGAGTCAGATTGTAACACCAGTACCAACAAGAAATAAACAGTTCATAACCAAGAGACAGCTATTTCCGGTACGAGCGTGATGCAACAAAAACTATAGGAGTTAGACTTACGAGCGTGCCTTTCACAGAGGTTTTGTTCGATAACTACTTCCAAGGCAGCTAAGCCCACAGCACTGGCCAACGGATTTCCTCCAAAAGTGCTGGAATGCATATTCACAGAGAATGAGCTCTAAAACTTGACTCAACCATCATCTGATATACAACTTATGTCATATACATTTACGTAATACCCAGCAAATAAGGAGGAAGATCCTGGGCTGTATCATGCATGGCACTCACAATACTGTACATGGTACAACTTTAAAATTGGCACTTCCACAAGATTATCGCCTACCTGCCGTGTACGCCCGGTCTGATGCACAACATGATATCCTCATCTGCAAGCACCGCACTGACAGGCAACACTCCTGCTCCCAATGCCTTTCCCAGAATCTGCAAATTTACAACTGGTGAGTTCTTATGTTATTGGAATGTAAACACCCAGTCTGTTCAGAAAAAGGATAACAAAGTACAGTAAAAAGCTGCAGTGGACAAAAACAGGAAGTTAAGATTGTTTCCAGCGATTGCAGAATGTATGAATGCACTTACCACAACATCAGGTTTGACATCTTCCCAGTCGCATGCCAAGAGGCGCCCTGTGCGCGCAATCCCTGTTTGAATCTCATCGGCTATCATCAGAACTTTATGCTTTGTGCATAATTCTCTAACCTTCTTCAAATATCCATCCGGCGGCAGGACAACCTGTGCGCATATTAACTGTCATGAGGTATAGCTCTAAAAGCATCTATTTCTGTGCTTGTTACTGTAAAGACTATGGAAGCAACAAAATATTCCACACAAACCCTGTTTCAGCTGAATGTAATGAGAGCCTAATTCTGGCTGGTAGGAAACTAATCAATTGTCCTTAAACCGGATTGTATTTTTACATACAAACAATCAAGATTTGACACATACCCCAGCTTCTCCTTGGATGGGCTCAAACAAGAATGCAGCTATTTTCTCTCCTTTCTCTGCATTTCCATCAATAGAGCATGTTAAGACGCTGCTTACTGAAGGTCTTAGTAAGTGCGAACTGAGACAAGAATTGAACCTCCAGCTACACTGGTTCTCTGTGTATAGTCAAAAGAACTGGTACAAAGCAAAGAATACATGACAAGCTGTGAGACTGACATAGCCACTCTGACCTTGAAGCAGTTTTTCAAGGGCATTAGCGTCACCAAAGTGTACTTTTTCCTGACCACCTAGTGCCGGTCCAAAACCACGCGTGGCCTCATTATCGCAGCTCATCGAAATCGCTGCTATTGTCCGGCCATGAAAACAACCACAGTATGAAATGACCACGGACTAGTACCCATCAAACAATACATCTAATATCAAGAACTTTTCCAGATTCTATAAAATCAAGAAAATATGATCATCGTAAAGGAAAAGTCTCAGTAATAGAAATTTTAATTATAGAAATAATATATAGTTTTATAAAAAAAAATCGACTTTTTAAATGGTGCTTATTCTATCGGTTTGATCTAGATTCTATCACTGAAATTAAGAAAATAAAATAGATCATCCAAGCCACATCTAAAACCAAGAGGAAAATGTCTAACATACCTCATCTTTACGAATACAATGAGCTTTTACCTGACCTGGCAAGCTTCACGTCTTCGATCAGATTACACGGCAACTTCAGCACCAGATTTACGAAATTGGGCTGTGAGAGACCACACTCGATCAAGTCGTCGCAGTGGCTTCACTTCCCTGCAACTACGCCACTACATCCTCCATCACCATCCAAATTCTGACGGTGCTAAATATCGACGGTTAGAAGATATTCTCGGCCTCGGATGAAAAATCTGAGACCAAATGAGAATGGGGTAAAGTTCGTCCATATCTTTAAACGGACTGACAGAATTCCTTCACGAAATCATGTGCTAAAAGTTCAGCATGGCTCCAGAGGCTGCGAGGGCGGAGAGGTTTGCAGGACCAAGAGATGTGAATGTGCAGCACACAATCTACGTCGTGACGATATTCATTGCCAAATGGCCACAACGAAATCTGGTATGGATTCGGCAAGATTCCAAAATCGTAATCGAGATAGGGTTTGCAGGAACTACAGCGCAGCATCATCTGCTTCAAATTGTGGGCTTTGGGAAAGTGCGAGATGCTCGACCACTAACGAAGAAATGTACGTAGTCACAAATTAATTCATTTTATGTTTCATATGTTATATTTTACAGCCAAATCGGCACCAATCACTGGCGAACGGAAGCTGATGTCCAGTAATGCAACCCAGCAGCACGTCACACGAGGTGACAAACCCAAAGTAATGGGAAATAAAAGTTGCTGTCAGTGCCAACCAGGTCTTGGCGTTTGGGGGCATTGCTCAGATGAGACAAATGCCCAAGTGCAGAGGAAAAAAATCGAACCAGCTCGACGACAAAATGAAGAATAAGTTTGTTGTTGAAGGAACTTGTTCAGTGGCTAGCATTTCACAGGGGAGGAAACCAGCTCTCGTCTCCCTTGTAGATTGTTTCTGAGGCAAACTTGCCGATGATCTTGCTGCTTGCTCAGTCTCCCTCCTCTCCCATCTCAGTGCTCCGTCCATCTCAGGAGGCTAGTTAGGGTGCTGCTGCACTGAGTGGGTCGGGTTATCCACACCTCCAATGCGGTCACTACATCTTTGTCGTTGTTTTGTTCGAAACGAAGTAGATGATAAACGAAACAAATGACAAACTTCATCCAATAGTTTTTCATTTAAGAAAATTCTCAGCAGCCAAGATCAATTATGAGATACATGACAAAGAACTTTTTGCAATCGTGGATTCCTTTCAAGAATGGCGTCATTATCTAGAAGACGCTTCTAGTTCAATCACCGTATATACAGGTCACAAGAACCTCGAGTATTTCATGTCGGCATGCATGTTGAATCATCGTCAAGCTCATTTGAATATATCTTTGTCATGATTAGAGTTCATTATCACTTATTGGCAAGAAAAACAACAAGGTTTATTTGATGCCCTTTCTAGACGTTCTTATTTTGCACCAAAAGAAAGAGATGCAGCTTTTGAATAACAAAAAAAGACCCTCTAGAAATCGAAGCAATTTCATCTTCGAGCCGTAAAATCAACATTGACTGTTGATTCAACTTTTCTCAAGCAAATTCAGTCAAGTATGTCCTCAGATCCTCTTATTCATGATATCAAGAATAATTCTTCTAAGACTCATGATTCTTATAAATTCAAGTTTAAGAATAATCTACTATATTTTGAAGGATGCCTATATATTCCAGAAGGAGAAGCATGTTTACGTATTTTTTCAAGCACATCATGATTTTCGAGCGATAGGATATTTTGGATACAACAAGACTTTAGAATTTATATCAATAGATTTTTGGTGGCCTCAAATGTGGAAGGCAATCAAAACTTTGTACAATCATATGATATCTACTCAAGATCAAAGATTCATTGTCATCGACCTTTTCAACTTCTTCAACCATTATCTATTCCAGAACAACCATAGTCTTCTATTTCTATGGATTTCATCACAGATCTTCTAAGCTCAAGATCTTATGACTCTATATTTGTGATAATAGATCAGTTTACCAAGATGATACCTTTTGTATCATGCACAAAATCTATCACAAGTAAAGAAATAACTAAACTTTTCATTGATAATATCTATTACTATCATGGATTACCTAAGGATATTATATTGGATAGGGAAACTGAATTTGTGTCAAGATTTTAGAAAATCCTTTTTAAGATCTTAAAAGTGGATATAAAGTTATCTTCAACTTTTCATCCTCAAACTAATAGATAAATGAAGCGCGTGAACCAAGTCTTGAAGTAGTACTTAAGGTGTACCATCAACTACTAACAAGATGATTGTACAGTTCTTCTGCCATTGACAAAGTTTATTTATAATAACAGGATATATTCTTCTATGCAACAAATACTTTTTTTTTGCCAATTATGGTTACCACCCACGACTTGATGCTTTTGACTTTTCAAAAGTTGATAATCCAGCGGCAAAAGATTTGACAAATCATTTGTTAGAACTACATGTAATAATAAAGGTGCAATTAAAAGAAGCTCAAGAATGACAAAAAATAAATACAAATGCATATCGCAAGGAATAACCACAATTCAACGTGGAGGATAAGGTATGGTTACTTCGTCACAATATCAAGACTACTCATTCTTGTAATAAGTTGGACTATCATAGGCTTGGACTTTTTCCTATTTCTAAACAAATCAATCCAATTGCATATCGATTATATCTACCAAAGTCCATGAAGATCCATCCTGTATTCTACATGTCACTACTTGAGCTATACAAGAAAGAAAACAAATGCCATCGCCTCCTATAGAAGTGGACAATGATGAAGAATTTGAGATTGAAGAAATTTTAGATTCAAAGCAGTGCCAAAATCGACTAGAATATCTTGTGTATTGGCATGGATAGGATATTAGTGAATGCACATAGAAGCCATCCAAGAATTAAGCAAATGTATCAATAAAAGTTAATACATTTCATCGACGATATTCATCAAAACTAAGATAAAAAAAAAATCAAGAAAATCTTTGCTATAAAGCAAAGTAGGTTCTATAGAGGTTTCATCCTACCTTATATCATTGTTTGTTATTTCCTTAGATTTTTTCGTGCTAAAGAGATGGAGGATCAACAACAAGCAAATTCAACTCAAAAGCCATCATTTGCTGATTTATCAGATGAGACATTACGACTATCACAACCTTCAAGACGACGAAATAGAGATGAAGACCCTCAAGTATGACATGTCCTTCTTCGGATTGATGGCAAAATATAATATATTTGGTATCACGACCTTGAAAGAGACTCCCGATATTTGGTGATATTTTTAGAGGTAAGAACTATTCCTGATGGTGTTCTTAATGTTTTTTTTGAAGGGAGTTATGAAAGCCTTAACAATGATCAAATAATAAGGTGGTCCTCTTGCCTTGATATGGGACATTATCGATGGCTGAAAAGACCTATCAACTACATTCAAAGGGAACAAAGATCAAAATATGTAGCAAGTATAATTCGACGTATCCTAGACTTCCTCAACATGTAATCACCGCTCCTCGTAGAATTCATCCCTAAAAGAGAGGGGGGGGATAATGTCACAGACATAAGATTTATTTTAATAATTACTTAATTAATATAAACCAATAGAAGTAGGTAAAATAAGTTGATTTGATAATATTTGATAGAGTAGCTTCTTAGAAGCTTCATAGACGCGGAATCACCTTTATACATGTCTATAGGTGATTGATAGGTTAGAAACTTGGTCAACAAGCTAGCCACATGGCGCACATATTGGTAGCTTGTGGAACAAGCTAGCCATGTGTCATACATGTTGGTAGCTTGTGGAACAAGTCAAGTATGTGGCGTACATGTGGAAAACTTGTTGTGCAAATTTGACACGTGTCTTATAAATTAGACACATGTAGGAGGTCCTATAGAATACCACCACATAGCTCTCAATTAGATAGTATTTATAGAAGTAAGAGTGAAGCCTTCTTCACTCTTGTCAACTCCTTTCTTGCTTCTAGTTTAAATTTAAGAGTCTATAGTTTTCTTATCTTGTGGCAATAGCTATTCTAATTTTTTTTAATATACATACTTCTTTACTTTAATTTTGTTATTCTTCTTAATAGAAGTTTCATATGTTTATTTGCTTTCATCAAGTTCTTGTCCTTGACACATTGATATGATATAATAAGTGTTGTTCTTTCAAGTACTTTGTTTAAAATATTTGAAACCATTTCATTTATTGTACTTGAAGTAGTAATATTTGATGAAATTGAAGAAGATAATAATAGCTTATATGAAAGTTTAAACCATGTAATTGGAAATGATGTTCTTAAAAAATATACATTAGCAAAAATAGAAAGACTTGCATCTTATAGAAGATAGAAAATTGAATATTTTATGAATGTCTAATAACATCAAAAGTTTAGAACTATTAAAGTATATTGTTGAAGGATCTATTGGAAAAGTGTATAAATCAAAGTGGATGGAATTTCCAACAATAAATTTGACAAAGAAGTTGACATTTTAGATGTATTAAGTCATCCAAATATCATCAAGTTTTTTGTGGCAATAAAAAAAAATACTATTAGAAATATTGAAATATATATATTGGATGCTATAAATATAAAATTATATTGGTGATGGAATTAATGCAAATAAATTTAGGCAACATGTTGAAAAAATAAAAATCATTGTCATATATATATTTTTTATTGATATTATGTACCAAATTGCAAAAGAAATGTGTTATTTGCATGACATATAAATTGTCTATCATGATTTAAAGCTAAATAATGTACTTCTAAATATTATAAATATAACAAAAAAAATATCAAAATTTAATATTCTTGTATTAAATTAATAGACTTTGGCATTTATAAAGGTGATGTTGGAAAGAAGCCAAAAATTACAAAGGATGATATAATGTATAGTACCTCAAGATACGTAGCTCTAGAGGTTTTTAGAAACACAATTATAACAATAAACATATGTTTTATAAAGAAAATATATATTTATTTGTAATGATATATCAAATAAATATTTATTTGTAATGATATATCAAATAAATATTTTATTTGTAATGATATATTAAATAAATATTTTATTTTTTATTATCCATGCAAGTAAAAATGTATGAAGAAAAATTGAATATAATTACAAGCACAACATGGATTTTTAAAAATATAATACTTTAGATATAATAAAACTTTAGAACTTATTTAAAAAAAATTTGATGGCTTTAATTGTGGAAAGATGTCAAAATATTTTTTTAATCATGTGACACTTATCCTAGATCAAAGATTCTATGCTATTAACTATATTTGCTTTTTTAATCTTTATTTATTCCAAAGTAACCTTGATTATTTGTTTCAATGGATTTTATTATAAATCTTCTAATTTCAAAAACCTTATAATTTTATTTTTATGATGCAAGACTATCTAATTAAAATTATATATTTTATATCTTATATAAAAACTATTATATGTAAAGAAACACCTAAATTTTCTTTGACAATATATATTGATATCATAGACTTCTAAATGATATTATATTTGATTAAGGATCTCAATTTGTATCAAGATTTTAAAGAACACTCTTTAACATATTAAAGATTGATATCAAATTATCTTTAATTTTTCATCCTTAAATTAATGGATTAAAAAAATATATGATTTAGTTTTAGAGCAATATTTATAATGTATCATCAACTATCACTAAAACAATCAAATAACTTTCTTGTTATTAGCAAAAAAATTATACAATAATATGGTACATTCTTGTATTTGATAAATTATATTTTTTGTCAATTATAATTATCAACTACAATTTGATATTTTAAATTATATTTTTAAAAGTTAAAAATCCAACAATATAAGATTTGGCATAAAAAATAATAGAACTTCATGTAACAATGAAGATACAACTAAAAGAAGATCAAAATTAATAAAAAGCAAATATTGATATTTTTAAGCAAAAACAACCTTTATTCAAAGTTAATAATAAGATATGGTTACTTTGTTGTAGTATCAAGACCAATTGATGTTGTAAAAAATTAGATTATCAAAGTCTTTATTCATTTATTTTTCAAAAAAAAATTAATTCAATTGAGTATTGATTGCAATTATTACAATCAATAAAGATACATCCTATATTCAATGTGTCTCTTATTGAATCTTATATTACAATTAACATATCAAGAAGAAAGCAATTATAACTATATCTTATTGAAATAGATAATAACCAACAATTTAAAGTAGAAGAAGTCTTAGATTCAAGGTGGCACTATAATAAATTAGAATATGTTATACATTGGTGCAAATATGATATTAATAAATCTACATGGGAGCTATTTGAAAATATTACAAATTCGTCAAAACTTGTCACTGCTTTTTATTGATAATATCTATCAAAATCAAAGAACAACTATTGAATATGTAATAATATAAAAATAAAAAAAAAAAAAAAAAAAACATATTCAACAATCAACTTGTAGAACTTCTTTACAATATAGAAAATCAATAGCCAATAGATTCACTTCAATAATTATTATTTATAGAATTATTATATGAATCACTTAGATTGTTTTAATGTAAATAATATTTTTTTTATTACAATACAACTATTGGATAAAAAAATATGTAAAGACTAATATTTTAAAGAGAGATTAATTAAAAATTTAATAAAAAATTTATTAAATAAAAAAAAAATCATAAATAATAGATAAGAAGAGATAGAAATTTAAAATTTATCCTATTTTTTTAAAATTAAAGAACATCTATTTACTTTGTAGACTTACAAATGGAGCAAGATATAATAGAATAGATACAAAAATCATCATAAATTCCTTTGGATAAAAGATAAGAATAATTTTTAATAAAAATTATTAAAAAAAAGAGATAGATTAATACCTAGGATAGATTATTTGTAAAACATGATTGAAATCAGATCTTAAGGCACAAAATAAGCATCCATAATAAATGTGAGGTTATTCTGTTGATAAAAAAGTGAAATCAAAGAAGAGACTTTTAAAAAGTTTTAAGCATGTTTGATTTATGCAAATAGGATTTATAATGACTTTATAATAGCTTAGCAAAGTTAGAGTTTTATTTTGATAACTTTTAGAATCTACATTTTAAACAATATTATGAACTTTGTAATAGATCTAAGGTTGGAGTTTTATAGGTTTATGCAAATACTTATGTTAAGTGTATGTCTTAAATTTTAACTTAATTGGTTGATTAAATTTGAAATTATTAAAATTCAAGTGATTTAGGGTACTAATAGTTGGTAGTTTGAAGATGAATAAGGAAATTAGCAATTTGCAAAGACCTTCTAATTAGATTGGAGGTAAAAAGAAGTATGGAGTAGTGTAGAAATTTAGATCAAAGGCAGTCAAAATGTAACAAAACAGTAGTATTTTGAGGATTTTTTTTAGAAAGCCATTGTCAACTATAGTCTTGAAGCTTATTAAGATTGTGATTGCTAAGGGCAATATTACATGTAGTTGTTGTGAGGAGTGTATGTTAAACGTTCTAAAGTTTGTGGTTATTAATATTAACTTTGTTCCAGAGATAGAATTGCTTTCCTAATACCTCTTGATTTAGTAGCATTGAAGTGTTGTACTCAGTTCCTCAACATTGTGGATTGTAAGCATATATTGATGTATATTTGCAATAGGATAATAATAACCACAAGTGTCATAAAATAAAATAAAAAAGATATTAGTAGAAGATAAACAAGATCATTAACGTGTTGTCCAATATAGAGGTTGTACAAATCTACTAGACATCTACATCCAAGATAGCATTGTAACTTATTGTTGTTTTATGCAAGACATTGAATGCATAATCAAACTGATCAATATAGAGGTTAATGGTTGAATAGTTTTAGCAAGTTATTGTGGCAAGTATCATGCTAAAAAAAAAAAACAAACTAAGAGGCAATAACAATGATGATTATAATGACTTCATTGGATACAATCAATAATACAACATAGGTTACATTTATACTTAAAAAAAAACTTCAAATTGTGGTTGTGGTAGTACATAGAGAAACAAATAAGGTGAGTGAGGATCAATTGTTGCAATATAATCAGACTAGGAAGAGGCAAATATTAATAAGAAAGCTTATGGAATCTACATTCTATTAGTTGTCCAAGCTTGAAATCAAGACATATAATAGCATTCAATTTAGTAACCAAGCAATTGAGAGGCCTCATTTTTTAAGCAATTATGGATAATTTTTTGATAGAAGAATCAATTTATCTTTTGAATGTGGCTTAACATTAATAGGAATTGACTTCTCAACTCCAACCACTCTCTGATACTTATGTAGTGTGAGTTGGAGACAAACAAAGCTAATCTTTTTTTTGCCATATTATTATTTATTATAATTTTTTTTTAAGTCTCCTATTTGTTGAATTCACACCTATTACTAGAAGCTGTAAGTGATGAACATTGTTTTAAAGTATATCATGTAAGGTTGCTTAACTCTTATCTTTTTCCCATCTTAATCAACACTTGTATCTAGAAGGTAGTTTAGATTAGGATTTGATAGGATTTTTAAAGTTTACTTAGGATTTAAGATGTAAGATTTTTTATATTTAAGATTTATTAGGATTATAATTTAAATTAAGATTTAAAATTAGGATTTAATTTTACTAAAATTAAGATTTAAAATTAGGATTTAGAATTAGGATTTTTAGAATTTATTTTGAATTAGAATTTAGAATTATTCATTTAAGATTTTTTAAGGTTTTTTTTTATATATATATATATTTTTTAAAAAGGATTAGGATTTGAATTAAGATTTAGAGTTGCTTAAATTTAGAATTAAAGTTGTTAGGATTGCATGGGTTAGATTTAAGATAGAATAGATTGAATTAATGATAATTTAAAAAGTAGATTAGAACTTAGAAAATCAGTAGGCATATTGAATTTAAATTATATGCAATATTAAAATTAAAAAATATTAAAAATATTATATTAGATACAAATTAAATATAAAAATAATTAATTTTTTAAAACTTATACTAAAATAATATTATGTATCAATACTTATAATATTAAATATAAATTTATTTCATAATTAAATAAGTATTTATAAGAAGATATCAATGAAGATTTTAAATTAGTGATAAATAATCTAAATCTTCATAAATACTTGATTTAAATTATTTTTAATTTAATAAAATAAAATAAAGTTATTTTATACCTTGATGAAAAATGCTTATATGAAGATAATTAATTTAAATAATAATTGATATTTTATTATTAATTTATTTGATTTGGCATATATCAAAGAATATATAACTTTAAAAGAAGTAATTGATATAATATAGTCTAATTAGTAATTAAAATCTAAATATTTTTTAATATATTTTAATTTATGTTTTAATCTATATTTTATTTTATATACTATTTATTAATTTAATTGATAATTTAATATTTAAATTTATTAATTTAAAAAGTTAAAAAGAAAAAGAAAAAGAATCTTATGAAGAATTAGAATTGCTAGTTGTAATAGCAACAATGGAGAGAACCAAATCCTAGACACCAAATTAATATTGAGTCCTAATTCTAAATATTTTTAATAGGCAAGGAATAATAAAAAATAAGAATCTAAAGAAGTTAAGTTTAAAAATTATAGATATTTATTTATAAAAATAGAGATTTTAAAGTAATTAGAATAGTAAAGATATGACTTAAAAGAATAAATAAATATATTAAGTATATAAATTATATATATTTTTAATATTTTATAAAAATAAAAAAATTATAGATAGTTAGAATATTTTTTTAATTTAAAATTCTAATATTGTAGTTCTTACAAGTTTAGATTTTATTTTTTGATAATTTAAAATGAAAAAATTTCTAAAACAAAAAAAAAATATAACATTAAACTTAAGAAAGTTTGGCACATATATTATCTAAAGATAGCAACTTTGGATAATTGAATCTTAAAATCTTTAAGGCCCATAGTTATAAAATATTGCATATAATATTTTTAACTAGTTATTTTTTAACTTGTAAAATTTAAAGGTTGTAAGACTTGAAGTTGGTTATGTATGGTTAAATGAATAAATAAAAGTGGGTCTTGAAAAAATTCTAATAAGTCAACATAGAAAAATTACTTACTAAAAATAATGTATAGCTTGGATGACTATAAAACTTTATATATGAAAAATTCAACAATTGTAGGAATGTATAAAAGAATTTCATTGTGTTTTGTTGGATCTACACTAAATTATATAAGTGCAAGAATGGAAAGATTAACATAGATATATTAAAAGTGAGAACTAAATACATGTATTGTGATTGATAAAATTAGAAAGAAGTATTAAGAGAGAAAAAAGAAGAGCTAATTAAATTTTACATTATCATAAATTCCTAGTACAAAAAGAAGACTTATGCTTTTTCTAACAAACTTCAATCTTCATAATAACAAATTCTAATAAGTTGGATAGATTGAATTATTTTTTGTCAAGGACTAAGTATCTAAAAGTAAAAGCAACACTTGATGTAAATAAAATCATGTAAGGGAAACAAGTTATACAACACATTAACTTTATAAAAAAAAATTCAAAATTTTCAAATCACCTAATGAATCTGACTACAGCATATACACATGGTCATTATAGAAGTAACTTATTAAGTTTATGATTAAAACATTTGCTGCACCCTAAGTAAATCTTATTATCATTTTGTAAACAACCTGCCTTATCAGGTGAACTTACTACTTACACCAAGCTTTGATCAATATCTGCTCCTGTCTTTATACTTAAACAAACGGACTATTGATGCTGTTCACAAGCGATTGAAACAACATTCCTCATATTCCTCATATATTATAAAATCGCTTGTAACAGAGTATTTCGAAAAAATTAAGGAGGTACGTTTTGCAATTTTTTCTACGTTTCTTCATATTTACAACATTGGAGGCACCAAAATGTATCATAGAAACTTGTGAAATGGTCTAGAAGAATCCAGATAGCTCTGCTTTAGGAGGCACCGCTTCAATATCAGCAGTATTTCTAAGAGAAAGCTTCACTGGGTACCTACTCCTGTCTGCAAGGTTTCCATTACATCTAAATAGACAATGTGCAGAAAGCTCCAGTTCGATCTGTCGGGACAGTCACAGAAAATTGCTCATGGGTCGATCATTCGATGCATCTCAGTGAGATGCCCCACATGCTATCCTGCTTTCTGTTGAATGAAAGAAAGAAAGACAGAATGATAGAAGACATTCCTTACAAGTTTCTGAAAGTAGTATTAGCAGGAAGAATGTATTCATCGACTACGACCTGCGAAGATGCAACCTGATGATCAAACCCCACAAAGCAACAACGATCAGTTTCGCAAGATGAGTTTACCTCGTATGACGTGATGGGTTGTGACAAACTGCGACGCGTCGGGATTGGGAAGAGGGCCGTCGGAGCTTGCAGATCATGATGAACTCCACCCGATTCCCTTCCAATAGTTTCCAGTGCATGAGGGGAAGCGATTTGGAAGGGAAACGGAGAGAGTGTATGATGACATTCAAAGCTGTTCTAGCGAAGCATCTCCGCGCTACTAGACATGCAGGTTCTCATACAAAATGGGTGGAGTCAAAAGAACAGTCTCCGCGTTGCGTGACCTGAACGCAACGAAGGCAGAACTGAGGGAGGTGCAAACCCTAACAAGACTATACTCCTGCCCAAAGTGGAGAGAAGCATTTGCTGTGCTGCGGAAGGCGAACCCAAACTCAAGCTTGCTGCTCGTGCAGGCCACATATCAAAGGAAACCCTCCGCCCTGCAACAGTGACCAATCTGACTTCAGACGACAGCATCATCATGTTGCAAGAGGAAAAGGAATAACCCTCCGCGACTACCTAGAAACGGTCGATCCCGTGATCGAAAGCAGAACAGTCAATCTGTTCGCCACAGAAAAGCCAGCGTCCAACACTGAGAACGTAGGAATGGGTCAATCTAGCAGCCGTTTAGGAACACCGACAAAGCACTCCAGTCGTGCTTTCACATGTCCAGCGATTCCGAATCTTCACCTACTTCAGCCACGCTATCAAGTCAAAAGGGATGGCGACGACGCGGCTCGGCAGCACGAATCCGAGGGCGGTAGCAGCTGTCGCACATTTGCAAAAGCTGGTTAGCAACTCTCCGGAACACATACACACGGAGCCCCACACGGGATCTTGAGCTGTGAACTGAGCCGCTCCGATGCAACCCAACATCCACAGAGCCCGAAAATCTAAAGTAGCAGGCGATTTTGGGGGAGGGGGGAGCAAAGCAAATCCTGAGCTTCAGATCGGCGATTGGTATCGTTCATCGTGCGGCGAAATCGGTGTTGGGGCAAGCATAGAACACGGAGTTACGCGAGTGTGGTACGGGATAGAACGGAAAAGGACTACGGACGGGTACGGGTCGTAGCCTGGAAGCCCGGCTTGTGGACCCCACAACCGCGGTGCAGCGACCAATTCGTCGAACCGGTTTGCGTGATCGTGAACCCTACTTCTGGATTTGCTCACCGGTTCGGACCGAAGCTCCCTACCCGCGCTTTTTCTACGCACCCGCGCCATGGCAACATAAAGCTAAAGCGGGCTTTGCAGCCACTTGTTATTGAGTGATAAAGATACAAGCGAGTGAATGTATATTTCTCTGCCCTACAGCCAGAATGCCAAGACCAAATGTTAGTATTAGCTCAGGTGTGGGAGCTTTTTAATAGTTTTAATTTTTTTATTTTTTATTTTATTTTTGTTGAGGTGTGGTTCTACATATTCTATTGTATTCTCGAAGGGTGAATGAAATTGCGGTAGTGACTTTGTTTTGAGGTCAATCTGTTGATAAAAAGAATATGTTTGATGTTTTGTGTCCGAACTGTCTGGGTACATGCATCTGTAACCGACTAGCACCCATTTTTCTTTTTCTTTTTTCTTTTGACATGACTGATGTCTCAGAAGATGGTTCCCCATCAAAAAAAATGATTTGCTTGAAGTGGAAAGCTTATCAAGGGCCACTAGAAAGAGTGATTTGACCAAAAACATTGTTGAAGATGGAGGTACACCGCTTCCAAAGACCTTTGATTGTTGAACAAAATAGCCAAAGAGATTAGGAGACAAGTAGATTATACTCTCAATTGTTTGTTTTGTCTCACATTCTTATTTATTTTTATTTCTTTTCTTTATTTGCTTAGTTTTGTGGAAAATTTTATAATTTTATTGAATACTAATTATAAGGAGAAAAACGTTTTTAGAATCTAAAGCCAATATAAGACTTATAACATATAATCTACTTAATAGTATCAAAGAATAAATTAGATGATAGAGCAACAATAAGAGAGAGAAAAAAAAAAAACTTACTATCTAATTGAAACAAAGGTTATAAGATCTTTTTTGGAATAAGTGATAGTAAATGTTTTATATTCTTTGATTAACTATATATTTTTTTATTATTTTAATATTCTATTCTATTAATAAAAAAATTTATAGAATTATTTAAATCTAAAAATATATTTTATAAAATATTTTTAGATAATTATGAAGTAGACCAAAAATTTTAGTAGTAAATATCTTTGACATAAAAATAATAAAAATAATTTAGAATAGTAGTAAAAATTATTATTTTTTATGAAAAAAATATTAAATTGATAATTATTAATAATTTTTATATATACATAGTATTAAAGACATGAATAATAATAGAATCCAAAACATAATATATTCATGTATCATTGAAGAAGACAAAAAGTAAAGAAAGAAGAGATAGTTGTAAGATAAAAAAAATAAAAATAACTATTGCCAAATATAAAGAGATTAGGAAGTCTTAAACTAAGATAAGAACACAAAAAAAAGTATTGATAAGACTAAAGATGGCCTTAGTCTTGCCTCCACATGTATTAGCTACTAAGGAGGTCTTATAAAAGCTTCCTAAGAACTACAAGGCTTATGACCTAAGCATCTAATTGTAGGTTGTTTCCAATATAACTTCCTAAAAGTAAAAAGCTTGTGGTTTAAGTTTCAATAGCCACATGTCATATCTATAAAAGTCTAAATATCTAAGCTATATTTGAAAAACTTCTTTGAAGCTTATTAAGAAAGATATTATTTTTTTAATGTATTTTAATATATTTCTATTTACTTAAGTAATATAGATATTTATTACATATAAAGACTAATTTAAATTTTATAATTCTAAAATATAAATTTAAATTAGAATTTTAATTTATTTTATTTCTATTAATATTTTTAAAGAAATAAAGATAATATAAGTTATCAAATAAAATTAGATTATATTATAAATATTACTAAAAATATCTTAAATAAAAAAAGAATTAAAGGATATTAGCTTGATTTTACATTTAAAAAATTTATTATTAAGTTTTTATTAAATATAAATAAAGTTGATAAAAAATTATTTGATTTTATTTTTAATATATATATATTATATTATATTTTTAATATTAAAAATAATTGACAATTAATAATTGAAAATTGAATTTTAAAGATAAAAAAGATAAAAAAATTGTTAAATTTTTTGAAGAAAGCAAAGCTTGAAGTCACAATTCTTAGCATCAGCAAGGTTGTATACAAAGAGAAGTGTGGAGTAAGATGTCTCTCACTTCCAACATCCATTACTTATAGGTGGTGGTTGCTGCCCTTAACAACAACATCCATCCTTTCACTTTTATATTCATCAATAGATATACCAAGTATATCCTTTAACATCTTATCTTCTATGTGGATATATCTTTAGCATATCTAATATGCTCTTAGGATCCTTTGGCATCTCACCTATCTCAAGTATATCCTAAGGCATCTACTTATACTCTTACGTAGTCTCTGGATCTTCCTTAGGATATCTTTTATCCCTTTGACCTTATCTCGTGGCCATTGGCTTTGTCCCTTGTTCATAGGATGGCTTTTCCAATCACCAAGAGACAATCTTTTGACCATTAATAACCTACCTAAGGTAATATCCATTACTTGGTAACTTATTCTACTATTATCTATTTACCTTAATATATCTTAACACTCCCACATTGGTATTGGTCAAAGGCTTTTCAAGCCTAATGCCTTTATCAACTCGTGGTGTCTATCTTTTATTAATGCCTTTGTAAGCACATCAACAAGCATGTCTCTTGTAATACAATACTTCATACCTATTATGCCATCTTCAATCTTCTTTTGTATGAAATGATATTGAACATCAATGTGCTTGGTTCTTGAATGGTACTTTGGATTTTTGGCAAATGTAAGACATCCTTGATTGTCACACATTATTGGAGTTGCTTCAATTTACACTAATCCAATGTCTTCTAAGAGTTTTCTTATCCAACAAGCCTCCATTGTACAATGACTTGCTGCCATGTACTCAGCCTCCATAGTTGATCTTCCAATGGTAGGTTGTCTCTTACAATTCCAAAAAATGGCTCCCACTCCAATAAAGAATACATACCCTGTTGTGAATCTTCTATCGTTTGCATCACCAGTCCAATCCGCATTACAATATCCTTGTAAGTCAATGTTCTTACCACTAAGACACAATTTGAAGTCCTTTGTATCTTTTAAGTACCTCAATATCCTCTTTACCATTGTCGAATGCAAAGGCCCAGCCTTAGACATGTGCTGGCTCACAACACTCACCGCATGCGCAAGATCCACTCTTCTGGCCACCATTGCATACATAAGTGAGCCAACTGCTGCATTGTATAGAATACTTTGCATTTCACCTTCAACTTGGACAAATTCCTCATCCGTGAGCTTCATCAACTTCAAATTGGCCTCCAAAGGTGTTCCAATGGACTTGCACTCTTCCATATTGAATTGTTTCAACACTTCTTCAATGTACTTACTTTGGCTCATTATAATAGTCTTGTTGCCACGATCTCTTGCAAACTCCACTCCTAAGCAATAGTGCAGCTCTCTCAAGTTACTCATTTTATACTCTTTTTCTAATATGGCCTTCATCCAATTCATCTTCTCCATATTGTTAGCCAAGATGATCAAATCATCAACATAGAGAATTACAATCAGTAAGAACTCTTTAGATTGCATCACATACAATGAATGATCAGCCTCACTCCTCAAAAAACCTTCATTGACAAAAAATGTGTTAATACGTTGGTACCATGCTCTTGGTGATTGCTTCAACATATACAAAGATTTCTTCAATTTGCACACAAGGTGTTCTTTGCCTTGTTGTACAAATCCTTGAGGTTGATCCATGTAGATGTCTTCTTACAATTCTCCATTCAAAAAGGCTGTCTTTACATCCATTTGGTGTATTTCCAAGTCCATTGCTACCCCAATGGCTACAATGGTGCTAATCATGGTGAATTTGGCAACGGTGTCGTGTTGTGGTTCGGCTACTATGTGAAAAAAATTGTACATGTATATTTAATATATAATTTATTACTTAGCTAAATGAAAGTCATATCAGTGGATTTTATTGATTATAGAATGTGTCTGGGTTGCTAGTTTAGAAAGGATCTGTTAAAAGGATTATTATTAAGATTTATATGACCTTGTTTTCTTTTCAGTAGTGACTTTTGAAGTTAATTTTATATTGATAGTAACTTGTATATATCTTAAGTCACCTATGTTAGACATTGGTGATCCTTAAGATCTTATTTACTTCTTTTATTTGGTGCTTAAAGCACCAAGTATGTAAATCTTATAAGAAGAAGGGTTAGAAAAGGGTTTTTAGTGTAAAAAGGGTAGTTTGGCCATCCATGTGGATGAATAGAGGTGGATGATAGAAATCTCTATTCTAATTGGCCAAAAATCATGCCCAATGGGCTTCAAGGAGGCTGCCCGAGGGTTTATTAGGAGTTAGGGTTTGTTTTTCGAAGGGAGTCGAACATCAGAGGCTTGGATCATCAGGTTTAGGTTTTTGGGTATGGTTTAGGTGCAAATCTTGCATGATTTGGACTTTTAATGAAGAAGTTATAGGCGCTCAAAGTTAGGGTGTCGATTTTGGACCTACTGTCACTCTTTTGGATATATCTCGCGCAAACAAAGAGCAATCAAAAATCGGCGACTGGGGTTGGAAAGCGCACTTTCTTGGCTACACTTTTTACATACAGCTCGATAAAATCCAAGCTAGGGTCAAGGAGATATTGCGAGTTGAAGTCAGTGCTTGTAAGCTAAAGGCAGTAAGTGACTCTGCTTAACTAGCAATTACATTTTGAGCTATATCTTAGTCAATTTGATAGACTTTTGGCTCAAAATTTTCAGGAGTATATATGTTTATGTCACAAGACTATGTGCAAAAATTTTGTGGCATTAGGGTTTTGGGTTTGTGAGATATAGTGCTCGGGTGTCTCTGAGCTAGGGTTTTAAGCACCTGCTAAGGGGTTTGAGATATCGAACGATAGGAAGTATATTTGCGGTTGAAATTTTTTTGTGGAAAGGTGGATGTATAGAGCCATGATATGATTTTGATATATAGATGAGTCTTTAAAAGGTTTTTAAGGATTTTCTACATATCATAGAGAAAACTTATATACAAACCTACTTAAAAATAAGAGGTTTTAATCATACAAAACTTTTTTCTTATATTATCGTGTGTATTTGTCCTTCTTATTAAAGACAAATAATTCATTAGAGTTTAGCCAATAAATATTAAGTAAAATTCTCTACAGCTAGGTACCCGGTGTATTCTTAGATAGAAGTTCACGCCACGCGACAACGGGTGTATAAGTCTCATTGAAATCAATACTAGCAACTTGTCAGTATCCTTTGGCAACTAATCTTGCCTTGTGCCTCACCACCACATCCATTGTATCTCTTTTAGTCCTAAACACCCACTTACAACCAACACTAGATCAATTTGGTGGAAGAGAAGCCAATTCCCATATACCATTGTTTATGAGAGATTGGTACTCTTCTTCCATAGCCTTCTTCTACTTGATTGCATCTTGGGACTTCAAAGCATCACACAAAGACAATGAATCAGCAAGAAGAGCCACATTTGCATGTTCTTCACTTATTTAAAGAAAGATGTGATTCTTCCATCATTCACCAAGTGGTGTTCTTTCTCTCAAAGGATATCTTCTTTCATTTGAAGAAGAATATTCACCTTGCTCTTTTTTAACCTTCTTTTCTCTTAAAACTTGTCTTTTCTCATTCGAAGGTTGATACTCCTCATCATCATTGTTATCATCTTCAACACTTTCATTTCTTTCATTGCTGATTTTAGCAATTGTAAAAACCTTCATCTTTTCAATCTTCTTCTCATCTTCAATTACATCTCCACCATCTTCATCATCTTTATTGTCTTTATTGTCTTTCTTTACTGAATTTAAAGATGTGTCTACAAATACACCATTATTCCCACTTGGACACATCTCCAAGTGCTCACAAGCACTCTTATGCTCCAAAAATTCTACATCACGACTTTTGATGATCTTTTTAGTATCCAAACACATTAGCCTATATGCTTTGGTACCTTCATAATATCCCAAAAATATACACTTTGTACCTTTTGCATCAAGCTTGGACCTCATACAATCTGATGTTTTTGCATATGCAATGCATCCAAAGGTCTTCATGTGTGAAATACAAGGTTGTCTTCTACTCCAAATCTCTTGTGGTGTCATTGATGCAAGGGTACTTGTTGAACACCTATTCCTTATATATACAACATTCACCACAGCTTCCACCCAAAACTCATAACTAAGGCTTTGAGCATGAAGCATGCTCCTTGCCATCTCTACAATGCTTCTATTTATCCTTTCAACAATACCATTTTGTTGTGGAGTGTACGGAGTTGTGGTTTGTCTAGCAATTCTTTCATTCTTCAAATAAACATCAAATTACTTAGATATATACTCACCTCCATTGTCCATCCGCAATACCTTGATCTTGCACTCACTTTGTTTCTCAACAAATGCTTTGAACTCCTTAAACTTCCAAAAGCACTTATTCTTGGCTTTAAGAATGTAGATCCAAATCTTTCTTGAAAAGTCATCAATGAAAGTGAGGAAGTACCTTGCTCCTCCAATACTTGTGGTCTTCATAGATCTACATACATCAGAATCGATAATCTCCAATAACTTTGTAGCACGTATTGCTACCCTACTTAGAAATGAAGCCTTTTGTTGTTTGCCTTGTATGCAACCTTCACATACAAGTTGCATTGCATTTTGACTTGTTTTGCCAAGGTCTAAACTATTTACCATAGACTTGAGTTCTATCATGCTTTTTATGTTCAAATGGCCAAGGCGACGATGCCATATGTTCAACTTGTCTTCATTGGATGTAAATTCAGCAAATGCAGCTATTTCCATTGTATTTACCTTCTTGCAATTGAGGTAGTACAAATTTCCCTCTCTAGAACCTTTGGCAACCATGTTTCCACTCAAGATTCTTACAAAACATCCATTCATGTTGAATTGAACCATAAAACCTCCCATTACAAGTTTACTCACCGAAAGTAGGTTTTGCTTCATCTTTGGTACATGGAGGACGTCTTTAAATCTGATCCTATTGATTTGTCCATTTACCACCACCTCCACCATAATGGATCCAATTCCAATGGCTTTACATGTACCACTATTTGCCAAGACCACATTTGATACTGGAATTGCTTCATATGTGTCAAATGAACACTTATAAAATGTCATATACTTAGAACATCCTGAATTGACAATCAATCTTGCCATAGCAGCCATAGAGGTTCCATTTGATGCCATGAATGTATAATCTTGTCCTCCAAACTCATGTTGCACGTTATTTGTATTCTCTCTCTGCATCTTTTTGCCTTTGTAATAATTTTGAGAAAAATGTCCTATTTTGCTACAAATGAAGTAAGTTTTGACATTACCTCGTTGGCTTGAGTAGTTGCCTTTGCCTTGACATGAGTAGAGTACTGAATCTTCACCTTGAGGCTCCTTTTTTTTCTTCTTGGTCACTTCATGGGCAAGTCTTGCCATGACATAGTCCATAGTAAGTTGCTTTAAGTGAATGGATTCCAAAGCCACAATAAGGTAGTTGTAGGACTCTGGCAAGCTTATAAGTAGAGTCATAACAACATCACACTCTTCTAAGGGCTTGTCTACAATTGCAAGTTGATTTGCAAGTACCTTCACTTAGTTGATATAAGCCATAAGATCTTCACCTTCTTCCATCTTGCAAGTAAAGAACTTCCTCTTTGTATAGATGATGTTGGATAAGTTTTTGCTCTCATAGATATTATAAAGAGTCTTCCATGCTTCTGCTAGTTCTTTGTAAGAAATAATATGGGAGAAGTTGGCTTCATCAACATTGGTTGCAATTAATCCAAAAGCCTTCTTTTCACGACGTTTGTACTCCTTCTTCTCCTTCATATCAGCATCCATGCTTAGAAGCTCTTCACTTTCATCTACAATATCCCAAAGATCTAAAGAAGCCAACAAAAGTTCCATTTATACCTTCCAATGCTAGAAATTCTTACCTCTAAATTTCTCAATTGCTCTCAAGCCTTCACCCTCACTTGAAGCCATATCTAAGAAAGAGATGTATTAAAGAAGATCAAGAGAAGTAGTCTTAAAGCTCTCACAATCAGCAAGAAGGTATTGCTGCCTTACAAATCCAGAATGCTCTTTTTGTGAATAAATTAATATTTGTATTCTCACAACACTCTCAACTTCACTTCTAAGACTTCTTACAAGTCCTATAAAGCATATACACGTCTCAAATCTGATGTTCCACTCTCATATCACTTTAATGCTCATAAATCACCTCTAAGCACTATAAGAGGTCTTTTAAGCATTTTAAGCTTCTTTAACAAAAGAAACTACAAAGTTAGTCCACCAAAGATGTAATTTCAGCAACAAACACAACATTAGTGTTCTATAACATCACTTTAAGATGTAAATAAAATCTCAAATCCAAAATGCACTTAACAACAAATAAGAGCAAAATAAGATCTAAATCTAGATCTGAATCTTAAAGTTGGGAGTTTCTAAACCTCAACATCAACAACAACAATATGATCAACTCCACACATCAACAAAGACTTCAAAGCACTTGAAAACTCACAAGTGAAGGTGAATGGGCCCATAACCTTTTGAAGAAAACAAAGCTTGAAGTCACAACTCTTAGCATCAGCAAGGTTGTATACAAAGAGAAGTGTGGAGTAAGATGTCTCTCACTTCCAACATCCATTACTTATAGGTGGTGGTTGCTGCCCTTAACAACAACATCCATCCTTTCACTTTTACATTCATCAATAGATATACCAAGTATATCCTTTGGCATCTTATCTTCTATGTGGATATATCTTTAGCATATTCAATATGCTCTTAGGATCCTTTGGCATCTCACCTATCTCAAGTATATCCTAAGGCATCTATTTTATATTCTTATCTAGTCTCTAGATCTTCCTTAGGATATCCTTTATCCCTTTGACCTTGTCTCATGGCCCTTGGCTTTGTCCCTTGTTCATAGGATGGCCTTTCCAATCACCAAGAGACAATCTTTTGACCATTAGCAACCTACCTAAGGTAATATCCATTACTTGGTAACTTATTCTACTATTATCTATTTACCTTAACATATCTTAACAAAACTATTATATTTAAAAATATTGAATTAAAGTAATTATTAAAATATTACTAAAGATTATAGATATAGAAATCTAATCATTATTCTAATTAATTATGATTTAGAGATAAAATCTATATCTAAAAAATTTTACAAAAAATAGAAGTGATTAAATAATATGGAATGTGGATGGACAATATGAATAAGTAATAATACTTGAGGTGAGTTATATGGTGTTTGTTCAAATATAAAAATATAAATTGGTGATATTATAAAAAAGTATAATTTTTTTTTTAAAGTAGAATATCCTATCTACTTATTAAAAATATATATATATATATATATAATTTCTCACTATGCCGTTATGAAAGAATAAAATTCATCTTCTAATCTAAATTACAAGGTTATCTCAATTAAAAGTTACTATTGATTATTCTTATAATTAAAAATTATAATCAATGGAAAGAAAGAAAAAAGAAAAAAGAAAAAAGAAAATCTATTCAATCAAAATAAAATATATGTTGTTTATTAGATTTTTAATTGATAATTGATAATTGATAAAAAATAAAAATAAAAATTAGATATCAATGTAATTAATTATTTTAAAATATTTAATGATATAAAAAATATAAATATTAGAATTATTATAAATAATTTATAATAATGTTAAAAATAAAAAATATGTAAAAAAATAAAAAATCAAGCTAATTATAATTTACTTTAAGAATAATTTTTTTTAGTGATTGAAGGTGTAAGCTTCATTAAGACTCACAAGTAATGCAAAATATGCTCCAAAGGGGCTTTGAAGCCTTAATCTTATTAATCTATCTACTTTCAAGGTATTACAAACCATATGAAACTAATATATCAAATTTCCGATTAGCTATTGGATATATTAGTTTTTTTAGTAAAACTATTTATTTTTAAAAAATTAAACTTTACCATAGTATTTAAAAACACTTAATTATCTCAAAAAGCATGTGAGATCTTTAAATCTTATTTTAATTCTTAATAATAGCCTCTAAAATTATAAAAATGGTAATATAAATTTATGGTTATAAAAAATTACTAATATATGATAAAAGAACCTTATTTATTTAAAATATTTTATATTTGTAAAGATACTTTAATTATTAATTTAAAAAAAAGAAAATAATAAATAAATAAATAAATAAATAATAATCATAATATATCTAAAGTAAGAAAGAAGAAAAATAAAAAATAAAAGAAATATATACTTATAGAAAATTCTTTTTAAAAATTCTTAAAAATGCATCATCAATAGTATATGATTTTTTAGAGTGTATATTATTTTAAATTATATTTAAAGAATAAAAAAATTACTAGGAATAAAATAAAATATCTATAGTTTGTTAAAAAATATATAAAATTTATAAAATTTATGTTAAGAAAATAGATGTTTATCTAATGTGTAGAATCAAAAAAATTATATAATATACACCATGGCTATGGCTTTATATACCTTTGCAATATATTCTTTTTTTCCTTGTAATAAAAGCTTAATTTTTTATAAAATTCAATAGTTTTGATTTTTAATAAAATATTATAAAAAAATAATTTTTATTGTAATGTCTAATATATATATGTTGATATAAAGTATTCTACTTTTAATTCATTAAAATTATAATCAAGCCATTTAAATATTTTTATTTAATAATTAAATAGATTATATTATAATCATATCATCCAAAAAATATGATATATTTTTCGAATGAATTATATAATAGGTTGTATTATTGTTGTATAGTTGTGAATATAATATCTCTTTAATCAAATAATTTTATTAAAGTCTTATATACTTTTAATAGTTATAAATTTGTAATATTATTTCTTTCATATTTTTATTAAATAAATATTAATTTCTTAAAGCTATTAAAAATATTTTGACAAAAGATGAAATATTTAATATTATAATAATTCTAAAATCTATCTTATTATTGATATTTGAAACTATTAATAATGATTATAGCAAAAAATTAATTTATTTTGTACTAAAATATTTTCAAAATTAGTACAAAATATATTCTTAATGGCTAAATAGATCCAAGAATAGAAAATAATTAGTACTTGTGTTAACATTGAATTTAGACCTCTAATATTTAATAATTATAACATGATAATATCTTTTAGAAAAACTTTCTAAAAGCTTCATAGATGCAAATTCACCTTTATACATATCTATAGGTGATTGATAAATTAAAAACTTGGCCAACAAGCTAGTCACAAGTTGCACATATTGATAGCTTAAGGAACAAGCTAAATACATGGTGCACATGTAGGAAACTTGTCTTGCAAGTTTGACATATATCTTGCAAATTGGACACATATTAGAGGTCCTATAGAACGTCGCTGTCGTACTGAAATTGCTTACAATATATAAAATCCACTCAAAATACATAATATGTTTATAGATTTAGATATGTGTTAGAATGGTTAGTAAAATAAATTAAAGAGATTGATAGAAGAAACTTTATTTTATTTTTACTTGTTTTGATTATAGTATTTAAAAATTATAAGATCTAAATGATTAGTATGAAGCCTTGAGAGAAGGTGGGAGCCTAAGGATGAAAGTATAAGCTAGTAGGAGGCTAATTGGGAGGGATGAAATGAAGGCATGGTCGGATGAAGGCAAGGAATGGGAAACTTCATCCCTATTGGTCGAATACCATGCCCAATGGGCTTTGAGGAGGCTGCCCGCGACCTTAACAAGGGTTTCGGCGACTTCAAGGAGGCCATTAGAAAAACAAAGACTAGGGTTGTAAAGTTTAGGATTTTGGGTACAATTTGTGTACAAAAATTAGAGGATTTGGAGTTAGGGTAAAGAAGTTATAGCCATTTGAAGATAAGGTGTCAATATGAGACATATTGTCACTCTTTTGAGAATTGGAGGAGTTGTATGAAAGCTTTTGGAGATCGGAAGGTGCGGCTAGAGAGAAGATTTCAAGTTCTATACCTAGTGTGGAAGAATTACTACATTTTGAGTTTTGAAGAAGGAGTTATTGGGAGTCAAAGACAGCAGATTGAATTCCAAGGCAGTAAGTAGGTTGTTTTGTTGATAGTGATGGGGTTTGTCATATCTTGAGTTTCTGGACGAATTTTTGTCTCAAAATTTCTAAGAAGGTGTATGATTATGCTTAAAAGCTATACATCAAAGTTTCATAGCATTTGGACTTTTAGATTGTGAGATATGAAGACTTTAGTACATAGGTGTTTGTAAACAAGGATTTAAAGCTACTGCTAGGGTTTTGACGATATCTAAAGATCGATAATGAATCAACGGTTGAAATTTGTGGTGATAGTTTTGAACACTATATTAGTACTTTTTTTAAATTTGAAGTAGATTTGGACGGTTGGATTGAAAGTTATGGATTATTGAAGTTCGGAAAAAATTCCCTTCCTACGGGGGAATGAGGGTTTAGAATATTTTGTTATGTTTTGAGTGGTTTGAGGAAATTAGGCTTATGTATTGGGTGTAATAGCCCTATGAAGATGTCTTTTATATAAACTTGGGGGTTTTATTATACTTGAATCTTGCTTGAGTAATTAGTGGCAGCCAGAAGCCCAACGCTTTCTTGAGGCAGATTCTCTCTACCCCGACACCGCTATATAGCTCTTAGGTAGATAGTATATATAAAAGCAAGAGTAAAGCCTTCTTCATTCTTGTCAATGCCTTTTTTGTTCTTAGTCTTATTTCAAGAGCCTCTAGTCTTCTTATCTTTGGCAATAGATATTCTATTTTTGATATTATTCCATCTTTTAGAGATTTTCTATTCTTTTGAATAACACGAGAGTGTATTGATATTTTATTCCTTTACGATTCATGTCTTTGACAATTTGATAAGAATGAAGAATTTATTGTTCTTATTTTGTATTTAAGAAGTAAGCAAATTACTCCATTTCTGTTGTTGTATTTGAAGGTTGTACTCTATGCACCTTTAAACTAACATTTTTTATTTTCTAACCTTGATTTTTTTTTTTTGAAAGAGAGTGGATCACCCTTTCTTTTAAAAAAATTTATTTGATATTAAAGGTTGCAAATTATCTTCCTCTAATTTGAATTATAGGATTATTAATTTATCTAAGATAGAAGGAAAGATCATAGATGCTACACTTAGTAGAAGTGAGAATAGATTTGTAATTATTACAGATCTTCAAGAACTTGTCAATATTCTTAAGATGGAAATTTCACAAATTACTAATATTGATCATATAAATACTATTCCTATCTCTATGAAAGAAGTCCAAAGCCTATGCCAAAAAATTGTACAATTAAAAGAAGCAAGTAAATTAGCCTCACAATCAAATTCAAGAAGCTTTATTTCTATAAGTATAAAAGAAGCAAAGATTAGTATACCTGAGAAGTTTGATGGAACAAGATCAAATTTTAAAAAATTTTACAACAAATCATGCTATATTTAAAGTTGCATCCTTTCTAATATCTCAATGGATTTATTAAAGTTGGATTTATAAGCATATTTCTATTTAGAAAGGCTCTTTCTTTGTTTACACCTTTGATGGAAAAAGATTCACAATTTTTTTATGATTTAAGCTCATTCCTCAAAGTGTTTACAGCCACATTTGCAAAAAGTGATTAAAAGAGGATAATAGAGACAAAGCTCTTATCTTTACAACAAAGATTATGGTCAGCCACAACATATGTTGCAAAATTCTAAAACCTTGCTTGCAATATAGACTGAAACAACAAAGCCTCCATCAATCAATTTTATTATGGGTTGAAGGATAATGTCAAAGATTTGTTACTAATAATGCTAAAAGCAGACTCTTTGAAATAATTTATTACTCAAGTTATTGCATGCAACAATTGATTATTTGAAAGGCATTAGAAATATAAATTCGATTGAAAGAAAATAAATCAATTAATGATAGCAATTCCTAAATTTTCAGAAACTTATTTGACAAAGCTAGAATCAATACAAATTGATGTGGTATGTTATAAACCTCTCACCAAATAGGAAAAGACTTGACATACTCAAGAAGATTTATACTTATATTATAGAAAAACAAAGCATACTACTCAATATTATCCAAAGAAGCAATGCAATTATAAAATGAAGAGTATAATCACTAAAAAAGATAATGTGTTGAAAAATGAATTTTTCCAACTACAATAGAGACTGGGCGGTTAGAATCATGTACAATACCTTATAAAGGTCCTATTCTCTCCTCAAATCTCTCATCTTGTTTTACAATAGATGTATTTTTAGGACCTAAAAATAACAAAGTCTTTGTCTTATTAGATTTAGGAGCCTTAACTTGTTTCATAGACAAAAACTTTGTCAAAAAATAAGAAATATCTCTAGTCAAAAAAACTAAATCCGTACAAGTAGAAGTTATAAATGGTTCTCTGTTATCTTCTAGAGATATTATCTATGAGACTATTCCTTTAGATATAGCAATTAAGGGATATAATAGCATAATAATATTTAATGTGATTAAATCTTCTTCTAATCTAATTATTTTAAGATTATTATATTTAAAAATATATAATCTTTAAATAGATTGAACTGCATGTAATCTTGATTTTTATTATAGTTTAATTTAAAAATCCATTAGTCAAATAGATATACATAATTCTAATATATCCAAATTCTTACTGATAGGTGAAAAAGCTTTTGATAGGTTAAAAACTTAATCAACAAGGTAGTCACATTGTCGTATTGAAATTTCTTATAGTATATAAAAATTAATTTAAAAATATAATATATTCATAAATTCTAATATACATTAAAATAGTTAAAAAAATAAATTAAAGGGAGTTGATATAAAAAACTTTATTTTAGATTTTTATTTAATTTGATTATGGCATTTAAATTATATAAGACCTAAATATTTACTATAAAGTATTGAGAGGCAATAGGGATCCAAAGAAGAAGAATTAAACTACTAAGAGGCTTATTTGGAAGGATAAAAATAAATTGTGGATGAATGAAGGAAAGAGATGAAGTTCTTCATTCCTATTGGTCAATAGTCATGTCCAATAGGCTTTGAGGAGGCTGCTTGCAACAAAAACAAGAGTTTTGGCAACTTCAAGGAGAGCATTTGAAAATCAAAGACTAGAATTAGAAAGTTTATTTTTTTTATTATAATTTTGTATTATAAGAATCAAGAGATTTGGAATTTTTATGAAAGAGGAGTAGGCGCTTGAAATTAAAATGTACAAATTGTATCTACTGTCATTCTTTTGAAGATTGGAGGAATTGTACGAGAGCTTTTAGAGATCAAAAGATGTGGTTGGAGAGGTGGTTTCAAGATCTATATTTGATAAGGAATAATTATTATATTTGAAATTTTAAAAAAGGAGATATTGAGAGTCAAAAATATCAAATTGAATTCCAAGGCAATAAGTAGGTTGTTTTGTTGATAGTGATGGGGTTTGCTATATCTTGAGCATCCAAATGAATTTTTGTCTAAAAGTTTCTAAGAATATATATATTATTATATTAAAAAGTTATATATTAAAGTTTTATAGTATTTAAACTTTTAATGTAATATGAAAAATTTAGTACTCAAGTGTTTATAAACAAGGATTTGAAGCTATTGTTAGGATTTTTGCAATATCTAAAGATTAGTAATGAATCAATAGTTGAAATTTATAATAGTAGTTGTTAAGAATACATCAATACTGAATGTAAATTTTGAATGGATTTTGATAATTGAATTAAAAATTATGGATTATTGAAGTTCAAGAAAAATTCTCTCCTTATCGAGGTTTTAGAATATTTATTATATTTTGAATGTTTTGAAGAAATAAAACTTATGTATTATGTATAATAACCCTATGAGAAAATCTTTTATATAAATTAGGAGGTTTTGTTATACTTGGATCTTAGTTGAGTAATTAGTGGCAGCCAAGACAAATTCTGTCTACTACGATAACATGTTGTATATGTTGATAGTTTATAGAATAAACTAAATACGTGGCGCATATGTAGGAAATTTGTCTTATAAGTTTGACATATATCTTGCAAATTGGACATGTATTGGAGGTCCCATAGAATGTTGTCATGTAGCTCTTAGGTAGATAATATATTTAGAGAGATAAGAGTGAAGCTTTTTTCACTCTTTTCAATGCCTTTCTTGTTATTAGTCTTGTTTCAAGAGTCTCTAGTCTTCTTGTCTTTGGCAATAGCTATTCTACTTTTAATATTATTCTATCTTTGAAAGATTTTCTATTTTTTTTAATAACATGAGAGTGTATTGATATTTTATTTTTTTATAATTCATGTCCTTGACATAATGTCTATGCATTAATCCAAGTTGGTGGATGGACTAGTATAAATAATTGCCAATAAAATATTATCAATACTTATTAGTGGAATAGTTTGAATACTTGGATAAGAGAGAAATATAAAAATCCACCAATTGAACCTCTAAAATTATATATATATATATATATATATATATATATATAATTAATCAAAATCAATTTGGTTTTTTAAATTTTTTTCTAAATTTTTTTTTGAGTTAGTAAGTCACATAATTTGAATAATAAATAAAATTAATTTGTTTCAAAATAATAACATAATATATGGTCCTTAAATTTTAAAAAATTATACTAGAATATTGATAGATATGCATGTAGCTTGTAAATCCTTGCTTCTTAAAGATTCCTTCAAAATGAAATTATTTGGATTATCTTTAGATAGACTATAAATTAATTAGATGCCTCCTTCCACAATTTCATTGAACTATTGTTTTTTAAAATCAATATCATTATCATCATAAAATTTTATTTTTATTTTTTGAGTGTAGACCCCTTAGGGATCCACAATAAGAGAACTTATATTGTTGTTTCTTTTATCTTATTACCATTGTCTCAAATTTGTTGTTTGAAATATGTCTCAATCTTTGTAGAAGGCATTATGTATATTGGCTTGCTTGGTTGTTATCCATCCTGTCAAGTTTCTTAGTTTTGTATTGAGAGACATAAAGAAATTTTATCTGCTTCCAAAAACTACTGCCTAAATTGCATGTGCAAGAGCAATCTCTCCTGATGGTTTTTGTAATTTTTTTTCAAACGTTTTGAAAACGAGGGAAAAGCTGTGAGGCAGCAATTTCCGGGGCCACTGGGCATTGTTATCCTCCTCAGTGTCCACACTGATACTGCTCGAATGTCGAAGTGAAGATGCTATTGTGGCACACGAATCCTCCACAAACTTTAGATTCCATTCGAAGCATCCATGCAAAAAGCGCCACCTCCCGTTTCCAAACGTCAAGCTTCCATTAAGTTTCCGACAACTGAGCTCAGTCACTGGAGCAGCTCTTTCGTGGGTGAAATCTAACTATGTTTGCCCTAAAACTGCTAGTTTGCCTCAGAAACGGCGATTTGAGCGAACACCTTCACAACCCAGAGTGGCAGTGCAGGAGAAAAGGCGAGAGCGGCATGCGGTGGTAAAGCCAGTAGGAAGTTAACTGTCGTCACTAACTGTGCAGGGACAGCACAGGGAAAGAATCACGGAGGCTCTGATCGGTAAGCAAAGTGCGGAATCGGTAGTTTCCGGACGACTGACGTGGTACGGGGGACTTCAGCAGTGACCGGCTATCTTTTAATCAAAGATCCGAAACGTGTGGCCTATGTCACACCTTGCCACCGCCGATTGTGATGGAGTAGGTTGTGTTGGGAATCGAGGAAAAGCCGGCATGGTCTGATCACCCAATCAGTGACCAGGGGATTGTGGTGGGGTGCCATCAACGACGACGGCATCCGTCACAAGACACACCTTCTTCCAATCTGACATTCACCGCGTCAGTGGGGGAGGTAACGGGTCATAGTCCGACGAGGAAGATGCGGTATGGGAAGAGCGGCACCGACCAGTGTCAGCGGAGCCGCATGTACAATCCACCGAGATTTCCCTCGCGATTCGATCATTTGATCCGACTAGTGGGTTTGCGGGATGCAAAACTGGTTGGTAAGAATTGCTAGAAGCGACAGATTCACCAACGTCAGGCCTGATTGACCAGTTCTTCCCCGAGCATCTACTTTCTGCAGTTTTGTTTTGATCCAGTTCGTGTTCTTTATATTCATCGTTGGAGTGCGTTGTACGTCTCAGATTACCGATTCAGTAGATAATCATGTAGGGCCTTGTCTGGAACTGTTTTCTTCGCTACTCATCGCCTCGCAAGGGTTCAGTACAAATGCGATCATTGGAATGACTGGTTGTGGTTTCGGCAGAATAACGTCGTGGTGGGTAGCTTGCTCATTGCCGAAGTAGAGTGTTCCTGGTAGTCGCACCGAGTTCTGGAGCTTCTCAGAGTTGTAGGCCAGGAAGTTCTTTTAATTTGTGAGATGTTGCTGTGACCTCTGCGTAATGCGTCTTCAAGCTCAGATTTCCGATTCATCATACACTCTCTCCGTTTCCCTTCCGTACGTCTAAAGTTGTCGATCTTGTGTACCTCGCACATGAAAGACCGGGGAAGGGAATCGTTGTGAGTGCATCATGAACTGAAACCTGTATCGATCGACTAACTCTGCAGCAATGGTTGAGACAGGCTGAGGTTGGCTTGTTGAGATATGACTTAGTGGACTAGCCTAGCAGGAACAGTGTAGCATTGTCTTTCTCCACCTAACAGGGATTGGCACATGATTCATCTTTTTAAATCACACTCGATGCTTTCCTTTAGGTTGACTGATGTGCTGGCTTGAAAAGAGTGAAGGAACATAGGCAACAGCATTCTTATAAGGTACAGTACTGATTACATTTTACAATAATAGTGTGGAAACTCCAGTGCTGAGCCAACTTGAATATGTATCCCAGAAACATAATCAATTTACATTGTACAGATTTGCAGCACAATGCTTTCTATCTTGTTCATGCTTTCTTTTCTATGTTGTGAGGGGAACTTGACAAAGCTGTCTTGTAATCTAAAGTACAACCGAAGTGGTGCAAGCTTCCTACTTCCTGAAGTCTATGAAGTCTATCAGTGTTTTCTTGCTGAATAATTGCTAATGGTTGCAAGTCTGAATTGTATAGAATGGAGTTTTTTAACTGGTTAGTATCATAATGTTTTGGGATTGGTTTTTGACGTGAAGATTTTGTAATATGAGAAACTTTTGGACTGCTAATTAAGTAGCACTTAATTATTGTTTCTCTCATACTGTAAGACTTGTACCATTTCAGGACAAGATAACTTAACAAGAAAACACAAACTCAACTAGTAGTCAAAGAGATTGTGATGATAATATATTGTCCCAAAGTTAAAATTGCAATTTATTAAAATTTGAAAAATAGACTTCCCAAATATTTATTGCTAACATTGTAATTTTTAATATGTGATAGCATTGTAATCCATAATATATGAAAAAATTGTTTTTGAAAAGTTATTAAATTGTAATTTAAACTTTGGGACAATACATTATCGTCACAGTCTCCTTGATTGTGAGTCTAACTTGTGTTTTCTTGTTAAGCAAACATATCATGCAAGAATACAAGTAACTCATGACACTTTGTATATTACACTACAATTGGACCAAATATCCTTTGCAAATCTGCATGTAAGCAATTCTAAAGGAATTGAGGCTTTATTATCTTACAGTAACTCCAAGAGATTTAAACACAACGGGTGATCGTCCTACGACTTGTCAACATTTAAACCCTGAACCTGGACCTGGACAGTAGTAAGTCTGAAATATAGAAGCTCATGCAACTCGAAATCTGCTATCAGCTATTAAAGAATGCACCAAAACTCCAAGTGCATTAGCACACACTCACAGCAGCAGTCGTAGTTTGAAATTTTTCTCTCCTGTATTGCACGTGGAACACTGAACTTCAAGCCTAGCGTAGGTTCGAAGTGTTACTTATGCAACAAATGTTGACTTGTTCCACGATGCTTAAGAGTAGATATTCAACACTTATCCATGCATTCCGACTTTGATGCCCCGCGAAGCAAATACACGGGGCCTGTATTGATGAACAAGTAACAAATCTAAGAGCCACCTCGGTCATACAGAGCCGGCTGCAACAGTGAACGCGGCGGGAAGAAAACGTGGAAGTGTCGTTGAAGAAGCACGGCTTTAAAAAGGAGACATCGAGGAAAGGGAAAGAATCGAACAGAGGAAGAAAAGGAAGCGCGGAGAGTAAATTCGCTTCTTCGTCCAAGAATCGAAAAAAATTCGCGGGCAGATCGATCCGAGAAAATTTGAAACTCCGCAATTACAGCCCGCCGATTCTGTGCTGCCAACCGTACTTACCGTACTGATTTACGTACGGCACGTACCTGTGAAGGACTCATACCCTAAAAATATTACTTAGCTCTGTCGCTTTTCAGGTTTAGCATGCAGAGACAAGATCTTGGCGAGTTCGAACTCGACGTCCCAATTCCAAAACGCAACTTGGTAGAGTTAAGGTTACATGTGGTGGATTCGATTCAGAACTGCTGCATTTAGAGTAGATGCGTGGAACTCTGGGGAGGAGTGCAACGAGCACGTTGTCCTGAGTATCGAAAAAAAGCTGTGGTGTAAGGCATCGGGAAGATTCACACAGGTTGCGGGTTCCGCATATGCTCGTTATCGGAGTTGTTGAGAGAGGTAGGTGAAGATTGTATGCCATGAACGTTTGAGATTGCACATGTGAACGTGAAGATTTCAAACTTTCGTTGGCACTTGCTTGTCAGAAGACTGTCCGCAACCATCCTTGGTTCTTGCGCATCGGAGGTAATTATCCGACGAACGGAGGCTGAATCTATTGCTTGTGCAGGCACCATATAAGGCTCCGAGTGTTGATTCTACTTCAGAACTCAGCTTTGCTTGTGGCAGTTGTGTCTAGCTCTATCGATTACGTTCTTTCGGCGTGTCTGGGATCGGTGTGTTGCGCAGGGACTCGAGTTACACAGCTTGCAATTTCAGTGTCCACTCTCTCCGTTTCCCTTCCCATGATGGCTAACCTTGAGTAAGTACATATGTTTGTATATATGTATGCTTGCTTAAGATCCTTTGTCGGAGGGAATCGGAAAGAGTGTATAATGAATTGCAAGCTTGATTTTTTCAAACATCGGTTTTCATCAGTACCTCGAGCTTGAGCCTCTGGATTCTGGTTTCAGTGCATGCGTCCCAAGAACACGACACGCAGCTTGCAATCCACTGAATGTCTCTCCGCTTCCTTTGACGTGGTTGTCTTCCTCCTCTGGTAAAGGCCACATGAACCATTGCATTCTGAATTCTTGTAATTTGATACTCATGAGTACATTCATTTTCTGAGGTTGTCTTTCGCTTCGACCACCGGGAGGCAACATTCCTCTTCTTCCCCTAGAAGCTGAAATCGGAGGGAACGTGTCGGAGCCGAATATAAACTGTGAACGCTGCACTGGCCTCTTTTGAAACCCTGGACAGTTCGAAAACTACCACCGCTATTCCTCGTTGAGAATCTTGAAGAATATTTCTTGCTTTCTGTTTTTCGTTTTGTTTTGTCCTATTCAACAGTGTCGACAGTCACGACGGAGTAATACGTTGTCTTGGCGCACACGAAGATTGATCGCCACCGGTGGTTGCTGCCACTGCAACATCTACGATCTCGAACACTCAGCCAATCTCCAGCGATGTGAAGTTCAAGCACAGCATGGACGGTGGTCACATCGGGAAGAAAAACGTCGCCAGATTACCGTGGGATGCTCTGTTGAATGCAGCTTCTAGAATTTGGTCTCGTGCATCGTGGCTTTGAACATATAGTCAAAAATTGTGAGAGCTTTTGACACGGCAAGGAATTCTTGAGAGTTCCAGGGAAAGAAGCTGAAATCCATGTGTGGTGTATGGACTCAGTATATATACTATTGTAATGTACATTATACTGATTGAAGGTGGTTATTAGATAGTTCTAGCGTCCTCTGTTTAAAAAATATTTGACAAAGTGAAGCATTCTGTACTACTGTGATGTTTTTTTCTTTAATGAAGATCTAAATTTTGTTATCTTAAAACTGCTAATTGAAGAGATGCCGTGATCTGGTGTTTAGAAGTGAACTTCTGCTTAACATGTTATCCACCAATTGCATGTCATTTTTATAGGTATTTTTAATTTTAAGTTAAAGTTTTGTGCAACTTAATTAAACATGCATATTAAATAGAAAGAAGTAATCTTCTAGATGAGAGCTGCATAATGTTAACATATATGTAATCATCTTTTTGTAGATACAATCTCTTAATTTTGTATATAGTAAGTAAAGACAATTGAAACAAGTAAAGACAATTGAAATAAGTAAAGACATTTTTTTTGTCTTTTATCATTGTTCTACTGGATTTTATAATACATTTTTAAATATAGATACTCATTATATAGTCCCTTCCAAAACACATTTATTTACATATGTAATAAATAAATAATTTCTAAAATCTAAAAATAAAACTCAAAGTCTAATCTTGCATATTTAGGAATGCAAACAAAATTTGTAGTATATCTTGATAAAATAATTAATAATTTAATTTTTCAAAATGTATATCTTAAAAAAAGTTCTTATTTTTTTTATTTTTTTTGAATAAGTGCATATTGCACTGATTGTAAAAGAATAGACAAAAAGACATGATTGTCTAAGCTAGGGTAAGAGTGCAAACATGACTTACCACCTATCATTATTAGGAAATTGCTCTGGTATACTCTAGTGACTAGTATTTGTTTTATCATCCATGACATGTCCATTATTTTTATTTTTTTTCTTAAATATTTTATATTAAATTTTAATTTGAATTCTTTTTTTTTTAAAAAAAATTATATAGTTTTAGATTTAAAAATGATAACAATGTATTTTTTAAAATTTTCATAAAATTTCTTGTATAATATAAATTAAATAAAAAATATTAATTATGTATTTTAAAAATTATGATTAAAAAAATAAAAACTGTATATTCATTATATTTAGAGAACATACTTGAAGTTAAAAGTGTATAGAAGTTTATTATTATTATTTTACATAGTTAAATAAAATCAAAGACTAAATTTAAGGTAAAAATATCTCTTGCTTGTGTCCTTAATAGACCTTGCCTTGTTGCAACAATTGTAAAAATTGCATGTTATTTAACATCAAAGTTCAACTTATTCCAATTTAATTTTTAATCTATCAATAAAGTCTTTAGTCTAATATTTTATAATTAAAATTTAAGATTTTATATTTATATTTTATATATTTTAAAATTATATATATTTATGAAATTAGAACTTATAATATTTTTAAATTAAATTTGTTTCATAAGCATTAAAACATGCTAAATCTAAATAAATTACATGATTTAAAAATTAATATAAATGAAAGAAATAGGAGTTTTATTCCTTGAAAATTATAAAATTAATAAATAATTCTACTAATTCCTTTTAAACCATAAACATTTGATATAAAATTAAAATAATAACAATAATAATAACAAAGCCATTTAGAACCAAATCAAAAAATAACAGTAATTATCTTTAATATTACCAAATAATGTCTATTTTTTTTATAGAAAAAAAAATCTTTGTGTTCTGTTTAACACTCTATGCTTAAGAACATAGAAAAATAAAAAAATATACAAAAATCAGTTCATGATTTTTTTTTTTTTTTTTTTTTTTTTTTTGTCCACTTTAGAACCATGTCATTTTCATTGCATTGTTTTTTTGAATCCAAACCATCAAAAGAATTAGTGAGTTTATTTAATTCTACTTAAAATATACATTGTAATAAATGTAGAATTTTAAATCAACCAAATTTTATTCCAACATGTATATAAATTCAACATAAACATACAAAGCTCAGATCAAGTCCAACATGTAGATTCTTCATCATCTCAATTCTCTCTTTGTGATTTTTACTGTCTTTAATTAATTCTGATAGAGTCTTTTTACAAGAAAAATCCAAGAAAATAGAGAATTAAATTAATTTAAATCCTTACTTAAAAAAATAAAATTGTTATAATTTCAAAATATTAATTGAATCAATTTTTTAATTCAAAAGCCCATCATTAATCCAGTATCAGCACTCTTCAAAAAAAAATTGATAATTAGTAAAAGAAGAAGAAAAAATAAAATAAAATAAAATAATTTCTAAAATGAGATTGTAGTTCTACTAATTATTTGCAAGGACTTTTACGCTGCTGAGTCAATTCCATTAGCAGTTCATGAGCTCTAACCTCTACTAACAGCGCGGGCAGTCGCTTGGATGATTCGTATTTCATTCGTTCGGAATCAAGATGCCACGTCAGCTTTCACAGTGAGCTCGACTCAATTAGGGTTTTACCAGTTAGTGGTAAACCACTTGCAGCGCGCGCAAGGTTTATTAGAATCGCATCGTTTCGTAGTCCCTGGTCGAAGTAGATGCGACGCAATTATCCCGCGTGGAGTTCTCGCATTTCACGCCGTTTTCTCAATAGTAAAGATCTATTTATCCCTTTGGTGCTTAAATTTTAACTTTTGGATTTGGAGTGGTTTGATACGTTTCCTCAGGCTTGTGTTGTTGCTGTAGTTTTGCGTACTAAGTTGTGTGCTGCTCATTTGCCAGCTATGGTCCTATCATTCCCGAGGGTATTTGTTTAGAATTTTTTGCTTGATGGTGTTTGGTTCCAGATTGCTCCGCGGTTTGCTCCCCGTGGCAGAATTGCAGCGAAATTATGGCACCTGTAGCAACTGGTTGTATTTTCATCTTCATCGTCTCCAGACGCCTGCTCACTGTTGTGTCTCGTTTCTTGTATCACACCTTAAGCCATATCCACTTGATTTGAACCGAATTTTAGCTCAAATTTCTATGTGCAGGCGTTAGCTTTCTCTTGAATGGGAAATAATTGGTACTTGAAGAGTGATACTGGATTAATGATGGGTTTTTGGGATAGCTAGTAGCTTAAATGGCCTTAAAAGGAACCTCAATGTTTAAGAGAGAGGCGTTTCTCACCCGAAACCTCAATGATCCCCATAGCAACATCAGTGATAGTGCGCGCCCTTAGAATCATTGAATTCCTATTGAAGAGTGTTCTGAACAATGTCAGTCGATCTCGCAGGTTCATAGGCTACCTTAGCCAGCAGGGTTGTAAGATACGTCTAAGATTTCTTGATTTGTTTTTAGTATCTATAGACTAATGTAATAGGCAGAAATGCAGCTGGCACTCTGCGTTCGCCTCTACAAATTAGTTTTATTTCCCATTGATTTCGATCGTTTGTCTAGAGTCAAAGTTTTCGTGTGTTTTACCACGTTATACTCTTTTGCGCGGTTCGCAATCTTGAATGAGGATTTTGGTAATTAGTCTCAGGGAGGGGCTCTTGATGCACCGTTTGTGCCATTTAGAAAATTCGATCCGGAGAACTGTGTCTTTTCAACCAATTTTGATGATGGAGGAAGACACATGACTTGGAAGACTGCGCGTGTGCTTTGCATCGGGTTTTTGCACTTCGAGCTTTTAACATTCAGACAGCGCAGGTTTGAGATCACTACAGACTTCTCATTTTCTGTAATTCCTGTATCTTGAAGACCCTATATGTTTTGATTTTCTCAAGGATCTGGTTTTTGCAGTGGTAAAAGATCAATGCGCGGGATACTAAGTTTAGCCAAATATGGAAATGACGTGATAGAGGTGTTAGGTTGATGCCGTTGGTAGATTTTGCTGAGTGAAAGGTTTCTGTGTTCCAGTTTACTGAGCCTTTTTCTGTTTTCTCCCTCAAACTTTTGATATCTTAGCCTTTAAAATTTTATCTAGAATGTAGCAGCTTGAGATGAATGCTAGTGTGGTCATTAGTAATCAGTTTGACCCCTGAAGAGTCTAGTTTTTGAACCAGCAAACTACGTATATCTTCTCAAAAAGCTGCCGCGTCTAGCTGGGAACACTAGGGATGTTAAGTGAATTTTCCCATTGGTCCCATTATACATGGCCAATCATGTTTTGGCAGAATTTTACAAGTGACACTGGAGCAAACAATCCAGAGGATCGTGTACGTCTGATCATGATGCAATCGTGGAGGCGTAGATATTTTGTAAATCACTGCAGTTGGAGTTCTTTGATCAGTGATTATAATTTATTACGAATATGGTTTATTCTTCTGTTGTGCTGTCTTCGATTCATCTCAACAGAAACACGAATATTCGGCTTATTACTTTAATAATTTGCATCGGGTTCCACTCTCATGATAAGATTCTCCAGTTTGCTCCTGCTTACTGATTGATGCGGATCCCGATGTATCTTTCTTATTATCTTAGCGTTGTGTCCAAAATTGTAGAATGGTGCTCTTGTGCAGTGAGAATTATGTGTAATACTAATTACACTACTCGCCCTCTCAACCATCGGGTTTCCGAAACCATAGGTTCGCTGTATGGACGCCGCGCCTGTGTGTGGGTTCTTGTCTTCCATGTTGATATCTTCTGCTTTGAATAATCCCACATAGCTTTGATATCATCCAATGTTATCCAAGCTATGTGGGATTCTTCAAAGTAGTGCCCTTTGTCCTTCAAGACCTTCAACACAGTTACTGTATTACTTAGCATCACTCTGATAATTTCACTGTCTATAATGTGGTGGTGTTGGATATTTTATTAGAACCTTTTGCAATATTCACTTCGCTCCCTAGTTTGGTAAACAGTGCACTGAAATGTTTTGTTTTAAGAATCCGTTGCGAGCACACCTCTGAATGCTTGGTGAACTGTGGCCTAACTTTTTTGAATATTGAACTTGGCTATGGGCTCGTCTCGAGATTCAGCCACGATAGCAGGATTCGGGCTTCTGCTACGTGCCTCTCCTTATCATGGTGAATTGCTGTTATTCTTACATTATTACTTTGGATAGCTGCTAAGGTAAAGAAATAGAAAGCAAAGACACGCCAATGGTTCTTTTACATTTAAGTATTGTCATTTTCAATTTCCATTTTTTGTTACAGGAATCGCATTTGAAATACATATTTCTATCAATTAACTCTGGTCCTGATATTTCTAGTACATTTTCTTATCCCACATGGTAATGTTTCGTCATGTTGCAGTAAAGAATGTCTCAGGAAGAACCGTATCAATGAGTAGAATGTGTAAGCTTTAGCACATGCAATCCAAAAGGTGACAGTTTTTTGGTATGTACTCTTGGTGTGACCGTAACTTTTTTTCTCTCGCAATTTACCTGTCTATGATCGCTTTATTGCATCGTGGGGCTAAAGAAATCTTGATCAAAATTGTGCAGTTGTGAAGCAATAAGTTCAATCGAACAAATTTCTCTTGGTTGGCATCGACTGTTGCAGTAGTCACAACGGTGATTGCAATGAGATGCGGTTCTAAACTAAGTCCGCCCACCAATTTGCCGTGTCCTTATTTTCGTGTCGAAACATCCTTCCATGTATGGTGGAGGGCGGGGGTGTTGTTGATGGGTCTCCTTTTTGACTCGTTCATAAGGATAAACTGTTATGTGTAGAATGCTTCGTAATACTGTAGGCAAATACGCTTCTGTATTCTTGCAAAACTTGTTATGTCACTCTTCAATTGGAATTTATAAGTAGAGTTGTTGCATGCATCACTTGAATTTTATGGTCGTACGTTATCCCTGCAGAGCTGGAAATGGCAGTGAACTTTGTTGATGAGATGGGATACTCTGGTGTAGTTACTCCAACACGTTCGGCACGTCAGTAGCCTCATTTTTCAAGTGGGCTGATATTGGGTGTGTTTGTCGATCTATTTCCACCTCCACACTCCTTTGGACAATCAGATCAGGGTTCTGCCTGTCTACAGCTCTGAATGCTCAAAACTTGAACGCATGGGCTTTACTTCTTATTGTCCAACCTAGCTGGTGCAGAATCGTGAATATGTCACACACCCTGTCTTCCACATGAGATAGTTCTTTTCAGGCAATCAGTTAAAAGGAACAATCTCATGCCTTTCCTCTGGTCACTGTCTTCGGAGACTGATGACGATGAATCAGTTCACATCCACCAGTGAACACTAGTCCCAGATCTACGCTCAGCCTATAGATATTTCTCTGCATATCGCCCTTGAAACTGTCAAGTTTCCTGATGCTTCCACCTCACAGGAGGTCATTGTCAATCGCTCATGTGCTTGGTCTGAAGGATTAGAATTTTAGCCGTTTGCTGTAAAGCTTTACTTCAAAGAGTCGAATATAAATACAAACTTTTCATTCAGTGGTCTATGTCCCTAACATTATCCAGATACCTATGTGATATCCAAGAGCAGGTACAACCCAGATACACAGTGGCTTCTTGGTAGATTAGGGTTTTGCATAGTTATGACTGCTGCTGAGTGTGAAAAGATGTAGAAAAGTGCCATGTATCCTGCAACATCTCCTTTCACTGAGATAAAACATGGATGCATGACAGAGCAGCAGGAAAGGGTAGCTTGTGGCCACACCTTGGGGAGCCAATTGCTTGGGGCTGCAAAAGACTGCTGTTCTCTCTGCCTAGTTGACCAGCAATGTCAAGTGGGTGTTGTAGACCTGGCAAGAAAAATATGCGCAACTTGTAAGCCATGCTGTTGTTGTTGTTTTTGTTGAAGCTGTTGGGTCCCATGCTAAGTTTGGCCACTCCCAGCTTCTGCCTCTTTGCTAGGGCCTTGATGAACATGAGAGCATGGATGCCCCACCCCCCATGTGGCACTAACATCAAGGCCAAGGACTATAACTGAAGCCATGATATAAGTTTTTATTGTGATTAATTTTATCATTATCATCAAAAGAAGTGATGAAACTAAGTAGTGTGAATTGTCTACATGGGACTTCCTTTCTTTGCAAAATTAGTTTTGAAGTCATTGCACAATTGATGTTAATTTGAGAACTTCTCTTTAGTAAGAGAAATATCTTTCAGCAATTTGCTTGTTTGTCTGATTGTTTTTATTATATGACTGATTAAATAAACATCCATGTATTGATTTCGATAATATTTTCTTGTTCTATTTGTCATAGAACAAAATGCAAATCTATCCATCTGTTGTTATAATCAAGTGGTTTGTTCATACTAGTTCAAATTTAATAAATTGGTGCACATTCTGGAGTGGATTTATGTGTGTGGTCTTTGTATGTTTGAAGGATTCATATAGGCTGCATGTACAATTTGATTGAGTAGTCAACTCAAGATTATTTTTAATTATTTTTAATATATATATATATATATATATATATATACACATGCACATGCATTTACATGTGTGTGTGTGTATATATATTTATATAGACATATATATATGCTAACAATGATGATGGTTTAAGTTTTTTTTTTTTTGTTTTTTTTGTTTTGTTTTGTTCAGTGTAAAGGAACAACTACAAGTTCTATTGATTTAACATACTCTTGTCTAATTTGACAAAAAGCAGGGTATGAATTCAGAAGATAAATCATTTATGTCCATTCATCATCCAAACAAAAAAGTTCTTTACAAGAGACTAAATACCTAATGATGCTTGACTAAACATGCAATTCTTAAAGTTGCAAGTACTCATCAAAATATTACAAAGAATGTCATAAATTTAATCTTGAAAAATGAACAAATTTTGTACATGTTGAGTTCTCTACCTTGTTGAAATTATTATAATTTCTAATAAGATATTTGATTGGTCTCACCAAAAAAAAAAAAAAAAAAAAAAAAAAAAATCTAAATTATACCTTTTTTTTATAACTTAAGTTTGTGCAATAAAAGACTTGGAACATTATAATTTGTGCAAATTTTAATACAATATTCAAGTTGCATGTAATAAAAATATCCTCTATTAAGGAAATATTGTATAGAATCTAGATTTGCAAACGTTCTTTTTTTAAATAACATCAATATTTGTAGGAATAAATTTATGATTTTGGGTAAAACAGAATTGAAACTATATATTTGAATCAGGCATAATATTTCGATGAATTCAGAAACGCAATTCTTAAAGTTGCAAGAATTCGTCAAAAAAATAATGAATTCAGAAAAAACATTTTTTTGAGTAAGTTAATCTAAATACAAAAGAGTTTGATCTATGGTTAACTTGATTCAACATGTTTCCATTAGGAATTTATTATAAGTTCATTGATTCAAAGTATTCCTCAAAATCAAACAATAAATACTTTTTGACTCAAACAATTATTATTGCATTAAATAACTTTGACTCCAAAACCACACATAATAATTGTATTAAATTGTTTCCTTTTTTAGTTGTTTTAGTTTTTATTATTTAACATAATATTATTTGTGAATTTAAAATTGAAATAACCTTTTCAATTAGTTACCATAAAACTTTTTAATTAAAAATTTGTAGGTGCTTATGACGTAAACATACAATTTAAAATAGATGACAATAATGTTGTCATTTGTATTATTTGAAGTCATATTGAATAGACTATGGTTTTAGAAAAGATTAAAAGGTTTTATGATATTTATGAATAGTCTTTCACAAAATGAAAATATAATAAATTTCAAACTAAAAATTTAAAATTTTGAACTTTTCAAATGTCATAGTAATTAGAGAGAAATGTCAAAAATACCAAAAAGTACTGTAGAGAAGGTAGTTTTTTCTTTTTAACTTTGATACTGTAAAATTCTCAAAAACAAATTTTAAAGGGTAGTTAGTATTTGGACCCTATTACTATAGACTTCTAAACGTATGTAAGCTAAAGGAATGACTGTACTAATAAAATAAATAAGTGTTGTGATCCTAATAAATAATAAATCATGTTTTTTCTTAATAACATATCTTTTTCTTGCTACAACTACATTAATGATAATTAATAAATTACTTTGCAAAGCCATAAATGATAGTGAGGGATTGAGTAGTGACTTTGCTAAATATAATTATATCATTGTGAATGTAATAAAATGATGTCATGTCATTTTGGAATTTCAGATACAAGTAGAATTTTTAAACTTACCTTTAAACAAAATGGTGTTATTGAAAAAAAAAAAAATAGTCCTTAGATGTGTTAAGTGAGGAAAAAAATTTTAAAAATAAAGTTGGATAGTTATTGGACATTGATTTTATATGTATGCAACATGTACAAAGTTAATGATGCAAAGAAAATTACTAAAATTTGGTGATAATATAAACAAAGGATGAAAATTATGGTGACAAAGTTAAATTTTGGTTTTGTTTAAATATCACAAAAGAATCCATGGATTAAAAAAAATCTAAAAATTAAGTTTGCATCTTTTAAGCTCTTTTGTACACAATTAACAAATATTTTAAGAAAAACATAAAATTTAATATTCTTATTTATTTATTTATTTATTTATATATTAAAGTAAATAAATTCTTTTAAGTAACAAAATCTTTATATATATATATATATATATATATATAAAGATTGAACAGATACTCTTTTAGAACTAATATTTTATAGATGATAAAAGACTTAGAAATAAAAAAAAATTAAATTGGAGTATTGTATTGAATTACTTAAATTCTCAAATGCAATGAACAAAACCTAAGTGGAGAAAAACATAACATATAAAATTGATTCAACTACTTTTATACAGAAAAATTAATAAAATAAAATAAAATAAAAAATTTTAATTTTCTTTTTTTAAATTATTAAAGTTAAATATGTCAAATAAAATTTAAAATCTTTCAAAAGTAAAAATAATAAAGAATTTGTTTTTTTAAAATTAACAACTATTTTAATGTCAAAAGTGTGATGAATGAAACAAAATCTAAATAATGGTTGCATTTTTCCAGAATTCATATTTTTTCATTTTTGAAGTAGAAAAGAATACAAATAAAATAACAATAAAATGATTCAAAATATTCTTTGAATTATTTTCAAGAAATTTTCATAAATGAAATATACTTAAGAATATAAAAAATGAATCACAAACAAGATGTGTTTTTTTAATGAGATACATAGAACAACTTAGAACATATATTTTAAGACTACCATGTCCTAATAAATTTTTCACCTAAAATAGACTAATACTTTAAGAGCTCATTACAATATATAAGATGTTATTAAGTTAAATGATAAGATTTTAAACATGTGATATAAATTTTTGAAGCATTTTAAAGATGTGGTGAGATTGTTTAAAGAGTGAAGTGTCTTAAACTTGAAGTACTTAAAAGGTCTTAAAATGAAGTGCTTCTATTATACAACATGTACTCAATAATATGGCACCATGAAAGAAGATATAAAAAATATAATAGGTTGTAATAACTAACTAAAATTTCTAGAGTAATGATTAGTAGTAAAACAAATAACAACTTTGTTTTTTATACAAAAGATTTATAAATTTGTGAATCAATGATTGAATATATGATATGAATACTATTGGTATAAAAAATATTATTTTATTAGTTTAGGATTTACAAAAATATTTATTTGTCTACAAAAAAATTCCAAAAATTATTCTTTTATAATATATATAATATTATATTAGAAATACTATATATATATATATATATATATAAACATATATACATATTATCTATTTTATATAAATTATAAATAAATAAATCATTTATATCTTATATAATATTGTTTTGAAAAAAATTATTAAAAGTTGTAGACTTGGGTATGGCTTGGCTCAAGCCGTGTATGTCTAGCTGGCTAAAAATTTTGGCAAGGTAGCTAACCATTAAGATCAGCTCAATGGCTCATTTATTTTTAGTTGGCTAAGTGTCCAAGTCTAAAAAGATGTGTTATTTTAAAATCATATGATGGATGTATAAAGAAAAAAAAACATTTGAATATACAAAAAGCCATACAAAGGACTTCAAGTTAATCATGATTTGATGTCACTTAAGATCAAATATCCTTAAAATTAAACTTGTTGTATTTGTAAAAAAGTTATAAAAAAAAATCATGATATTGTTTGAAGAAAAATTATTAGAAATAATTGAGTTTATTTTTTAATATGTTAAAATCATGTTAAAGATTTTTTATATTTTTTGTTACAATATAAATTAGTATATATATATATATATATATATATAATTTAAATCATTCCAAAAAATATATATCTTTCTATTATTATTTATAAACTTTTATTTTTAATAATATCTTTCTTAAAATAATAAATAATCAATTAATTTTTTAGACAAAAATATATTACATAATCATATAGTAGATATTTAGTTAATATAAAAACAAAAATTAAATAAATTAGATAAAAATAAATCAAAATCAATTACATAAAAATGTATATTAAGGATTAGTATATGTATTTAGAGATTAGTATAAAGAAATTTGAATGTATAAATTTTGATGTAAAATAATTCTTTCTTTTTCACATATTAAAGATGCAAAAAAATATGTTTAAATTATTTTAGAATTCAACAAGAGTAACTCTATTTAAACCCTTTTGAGACAATGAATAGAAATCTTTAACATCCAAATGTAACCAAAGCTTTGTTTTTAGATTAACAAAAGCATATTTTTTCTATTTTGGTTATTCCATTTAATATTATAAATTTTGATAACACATTGAAAAATATAAATTGTAAAAAAAAATATTTGTAACAAAAATATTAATAGTGTCCATGAGCCAATTTTTGGCATCTTATATGTATGCTTTAATATAAATAAATCTATATTAGAACATAGATAAAAAAATACATATAATTAATTTTTTAATATTATATCTTAATATATTATAATATAATAGTCTATCTCTATCAAAACTAAATCTTTAAAATAGATTTTTTGTCACATTGCAAAGAATTATTGATTTACATCAATATTTTTTCAATAATTTTTGCTTAGTTTTTACCATGCTTACAAGTTATTTTCAAAGTAAGATTACAAATAGGAGACCATAACAGACAGTTAAATTTTCTACTAAAAATACTATTTTCTCTATAGTCATTAGAATTTTTTTATGAATCCTAATAACAAATTTTTTAAGTAAAACTTGCATATTTAATAACTATTAATAAATTTAAAGGTTAAGCATTAAAAAATATAGGTGTAAACATCTAAAAATTATTACTTATTCATAACTGATTATATATAGTTCTATCTCAATTCATCTCTATAAGATGCAAAAAAATTATTTATCCAAATTATCACTAATTATCCAAATTCATCTAAATTATTACACTATACCTTAAGATTTCACTAACAAAATATTTATAGGTATAAATTAGAATAAATTTTTTTATTTTTTATTTTTTATTTTTTTCATATAATCACATATTTTTGTAAGAACATAAAGTTTTTTCTTTTAGCTTTTTTTAAAAAAAAAAACTTTGACTAATATTTTTTGTGTGTTAAATAACATAATTTTTATTATATATATATATATATATATATATATATCATTTTTAAACCTAATTTTTATTTTAAAGATTCATAGTTTTTTTTGGTAAGTTTTTAAAGTTTTAAATCTTATATAAAGAAATATGAAAAATTAAATTCCTCAAAACTTTTTAATTGTAACACATTTCTTTTTAATGTAAAAAAACTACTATTTCAACATTTCAGTAATAAATTACTTTTGAAGATTTCAAAAATATTGTTTTTTGATATATATATATATATATATATATATATATATTAATGTACATTTACAAGCACTGATTTAAAGTATGAAAAGCATGAAATTTTTAACCCTGATCTACAACATTTTACAAAATTGTAAATAAGTCTATATCTTTTTGAGTTTATATGTATAAATATACACATCAATATCTAGAATTCAAAAATTCAATCCGATGTTTATTAATTTTATTGATTCACTTGAAATGTAAAAAATCAAATCTATTTGGTGTACATATTTTTTATCACTCCTTTTTTTTCTTTTTTTCTTGTTTTTGTTATATGGTTTTATTTGTTATGTGCCAATTATTTGCAATCTCTTTTTCCATAAATATTGATCTAAATATTTAATTATGTAGAATAAAATACATCAAATTCTCAATGTTAGCAAAAAAATAACGAAGGCTATACATGGAATGTCATTGTACATACAATGTATGCCTTCCCAAAAACAGAATTTAAAAATTATATTAAAAAGTCAGATATTGTCTAAAATCTAATGAAAATTAAGTTGTTAAAAATATCTATAATTTAATGATTAAGCTTTAATAAACTGATATGAAAATACAGCTAAAATTAGAAAACATACAATTTAATAATTATGGCTAAGATTATGCTGTAAACATTGTTTTCTAGTTTGGACGTTGATAGCATGGACATGTATAGAGCAGACAACTTATAGTGACTTTCTCAAAAATAATATTTTATGATGGTATACTATAACACATATGAAAAAAATCTTTAAAAATCTTCAAAAAATCCTGAAGATCAAAGGAATAGCAAATTATCCTTTCATAATCAAATATTAACCATTCAATGAATTATAATGTATATAATAGCACACATGAAAAATATAGATATATATATATATATATATATAATTATAAAAAAAGTTATATGAAGAAATAGCTCACACCTAAAAAGCATACATATCAAACTCAGCGTAATTTGTTGTGCTAAATGGACTAATCACACACGCATATGTATACATTTTAAAATTTGGTTGTACACACTAATATGACCACTCACATTGAAAGTCATAAATTCTGGAACATTGAAAATCATTATTATTACCATATAAAAAAACATATATTTAAAAAAGATGAATCCAGTATATAGTAAAAAATATAAACACAAAAGGAAGTATGACTCAGGGAAAAGTGAACCAGCCTCCACTTCCGTTAGAATAGAAACCAGGATAATTAAACGGCCTGTGATTGGCCCCTAGGAACTGCCGACACACCGATTCACCCCGGTTGGGCCACGGAGGCGGCGAGTGCTGACGGGGCCCAGCGCAGATACGATCCCCCTCATGTGGACTCCACGCCACGGAAGCAGGGGTTGGGCAGACTAGGCCCTGACGTGGTGGGGTCGGGAAAGGGGCAATGGGAGAATGATGCGCTCAAATATCTCAAACGCTTCCAAGGGTTCCTCATCCCTCGGCCAATCAGAGCGCAGAACTATACATGCAAGGCTGCTACCTGTTCCTTTCTAAGGCTCGTGAATGAGTTACGTGGCGATCATAGCGGGGAGATATTTTCTCACAATCTAGAGCCCAGCGGGTATTTAAATTTGGGGTGCGAATAATCCCCGTTCACACGGGGCGGAGAGCATGTCGCCCTTTCCTGATTCGGCTTCGTTGCGTCGATGATAGCTTAGCCCTAAGAGTTGCCACGATCATGAAGTACTTTGTCTTCAATGATAACCTCGTAGACTTGGCTTAGAATTGGTTTGCCACTGCCGAGACTCTCTGGTTTTGCCAATTTTAGCAGCTTGCGGTGTTGGATCGTAGCCCGATTGACGAGAGGTTGTGATGGTTTGTGTAGTGGGGTTGAGGATTGCGGTGGAGTCGCATCGTGCGTGAATATCTGTAGATGACGGAGACGCTTGTAGTGGTGAGGGGATCTTCACTGTGTTGAATCCTTGTTTGCGTGACTTCGCTTAGGCTATGCTGCACATGGTATTGGGATTGTGTGAGAGAGAGAACTAGAGTAGTGTCTGTTTTTGCGGGAGAGGGTAGGTTCAGAGAATAAGGAACGACGGAACGGAAGTAGAAGTGGTTTGTTGGCTATGGCTGCGCAATTTCTGAAGTGCCTGTCTCTGTCTTGCTCCAGAGTATGGATCTCTTACACTTGAAGTGAGGTCGTGTTGGAAGCAATTCTGTCCATGATCTTCGTGTATGCTGAGGCTTTCCTTTGTGCACAGTTTTGGAGAGTACGAGTACAATAGAGTGAGATGTAGTCTTGGAGGTCGTTCTTGTTTAGAATTTTGGAAGTTTAGTATCTTTACGTCCCCCGATTATTGGTCGTGTGTTTTTTTAATCTTCAGAGAAGGCCTCGAGAGCGAGGACTGAGCACCTACTCTAAAGAACGAAAACCTTGAATGGAGTTCGCCTGTCTGGGTACGCTCTTAAAGACTGCCGGTATTCTGTGCAGGCTGCCTCTGCGCTTTTGAACCACGCGATGTAGGAAAACCTCTTCCCGTGACGCGCTTGACTCAACGCCGGCTTTGAGTGGGAGCAGGAGCGTAATTTCTTGAAGCAATATTAGTTGAAGAGCCGACATGGTGAAAAGTAAGCAGCAGAAGAAAGCGAGGCGAGAGGAGAGGGCTTGGAGTACGTGGCTGTGGGGAGCAAAAGGAAACGCAGTTTGGGATGAGAGTGGTCGTACCGCATTGCGGATAGATCAAGCTTTGCGAAAAAATGCAAGAGCAGCTGCGGCTGAAGTCAGCCAGGTAGAGAGCGAGCAGTTTGCGTGGCAGGCAGGACGCTGGGGACATCAACCTTGTTCGGCTCAAGCAGATGGCGAATTGTTGAAGGCTGCTCTTATGTCTCTTGGAAACTTCTCCTTAAACGAAATTCAAGAAACTGAGAAGAGTTCTACTTCGGAATCTGACTCAAGAAGTCAAAGTTCGGGAGATGAGGCCGAGGGTAGGTCCTCAACGAAGATCGATAGTACCTCAGGAAAATCCGGCAGTAGACATGAAACTCTTGGATGTAAGGAAATTCATGAGTGCCTAGAATGCGGGTGGAGAGGGGGTTCGATGGACGTAAATAATCAAATTCCTTCACACCGGAGTGTTTCAAAATGTCAATGTACAGTTTTGAAGCAGATATCATACCGACAGGACCATCAAGAAGATCCAGAATACATTCCCAGAGGGATGACTATGCGAGACTCATGGCCAATCTTTTCATTTGGTGCAGAAAGACCGATCCACTGCAGCTGCCTTAGGAATCTGGAGGAAGCTGGTAAATTTGTAGATGATACTCGGAGGAAACGCCTCGGAAATCTATCCCCTGTTGATAGAGTTTCAGACGATGTCTTGTGAGTTTTGCCTTTCCTGTCCTTGTTGAGGTATTGGCTGTGCAATGGTTCCGACGTGTTGGGTATGACTTATGTGCACATGGCATTGTCGATATCGTCGGGGTAACGTTCTCGTAAAATGGTCCTTGTTTACTGAGATCGTCTATCTATGATCAATTAGTAAGCACTGTGTTTCAGTAACTAACATTCTGTTAGTTTAAGACGAGCCACTGAATATTTGGAAGTAATGACGTTTAGTTTGATAACCATGACTGCAAGTCGATGTTTTAAAACGTGTCTTTGTATGAAACCATAGTTTTCTCTTTTCAGAATTCATATAAAGCACATAATTTGTGTCACATTTGATATGTATTGGCATGTTAATCTGTATTGTTGTTTTCATACCCCTGGTCTGTGCTTCCTGCTTTGCACGAGGTTTTTTTTTCCCTCCCCCTCCACCCTTTGTAGTGTCTGTTTCTCTGTATCGGTGTGTATTCTTTTTAAGTATGCAACTTTCATGTATGTTGCACCGGAGTTTCTAATCATATTCTGTGCATGGTATTAGAATGCGCATATTTTCTAAGCTATCGAGGAGGGAGGTCATTGGTGTTTCGTCAGTTTGTCGAAGATGGAGGGACGTTGCAAGCTGTGAGCCTCTGTGGAGACATGTAGAATTTGTATCAGTGGCCGAATCTCTTGGCGACAGAGAGCTTGGTCTTCTCGGAGAGAAACGCCTGAAGGTTTACATTTGACTTTGCTGTATATGTTTGTGCATTATTGCTCGTGATTCTCGTGTTTAGATGTCAGTTGACATGAAACACATCGTCTTTTCAAAGTTAGGTTATATCACAAGACCAGAGGTCATATTCCAAATGACAGGAATTAGAAATTTGATGACGGCGCATTGATTGAGCTGTGTTATTGCTGCATTATTGTGACATAACTCTGAAGGAATGCTTGTTGCATGACAGCACACGACTGTGTTGTCCTTGGCTCTTTGCTGGCGTGTATCCAGGCAAGGTTTCGGATCTCTCATTCAGTCTCAGTGCGGAAAGCAGCTTCTTTGTCTGGATCTTTCCTTCTGTGACTTGGATGACTATGTGGTAAAGATTTAACCCTTTACCGGCGGCCATGTGTTCGATTATATCAGTGTCACAATGAATGTTACGATGCGTGAAGTTTCTCACTACAAACCTGTTACAAAGTATTTTAAGCAAAATGATACAATCTTGATTTTATTTGATTTGATTTTACTTTTAGTGTGCTTTCTTTGAATCTTAGAAGAGAGAAGAAAAAAAAAGAAAAAAAGTCGCTGTGTCTGAAGTTTCGTACTTAGAACCATAGATTAGAAAAATTAAGTGTTGTATTTAATAACTTAGTTTTACACTAATTTTATTGCAGTTTGATATCTTCCTATCTTTTCAGCTTGTTTGCAATTCTCCATGGTTTGAACGTTGTCTTTGTGTATAGATAGTGAAATGATCTAGTTACATTTCCATTGTAAAGGTGAACAAGGCTGTTGAGAATTGCTCTCTACTTCAAAGACTTCGATTATTTGGAGGGCGTGATTCTGTCAGCGGGCAAGCTTTAGCGGGACTATCCAACTTGTCTCAATTACGGGAACTGGATCTTGGTCTGTGCGTTAATGTTTCTCAACATACCCTGTAGGTTCCTCTTGTTGCCTTGTATGTTTAATTATCGATTGGAGTTTTATTTATTTGGGAATGAATTGATTCTATATTTGGAAATGTTTGCAGTTTGCACGCAATTAATCACTAAATTCCTCTTCTAGCATGCAATTTATAACTCTTCCTCATAAGTACAGCAATTTTAGGATTTTATTTTTATTTTTACGTACAGATCTAATTCTTAATTAGTTCTGAGTAGCGTTGTTGTGCGCTGCTGGAATTAACAGGAAGGAAATTGGGAGTAAGCTGAAGCTTCTAGTAATTCTGTCTCTTGCTGGATGCTCGCGTGTTACTGTCGAGAATCTCATGTACCTCTGTGGCTGCGTTTCTCTCGAGGTATTCCTTAAAAATAATGCACTTCATTCAGTTAACATCTGCGTCTACACGCATCTTGTATCTATGATTGGTTTTCGTGTTCGCTTGTATGGTCTTCTACATGGCATTTGTACGATGTCAATAGGATTTTGTTACATATCTTATTGTTAGAGTTCTAAAGGTCGATTCGACTAACGTTGTGACGCACATGTTTTGCAGGCTTTGTGTCTTGTAGGTTGCAAGGCTATTTACCCAAATCAAGCTAGTGTGATCGCGCAGGAGCTCATTAATGGCGGTTGCGTTCGGTTAGCTATGGTTGAAGCTGGGAACCAACTTCCCAATGCAGCTCCGTTTCCGGCACGGCCCCCTCCTCCACCTCCATTGCTCTACCCTGCACGGGGCGTGGACTTCAAGATACTTGGTTCTCCCTCGGATGGTAACACACTTCGTGAATCTAATGAGAATGTTGGTACACGTGGAAATCGCTCTGCCTCGAATGACCAACAAACTACTGAGAAATCGCAAGATAAAGACGTAAGCTTCTTATTTCACTATCGCAAATGACATTCATGGGAATGAATTTTTGAAGTCGGCCCATTTGACATTTTCTTTGCATGTTCTGATCTGTAGCCTGTTCGGGTCATGTTGGGATATCATGTTTAAATCTGTATTTCTTGGTAAATTTTACATTCCTGTTTAGATCTCCATGTATTGATAGTTAGAAAAATTTGCTATGTGATAAAAAACCCATTTCTAAAATATTGTGATCTCAATTGTGCCTTGTAATTACAGGATACACATGGTAGGCGCACCGAAACTGAAATGCTGCCACCAGTTGGGAGATTGGAAGGGGATACTCAGGCTGCATATGCAGCAGCAACTCATCAGTTCCAGCAAGGTCAAATGGAGCTTTCAGGTGGAAATATGGGCGCTGCCACGCATGCATTTCGAGCTGCTTGTCACTTCAACCCAAGTGCTGCAGCTTATACGTTTATGGCATGGATGCAACGACTTGTGAGTGCACTGCTATCTTAGTGATCTTCATGTAGTTAAAAAAGAAAAATCAAGTTCGTAGATTTAGCCAGATTTAAAGTTGTTTGTGAGATTTCTGGATATGAACAAGGTCTTTTCTTTTTTTCTTTTTTCATGAAGGTAATTAATAAGTAAAATTTCTAATGGTATCGGTTTTGAATTGTCTGCAGGCTGGTGCACATCGAAGTGAATGTGTTCGTGAGTGTGCTCGTGCCATATTTCTTGACAATGATTATGGTAATGACCCTGACAAATACACAGAATTCAGATTATGTTGGAAGCACTTGTTCTGTGCTGTCGCGTTGTAATGGAACTTGCTGGTTCGCTACAGCTATCCGTGATTTCTCCTGGTATCTATTAGTATACAGTGCTGAAATTTAAATCGAAACTGCAGAATTTCTTTTGATAATTTATTCAAAGTATGGAGTGTTTGCATGTGGGATTGTTAGAAATCCGCTTGTTGCGTTTTCACTCATTTTATGAAATCACGTGTTCTGAACAGGAAATCCTTGGAATGATGTGGCCTGTGAATTATGGGACGCTGGCGACATTAGTCTTGCAGCCCGATTTTTTCAGAGAGCTAAAGCATGTTCCCGTTATGAAGTAGGAGCTGGCCATTTACCCTACCTGAATCTGGCAAAACTACGATTGAGTAAAAATCCGAGTGGACTGGATCGTGATGGTTTGACTTTGGACAAGACAATGCATGACATTCCTTGCAAGGAAGCTTTACTTGAACTCTGTGCAGCTCTTATTCGAGCTCCAGGAGGTGAGTTTTGGTGTGAGATACCTCGACCTCTTGATTTTTTTCTTTTACTTTTGTTCCAGCAAACACCATTACTTGGTGACTAGCACAAGTACCTTGTGAATGTATAAGGACTTTCTCAGCAGCTAGGAGGCTTGCCTGTTCGACTATGAATTCTGATAAACATTCTACTAATATGTGCAGATGAAGTGGTGCAGCAAATGGTGTTTCAAATGCTTGATGGCCTGAGGCGATGTGACAAATCTTTTTTAACAGTAAGATAACAGTTCTGCAAGTGGGCCCCTTAGGTTGATGTTTTTGAGGTTGTAGCGCACTATGATCTGACCAAAACTATCATAACGTCGTGATGTACTTAGTTTTACCCAATGTGCCCTCCAATTCTAACATTTAATCCCGCTCATCTTGAAGCTCTTTTCTGTAGCAGTATTAATTTAGTTGTAGCATACATTCTTTTTCCTTCTTTTACCTTGCGTCTGACAAGTGAAGATTGGGGACATCTTTTATATTGAATTAAAGAAATTCTGCAACACATTAAGAATTTGGTCACCAAATGCACAACTAATTTGCTCTTCATACGCTTGTGAATTGGGTCCTTACTGGAGAATTATTTATGGATGAAGTATCTTTGATCACCTTAATACACAGGAATATTGAATGCTATTATTTACCTACTGTTTAGATCATGAAACTGGATACAGAATGCTGTGTTTCCCTTGTTTTATCCAAAATCTGTTACATTTTATGAACCTTTTTTTTTCTCTGTATCTCATGTTATGGATGAAAAGTCTAACGACTTCATTATCTGTGGGTATTTGTGAATGTGTGCCATGAACGTTGCATATCTAGACTATCTGTGACCAGCAGCTGAATGGTCCTGGTGCCAACAGTGTTGTTTCAAGTTTCTGTGGGCTACATTTACTGAGGTAGAATAGTTCTGTATCTTCATTTCTTGCATAAAAGCAGTGATGGAAGACGTCGAATTGAGTTGTGCAGTGCAGGTGAAACTAGTGTTGGTTTTACATCATGAAATTGTAGAGTTGATTTTAGAGTGTGATATGCTCTTGCTGATATGCACTTTGTGATCATTCTGATAATTATATATGGAAGGTTATGGTGGTTCGACATTACAAATTAATGTGTCACATGGTACTTTCTCTGAATCATCTAGTTCAATGTCATCCAATATTATATGTAGTACTGTGATATGATCAACATTCAAATCTGCGTAATGTCGTGGAAACTGTTGGTTGAGGTATGCTTTTTTCACAAAAGCTCAGTAATAATTATGTTCTCTTGAAAAATTATGAACTAGAGTGATGAAAAGAGTAAAAAATACATTGTGTATAAATTGATATCTAAAATCTCTTACATTAATTTGAACATTAATAATTTTAATAGAAATTATAGCATGAATTTAAAATTCAACTTTATATATATACATATATATAAAGTAATTAGATAGGATTTTATGTAGATACTTTGAATATTGAAACAAACAAAGGTAGAACTTTTTTGTTTTTAATTTAAATAAATTGTAGCAAAAGATAAGTTCAAAAGTTTGTTACAAAACGGTAAATTAGTTATGAGCAAGCCCTTCTAATATAAGACAAGTAGGACAATGGTTCAAATGTTCAATTTTTTTAAAATTTAAATCCTAACTAAAAAATCTTAATTCTAAAGAGTAAAATTGGGCCTTGATTTGCATTTTAACATTATAATCTCGTATTTTACCAAGTGTTTAAACTTCATATAAATGTCTAAAAATAATATTTTCTGAAGGTTTACTTGTGTTAAGTTAGTTCTTAGTTCAATTCAAGCAAATATCTTTTTACTTCTTCAAAATGACACGTGAAGGTATTATAGTAAAAACAGTTATATGTTGAAATTATTATTATTGTAATTATTTTAGCAAAAATCACTCAACAATTGTAACAATGCATTCTCTTGATTATTTCTACAAAACAAGTAGCAATTATACAATTAATCACTATAATACAATATCACTAACTACACACTTCCACTCCTTTAGAAAACAAGACTTAACTGACTCTCCCCTCTCAACATTCACTTCTTCAACGATTTGCCACCATTTTCAAGTTTTCTTCCACCAGGACAAGACAAAAGAAAACACCCATTGTGTTCAAACAACCAAAAAAGAAAAAAGTAATCCAAAAAGCAAAAGGTCCAGACACGGTTCGGGCTGGACTGGAGGCGCAGGCCGAGCACATTCCCCGCAACGCTCACGGCGCCCAGGAAACCCATCCCCCACGGATCGTCCATTGTCGCACCTCGCCATGGGTTTCGATGTCTCGGTTCATTGCTCGCCAAGTCCAATCGATTCTCTAGAACTCACCGCAAATGAAGCTCGACGAAGTTGGACAGATACACTGATCACAACGACGACGACCACGACGAAGAGGTGGGATCGACAATAACAGTGAGTGAGTGAATGAGTGAGTGATTGAGTGGGAGGGAGGGACTGACTGATCCACAGATTTACGGATACACGGATACACATCGACGCGGAGCAACGCAAGGCGGCGGGGATGCGCGCACCGACGCGGCAGCGCGGGCTTGGCCCCGCCCCCTGGCAAGGCGGTGCGGGCGGTGCTGTGGGACAGCGCAAGGAAGGCTGGTGGCGATGCTGGCGAGTCAGAGGCATCGATCAGTGCTCTGGAGATTGGTCTAGCTTTCCACCACAGACGGCGGTTTTGTTCCTGATTCTGTCGTGCATTGTTGGCGCCGTTTGGAAGGCCGCGACTGATTCACAACACTGGCTGCTGCTGCTGCTGATTCTGTTGATGATTATGACGGTGGTGCAGTCTGTTTCCACCAGTGGTGCTGGGATCGCAGACACCGCAGAAGTGCAGTCCCCGCAATTGGCATACGTCGGAGCTGGGGGGGGGAGGGGACACAGTGGAGAAGCAATTTTCGTGTGCGAGTGTGTGCCAGTGATTGCACTCTTTTTGCATTTCCATCGCCGACCTCTCCTTCTTCTTCATCATCGTTTTCTCCAACTTTGTATGAAATCACCCCATACATACCTACATATTCATGCTTAAAAGATCCCAAGTTGTGGTTTCTTTTGGAGAATACATATATTAATCTTATAAGCATATTAGATTTTGCTAGATTAGTCCCATTACACTTACCTATATGGAATATTATTTAAGACTTTTAAACTTTCCATTATATTTTCATTTTATTTTTATATTTGAAATTGTTTCAAGGCACAATAAAAGAATACTAAGTTAGATATTTGTTGACATGTTTATTTTTGTATTAATTTAGTTCAAAAAAGGTGTTTTTTTTTTTTTTTTTTTTTTTTTTTTTTGTAATGCAAATAATAACAACAACAAATAAATAATTTAGTGTATTATAAAGCAAAGTTTTGTTGGTTTGTTCTCTTGATTTTTTTTTGGTTTTTTCTTGGATATGATATTAACTAACTACTTTTTTTATATTTTTAATGTATTTTTAAATTATTTTTACTCTTTTTTAAGTATAGTTTAAATCAGGTTAAATTTAAATTATATATATATATATATATATATATATATATATATATGTGTGTGTGTGTGTGTGTATGTGTGTATGTATGTATGTATGTATGTATGTATTTTTAAATATATTTTTAATAAACAAATGACTTTTTTGTTTTTTGTTTTTTATTTTTTGTACTTCATGATAAAGATTTAGTTTTTGTAATTTTTTGGTTGACTTTTTTAGTACATTGTAAACTATTGATTTTATGTTTTTTTTATAATTTTATTTCAGTATATTTTAACATATAGATTTATTTTTTAAAATTAGCACATTTTATATGAATTTATTGTAAATGGTGATTTAAAATATAAAACAAAATAAAATAAAAATAAATGTACTGATAATTATGTTGGTTGCTTTGTTTTTTTTTTTTTTTTACTTTATAAGTATAATTTATAATAAATATTTTAATTTTTATTAATGTTTAGTTGATATTTTGATGCTTTAATATAATTTTTTTTTACTTAATATCATACTGATAGAAATGAAATAAATAATTTGAGTTACCTAAAATGTATGTACAAAGATATTTCTATGTAAAATATAACAAATAATTAGAATATATTTTAATTTGATTTGAGTTTAATTTTTAATAAGATTTTTGTGCTTAAAAATCAATTGATGATTTTTGCTACAATATGGAATATATCATGAATTTTTTTAAACCTTTGGTTTTTTTAATTTAAATTTTTCTACCACACACAATATCAATTCGAATTTTTATAACTGTATCATTCAGACAAATTTTAAATTACGTTCACATATATTTATTTGATTACTTTGAAGATCAATAATTTGAAAAACAATTCTAAAGTACTGTAATTCATTTAACCAAGATAAAAATAACAATAATAATAAACTTTTAAAAAGTCAAAAAATAGTTGATACACTACCATAGATGTAAAAACTTATTTCAAAGAAAATATGTAACATTATACTATAAAAAAATTATTATTAAAAAAAGAATTGAGTTTTAATTTTAAAATGGCTGTAATACTATTAATTACAGCTCTATTCTATATATATATATATATATATATATATATATATAACATATAAATGTATATGTTTATGTGTGTGTATATATATATATATATATATACACACACACATGCATACTTGGTCATTCTAGCCCAAAGTTGTTTTCTGGAACATATTAATTTTGTAAAATATTATCACTTGGAAATTACTTTCTAACCAATATTTCAAATAAGTTTTTTGAATTTATTTTTCACAAAAGATTTTCATCCGAATTTGTTTAGTACATTTGTGTTACCCCTTTAAGACCTCAAGAACAACAACCCAACTTTCAAATCTTTTTCATTGTGATCCTGATTTCGCACCTTAGACTTAAAGGTTTTCTACCCTTCATTATGCTTTATTTTTTATTTGACCCCCCCCCCCCTGTGTTCTTTGCATAAAAGGCTATATTATAATAAATGGTTTTTAGAACTAAAATATACAAATTTTAGTATATCATGATTTTTTATTATTATTTAAAAAATACATGTAATATATTTTCAACATATGTCCTCAATATTATCTAAATTTATATTGTATAAATATTTGAAATATGTAATTTAATATAAATTTAAGTTTTAGTAAAATTGTGATGCACCAAGCATGCTACCAATTTTACTAATTAGATGGAAGCAAAAGCAAACCCAATGTATAACTAACCGTGACAAAAACTTATAATTTTTCTAGTGGATGTCAAAAAAAATATATATCAATACTAAAAAAATCACCACCCTCCATGAGCAAAACAGCAAAAAAAATGAAAAAATGAAAAAATATGTCAAGCGTGTCTATTCACGTCCACATGCAATTTCACCACAAAAACAAACAAACTGCAAAAAATCAACCAAACAAAACTCCCTTGTGTATCTTCTTCCATGCAAAATCCATCCTCCCTCTTGATACACACACCCACACCCACATCCATATACATAAATGTTCAATCTGATCAATTCCAATTTTTACCCACCTACACAAATCCCATCCTTTAATACAAAAGCCCCATCTTTCAAACTACTTGGGCGTCCCATCCAAGACCACCCCCCTCATTCATTCAAACATGTGAAGGCCCCATGTTGTGGTTGATCAAGCACCGGCCGCCTCTTCTTCTTCTTCGTCTTCTTCTTTTTACAGCACCAGCTGCTCCATTTCTTCTTCATCGTCATCTTCTCCGTCTTCCTTTCCGATCTCGCTGTGTCTGCTTGCTTGCAGCTCCTCCAGGCCAAGCAAGGCATAGTTTTCAGGTACTCACATCTATTTACATGTGGTAGTGTGTGTATATATATATATATATATATATATAGAAATATCTGTGTGTGTGTGTGTGTTGATCTGTGTGTGTGCTGCAGAAAGGTTCTGCTCAAGGGGGGCTCACTACCCCTCCCCCATCGTGCCCCCCACCTGCTGCGGAGTGTCTGTCTGCAACCATGATCTCTGCTGCTGTAGTGCAGTGTAGTGCAGCTGATGTCATGATGCTTGTGGGTCTGGGTTGCTGGTTCACACCTGTTTGAAGTGACGCAAGTTTAGTGAGAAAGAGCTTCTTGTAGCTGTGTAGGAGTGTGTTCAAGGGGTATTTCAGCTTTGCCTTTCTTTTCTCGGTTCCATGTAAGTTTTCTCTCTCAGGTCGGAGCCGTTGCTTGGTTCTGTCTGAGTTGGGGGAGCCTTTCTTTGATGCGTTAGGGCTATAACAGGCTTGATTCTATCAGAGCTGAGTTGTTTTTTCTTGGGTTTTGATTTTAGTTTTCTACCCTTGAGCTTCTCCCCCACTGACTTGCTTGATACGTGGTGATAGGACGTTATGTAAAGGTGTTGGCGTTGTTTTCATTGCACCATAGTGGCTGATTGTGTTGGACATAACCTGAGTTATGGTGGGCAGTTCTTTGTTTTTTGTTCTTCTTTTTATTTGTAATGGGGGGGAGTGTGAAGTGATTGCAGTGGTGGAGTGTGAAGCAAGATAGAGATGGCGAGGTCGGGGATGGCTCTTGCAGCTGTGGTGTTCGCGATGGTGGTGGTAGGTGTGATGTCGGCGTCAACTCCCTCAAGCAACTGCGAGTCAGCTCAGATGAAGTTGGTGCCGTGCCTTACATACGTGACGGGATCGGATTCGAAACCGCCCGCGGAATGTTGCTCCGGCTTGAAGGATTTGAACGCGAATTATCCCACTTGCCTGTGTCAATTGATCACGCAGCTGAACAGTACTTCCAGCGGATCGTCTAATGTTAACGTTGCCAAAGTGTTAGCCCTTCCAAGGGATTGTTTGGTCACCTTGATCACCAGCGATTGTCCAGGTAAAGATGTACTTTAGTCTTGGTAAGAATTAGCTCTTTGACCCTCCACTTAAATTGTAGCGCGTTAACGAGATCGGGTGGATTACAGCGTAATAGTTTATTCTTCCGTAGGCATGGGTTCTTGTGTCACCTTAAAACTGTCCGTTGATGCTTTTAAGACTAGGGCGTTCGCTATTATTTACCAGCGCTAAGTTCGGAATAATGACATTCTCTTGGCGACGATGAGAGGTATAATACTGATGGTAGCAAAGCATTTGAAACAAGGAATGATCGAAGCGAGGTCTTACACTTTGCCATGGTGAACTCATGTTATCTGCATTGAGCTTAGAGTCGACTATCCTTCGTTCGTAACTAATGCACGTAAATTCTCATGTCGCCCTTCAACTGTGGTCTGTGAAGTTTCGCTACTTGGATTGGAAGAAAGAATATACTATTTTTTAGTGATCTCTGGAATGTACCCACCATGCACAGAGCATGTTGATTTTTCCCAGTCAATATTTTGCTTAATCATGGAAAGATACTCAACTACACTCTCTTTTAAATGGTTTGGATTTTGCAGCTCTGGCCAATTTGCCACTTGCACCACCAGTAGCTGGATCTTCAGGTATGTATCGCATCCTAACTGGCGATTTAAAACTCTACTTCCTCGATGTGTAATTTCTTGCTGGAACTAGCATTAATGAGGAACATATCACTGAACATGGGCAGGATTCCCTGACAATAGTTGTCCTATGATCCACATAAATGATCAAATGGATTGGTTTACTGAGGATTTCTGTTTTAATGGTGGGCGAGTGTTGCATTCTACCATTTGCAAGTGGCAAATTAGCTATTTGCAGCTCCTGCTACTGCCTCGTATTCTTACTTCATGACCACCTGCACGTAATACCTACATACAGTAGCATTTCAAAACTGATGTTGCGATTTTGGAGCCGGTGCAGTTACAGGTCCTGCCGCAGCCCCCGCATTAACGAATGATGTTTCCCGACTTCTGTACTCAAGCTGGGTGGTGACCTTGGCCGTTGCAGTTGCAGGAATCGCTCCCTTATTCTGAGTACCTTAGGCTAGAAGAGGATGAAGCTGTCTAGTTATTGGAGGTTTCTGTTTTCGCAGATGATCCTCGTGTTTAAACACCATTTTTGGGACCCTTCGGTTTAATACAATTGTTGGCACAGTTTATAAACATTCTGTTTCCCTGGATCATATTTAACTTGTTCTCCAAGAATACAGAGTTTCATATTCAACACTTAGTCGCAAATCTTCATTTCGTCGTTTCCTTGGGTCATAGCCGTAATAACACTATGGCTGATACTTTCAAAGTACCCCGTGTCGGGACAACCACCTCCTACAGTGCAAAATTTACATTCGAAGTTACAACGACCGCAGTAATGGCAGACCTTCCCAACTGCCATAGCAATCTTGTTTCGAACCTTTGCATCAAGGTCTGAGTGGAGTTTTTATTAATATTCAGTTTTTTACTATTTCGAGCCTTGACAATCAATTCCTTATCTGTTAACCGCCGACTGACTAACTCATTTAATGTTCCATGTACAATACTCATGGTATAGACCACCGTAGCGCTCCTCTCAAACATGTACCACCACGCCGGACGATGTGCTCTCACCACGTGAAAGGAGAACTGGATCTGCCAGGTTATAGAGCTTGTACTTTGCCCCATGCGTCGATGCTGGGCTGGGTGCAGAATGCATACCCTAAACAGAAGCAACGAACTGGGGCGAAATAAATTCGGTGGAGATTGTTGGTGAAGGTTGGTTTGGCAGCATTTGCAGCCTTCCAGGTGGGCCATCAAGTCCAGGCACTGCCAGAGTTGAAGCAGCTCCCAAGGTCCGATCCTCTACATATCACAGGTTGAATACCCTTCTCCCCTGCACTACTAGTTGTTATGGAACTATCTCTCCCTCATCAATTCTCTCATCAACTTCACTCACAAACTCACTCTTATCAACTCTCTCATCAACTCTCCCTCAAGTTAAAAGATTATTGTTTTGAGGGGTGATGTATTCACTTCAAAGGCTTTTTGCAACTCCCAAAGGCAATTTACTTATTGTATGAGAAATGTGCAACAAAGCTGTGTATGTGATTGGATTGAAGGGAGGATGAAGCGAGAGGTGAGATGGACAAGTGGATGACCTGGTCAGTTGGTGTCAGTGAGGGAGATCACTCACCCAGCATGTGCTTGCAAACATCTCCTGTACGTGGAAGAATTACGCCAGGTTCGAGCCTTTCTACCCTTTGCATGGTTCGCTTTTATGTCGTTGTTTGTGTTTTTTAACTTCATTTATTACTGTTACAATAGAAGCTGACAGAGGAAACTTTGGTTTAAGGCAACTGACCCACATGATTGTATCTTCTGCCAGGAGAGGGCAAAAGCCATGATCTGTGAGTCTGTGTGAAGGTATGGTACCACCAGTACTACTCACTTCTTACTATCTATTTTTTAATATATATATCTATATATATGATAAAGATAAATAAATAAATCATGTTTTTTCAAATTAAATAAATAAATAAAATTTTGATGTACAAATTAAACATTAAAGTTTGTGTACTTTGTTGCAAGTTCTTTTGAAATATAGATGCTTAGAGTTGAAAGTGGTTTACAATGAAACTTGAGTGGCATAATGAATTTCCAATCTCAGATTTCTCTTTGAAAAGAAATGAAAACTTCATGAATTCTGAGATGAAGCTTGAAATGATGGTTTTGCAGAGTTGTCCATGAGTTTCTATTCTCCTATCAACACTGGAATGTGAGGCTTCATTTTGTCATTTATAAGTTCTACAAAAGGTTTAAGGATTGATCAATGTTGACTTTTTATGATAATTATTATGATAATATATGTTTTAAAATATTAATTGATATTATTCTTTAAATACTATGTATCAGTAACTAATAGCTTGTGTGAATCATTTTAATACATGATAAATAATTGACTACCTTAATTTCTTGTAATTTTTATCTTTATTAGATTTTTTTAAATAAGTGAAGGAAAAAATATACTTATATATATATACACATGTTTCTAAAACTAAATCATTTTACAAAAATGCAATAAAATGTTTCTCACCTAATAATTAAACCATTTCCCACCTAATCAATATTACTAATTCTATGGCCTGTTTTTAATCTTACCAAGGATGAGTACTTATTTGACTCAAACTTGAATGCATAAAATTGTTATGTATATAATCTATACATCCTTGATAAACCAAATAAGGATGGATAAAAAGTAAAAGACATACAAGTTCAATTTTGGTGAATTCAAATAATACAACCAAAAACAACTTTATGTTGATGAAGACGTGTCCTAACACTAAAATTTCCAACAAAATAAATGTTAAAATTAAAATAAATATATTATAGATCTCCATTTTTCATTTTCAAATTATATCAATATCTATCAACTTTTAAAGTATTATCATGTACACAAAACACTGAATCTAAAAATATGAAGAAAAAATTGCAATTTGTAAATTTTAAAGTTTATGTATAAGAAATGGTAGTTATACATTTTTTTTACAGGCTTGTTATTATTTTAATCTCTAATATACATTGATTAGAATTTAATCCTACACTTGCATAGCTGCACTGTCGTCATCTCTTCCAATTTTATATCAATTTTATTTTTGGTTTTCTATTTTAATATATCTATACTAAAATACATAAACACACACTAATTTCAAATATACAGGTGGCCAAGTCGACATAACTTCCAACACTGCTCCACTCTCTTGGTTTGCGGCGTTCGTCGTCGTTCGTCGTCGTTCGTCATCGGCCGTCCGTCCCTTCGTCGTCGTCGTCTTCTTCGTCTTCATCCATTGCCGTCTCCTGTGTTGGAAACCCACTTCTACTTTGCCGTCTAATGGATCGTAAAATTATCCCGAAGACAAAACCATGGAGATGGCACGCGGTGACAGGAAGCCTGTTTCCATTCAAACCCAACAAACCCAAACAAAAACAAAAACAGTCTACGAGTGTTACAAGGAGTTATGGATGGTAGAAAGGAGTATGAAGTCTGCCTTCATTTTGCTTCATGGGGCTGTTGTCTCGCGTGAAAGCTCTGAGAGCTGCGGAGAAGAAGAGATGAGATCGAAGAGCGTCCTCTTGTGGAATGAATGAAACTGAAACCTATTGTTGGAAGTTGCATGATTGACGATGATAACTGTAGGGGTATATAAGCAGGACGGCTGCTTGATGGCGTTCGTGAGGACGAGGATCACACCTGCAGGCGGTTTGGGTTTTGAATGTGACCCCTGTCATTCGAGACTCCTGCCGACATGCGAAACGAGTACGCGAGATCTCGAAGATAGCAGTGGCTGGAATGGGTTTATACGAAAGTCGACGTCAGTCTGAGAGAGGTTAAGTTTGACTCCTAGACCTTTACAGAGATCCTTTTCAAGCCTTTGAAAGTTGTTACTTACTGCGCCATTTTTTATGTTTTATGCACCAAGTACAAGCTCTGACTTGCCCAAGATTGAGAGGAGGTAGTGTCGATTCTTTCCACATCAGTTCCCCCAGGTCTCAACCTTGGGGCATGTCAAAAGAGAGCAGCAAGTTGTTGGATTTATCTAAAAGCTTACGTTCAGTTCAGAAATCATGTTTTCGTTATCAGCTTCGAGAAATTCACATGAAGGTTTCGGGTGACCGCGCCCCATTTCTTAAAAAGAAGAAAAGAAAACAAAAAAATTGAATTATTTAACCAAACAAACAAACAAACAAACAAAAAAGGCCGCCACACACACACCTAGACTTATGTTGAGAGGAACCACACCACGAGACAACAATGCCAAATTTGGACGAATAGATTTGAAGTCCAGTTGACGGATTGGATGGTATTTTACTGCCAAACCCACCGAACTTGTGTTGGACAGGGACCCTCGACCTTGTGTTGGACAGGGACCCTCGACCTTGTGAAGGCCATCAATTGTTGCTACAGAGCTTCCGGTTGTTCCAGACAGGCCATATACATAGAAACTAATATCCATAAGATGTACTGTAATGCGACGCATACGATGCCGTGGGCGGACCTGTTGCGGGGGTTGTTGAGTACATAGCAGGTTGGCTTTGGTATGAGCTGTAACTGGTGTCCACTGTGCTGCTGTAAGTGCTGGAGTACGGCGGGGGTCCACTGGATGCGCCTGCCATGAAATTCTGCAAAGCACAAACCACACGAACAATGTCAAAACAGATCTTGTCCTGCTAAAAACATCATAGTATTAAAACAATTTTATATTATCGACTTAATGCTTACATTGATCCTTGATAGAGTGAATGCTTAGTAATAACTACATGACACTAACAGCAAAATAACAATAGAGAATTATCTTTCATTTATATGTATAGGGGTCATAGCACTGTGTCCTCAGTGACCTGATAATGATCCTCCTGTATAGGCTGGCAAGGATTACATTGCATCTGCACCAAACTCCCCCACCATGTTCAGACAATGCAGCTTAATTGTGGTGATATTGACCCATTCGTGGCAGTCCATGTCAGTCATCCCGATTATCCTTTTTAGGTTTTTTTTTACTTACAATCTTGCTAAACAACTCGGCATTGATTCATCGAAATCTTCACACATGCCAATCTACAACTAAGGCAAAGCACCCGAGTAAAAGGTGGTTGTTGGTTGAGATGCATGTGAACCCTCCTCACAAACCCCTAACCCTCCACAGTCAGCATTTTACCTGTATTAATTGCTGAGCAGTCTGCACTTGAGATGCGCTCCCATGAATCTCAACAGTCATCTCGCCAGGCACGCTCCGAGTTTCCTGAATAGTGATTGTGGCACCACTAGTACGACGCATGTAGCTGATGTTAGCACCTGCGCCACCAATGATGGCGTCTGCATACGAGAGTGGAATCTGCATGTGTTGAGTCACCTGTGCGCAAATCATTGAGTCAGTTTTTGCATCCATGAAAAAGAAACCCCACTGGAGACCACAACCGTAACGGTCAAGCTAGTGTTACTTGACTAGTACTAGTTCAAACTGTACAATCGCTTTTAGAACAAAAGCATAGTCTTTGCACGAACTTGACTGTATTTAATGAGAGAGTTACGTATTGGGAAAGCAGAATACGTGAAAATAGTACATGGGGGAGATGAAAGTACCTGCGTGATCACTGGAGCGGGAGGAGGAGGTACAATAGTGCCTCCTAACGTGGGATCCCGACCATACAAAGACAAACCGTGATGATGTTGATTGCCTAGGTCATGCGACTGCTGTTGTGGTTGAGAATGGTGCGGAAGTTCAGCGGCTCCATAGTAAGAGGAGTCGTTGCTACTGTAATTGGGTGGCTGCTGTTGTTGGGTGCTACTCAGCTGCTGCCATTGAGAGGCTGTGCTCTGTTGGTTGTTCTGATTTGCTACTGCCCGCTAAAGAAACCATGAAACAACATTGTAAGAGACTCAACACATATTATCATCACGACCACACGCATAGTATATCTCCACTATATAACTACACAATAAAAGAGACCAACTACGACCCAAATGCATAAAGCCCTTCCTCCATCTTCATTACTCAACACATTGACTTATCGCTTTGACAACTGTGAAAATTTGCCGATAATCAGGGTAGCTTGTGCAAACAGCTTACATTTAGCTCGAACAAAGGAAGGACACTCCTGTCCACCAAGAATTTGCGAAGGTGTGCGACAACAAGCTCCATTGCACGCTGAACATTGCGAGGCTCACCCTGAACTTCCACAACTCGGTCATCTGCTAGCGCACACAGTGGAAGCTCCTCTGCTTTCCATTCCTCACCACAAATCGACATTCTAGTGTCAGTACGACTAGTATACACAAGTGAGCTTGAAGACACATAAAAATAGGACGATGATGAAGTAAATGCCACTTGACCTTTCTTGTGTCCAGAAGCTGATAATTAAGCATGACAAGGACACATCTCACCACTCTCCCAAGTACTGACAGAACAGCAACACAAATTATGATGACGTCCAAAGAAACCTACTAACCAGCAGGCAAAACGCGAACGGTAGCGCCAGAGGAATCTTGGATAGACTTGATTGTAGCACCCTGGCGACCGATGAGACTACCAGCTTGAGTAGCAGCCACCAGAAGACGAGATGACACTGGAGCACCCCCAGGTGCAACCTCCGCATCCACCGACTCTGGTTCAGCCCCTTCAATAACGCGCCGGTGCACACGAAGAAGCCCCTCCATAGCCGGAGATATTGCAGCTTCAGGGTCTTCCCTCGCTGAAACCATGACCTACAGAACAGTATCCGGACAGGCATGAGCAATCTTCTCTTTAAGCTGGGCGTCTATATCCTGGAAACTAAAAACCTCTGGATACACTGAAGGAACAAATAGAGAGGAAGGTTTTTTTTTTTTTTTTTTTTTTTTTTTTCCTCCGAAAGAGAACCAGCTAATATATAACCACAGGTGACCCAGTTTCCTACATGTGATCCCATGCAAGAACTTAACCCCCATTCCAAACTGATATTAGCGAAAGTCAGCTTAACAGGGGTTGTCGTAGCTCAATAGTGGAATCGAGTGAGGAGATTGATCTGATAAATACACCATGCAGTTCGAAAGGCAGAGTACGCTGCAAGTACTCACTCGCCAGTGATAACAAAAGCTACACATTAGGGCGTTTGGTACCAAGAGAGGCGGAGATACAACCCTAATCTGAAATTAGGATGTACACAGTCGGTAAGTATCCCGATCAATTTGGAGACAATTTTCTTTGACTAGGGTACTTCGCAGTTGAAACTCAATTGTTGCAAGAATGCTATTAAAATTCTAACTTCGAGAGGCTAAGCAGGATGACTTACGATTCGCTCGGCGGTGCCAGGCACACCCTCCAGGATCTTGATTCTGGACCGCGTCTCTTCACACATTCTCTTCACGAACTCGCCCTTGCGACCTATAATACCCCCTACCTTCTGAGTGGGCACAATAAGACGAAACACATTGTCGCCTGGCCAGCCCGCCCACTTCTTCTCGCCATCCTTCTCCTCCCCACCCTCGCGGATTCTCTTCGCCCCTGTGGGAGTGGTGGATCCTTTGGCAGGCGTGCTCTCATCTAGCGCAGTGTCCGCCTTTACGTCAATTGGAGGTGGAGATTGCGGGGCTTTCTCCTCCAATTGAGCTTCCGCTCCTTGTTCCGGTTTCGACGGTACGGTCTCCAAGGCAGCTGCAGGCTGCTCCTCTTCAGACTCGGGTGGAGGTACTACCTGCTCGGGCAGCGGCGGCAGGTTTTGATCCTCCACAGAAGAGGCAGACAAATGACTCTCTTCCTGAGGAGGCTGGTCATCGGCAGGAACGGGGGCCACTGCAACTTCCGTCACTTGAATCACCTCCGTGACCTCCATTTCTGCCATGCCTGCATTTCTCATTAGAAAATCTCTACCATAGCCACCATTGATAATCCACAACCATTTAGCTGAACCAGCTCCAACCTCACCCTACACTTTCAAAACCTCATCTCACTCGCTATCACACCCGAGTCACAGACACAAAACCATAACTGAGCGGCTAAAACCACAATCGCATACGAAAACCCACAGAAAAACCCCTGTCGCAGCAGTACATGAGTATAATAAGTGCAGTCATCAGCGCGCACGAACCTCGATGGAAGACAATCCAAGCACACGACACCTGAAAACCCTAATCCAGCATCATCAAAGTCGCGAGAATGCCACCTAGAAGTGATGAGGAAGAAGAAGAAGAAGACGAAGACGACGAAGGGGAAGAGAAAAATAGAGCAGCAAAGGTGCAAAGCGAGCAAGAAATGCAAGACTGATACCCCGATGGAGGTGGCGAATTGGTGCGAAACGCAAGAGGCAGATGAGAGAAATATCTGAGTGGGTCTGCGGCAACGCAATTCGTGGCAAGGGAAGGATTGGAGTGGGGTGGTGAGGCCTGCGTTGAGCTTCTAGAGGCCATGCTACGCGTCGCCGAAGCCTCCCTCCCTCGGACCTCTAGGGTGCCCCTTCCCTTCATCCATCGAGACTGGATTATTCATTCATTTTTGTGGATGTGAAATTTGCGGGGTGGATGATATTTCGAGGCTCTGATGCATGGGTTCGCCGCGTGCTGACTCAGCGCGTGGGCTCTTTTTAATCTGCCCACGTGGATTATTTCTAATCCTAGGAGCTGCGACATGGCTCGTTCCTAGTTCTGGGATCATTCTGGTTTGGGTTCGTATTGTAGCAGATTATGCAACTAATCATCTTACATTTACATCTATGTATTATATTACAAATGAATGGGTGAAGCCTAATGTTTTTGCTTGATTATATATATATATATATATACATATATATATAGAAAAATATATGTGTATGTTTAAGTAAATAGAAGAAAGAAGAAGTAAATAGAAATAGATTAGATAGATAATATTTCCTCAAGAAACATTGAAGGAGTGCTTTAGATGTGGACTAGATATATAAGTGTATGTACATGTGCCATGTAGCTATAGTAATTGCTTCTAAAAGTTCCTTATATTTTAATGGTCACTATAGAAGTATACAACAACTTAAATGTTAGGTTTTTAAGTTTTGTAGTCTCTATGTACTTCAAAATAGCCTTCTTATTAGCTAGTATTTATAAAGGCAAGACTTAGACCATCTTTAGTCTTGTCAATGTCTTTTTTATAGTTCAATCTTAGTTTAAAACTCTTTAGTTTCTTATATTTGAAAATATCCTTTTTAGAATCATCTTGTCTTGTGAATGTTTCTCTTATTCAAATTTATATTCTTTTATTCTTTTTTATATATAAGTATATTTCTATTTGATTTTTATTTATTATTTAATTATATATTATAAATTTTTATATCTAAAAGATGACTTGATATTTTAGCAAATTAAATATAATTTTTGTAAACTAAAATTAAAAGTAATTATTTTATAATATATATCAGAATAAAAGTTAAAGACTAAAATTCTTAAATGATTATTCTAACATATAAGAAAAACCATTCAAACAATACTACAAGATTTCACATTGGTTTAATTCTAATTCTATTTAAATCTCTAGTAGCATTACTATAAATTTATCTCCTTATTTTTTTAACTAACTAAGTAATATTTTAGAATATCTAAAAGTATTCCAAAATCTTCTTTTAAATTTTTTTTTTTAAAAATTAATAAAGTAACAAAATATTTTATTTATAATAATTTTTATAATAAGATTTTAAAAAATAATTATAAAAATACTACACATATATTATGTTATGTTTTTAAAATTATATTAAAAAATATAAAAAATATTATATTAAAATATAATTATTAATATATAATTTTTGCATGGAATGCATGTAATATATAAGTAAAATATAAATGATTTCTAGTTACAAAAATAATTGTATGGTTGGATTCTATAACATTACAACTTTAAGAAGACTTTATGTTTTTTTATAGTTATATAATTATATAAATCAAGAAGTGCCAAAAATATTTATTAAAAATATATTTTTTAATAAAAATATTAATTTAGTCTATAAATAAGTATTTTTACAAACATTCAAAAAATACACAATTAAAATATTTTATGTTATACATATAAACATTAATTATAGATATCTTTTAGCTTTTGAAAATATCATTTAAAAACTCATTTCAAAGTAACATTATGCAAACAACACAATTTTGTTATATGTGATTTTGATTAATTTACTTAAATTTTTTAAAAATTAAGTTATAAATTAATATTTTATGTTTATAAAATCACTACAAAAAGTAATCCAAAAAGTAATAGATTTTTTTAAAACTATATTAACTGAAATAAATAAAATTTATAAAATTTATAAAATAAAAATTTATGTGTGAAAAATGTTATACACCAGATATTTCATTTTGATTAACTACACATTCTATGAAATAATTTTTTTAAAAGATAAATTAGTGGTAATCATAATAATTTATCATGTAAATCTTTTACAATACCTAAACTTAAGATTGTACAATTGATCTTTAAGATTATGATCATCTTTTGGATATATTTATATTTTATTATAAAATAAAGTTGTGTCATTAAAAGATTATATATAGATACAAAAACACTTACAAGGACCATTTTGATATATATAATTTTTAATAAAGCTACTCATTTATTAAACAAAGTTGTTAATTCTATTTAAGAACCAAAATATAAATTATTGATAATTTTTTCTATTTAGTAGAATAATTAGATAAATTCAAATTTTTAATTTCAAATCTAAATTTTTATTATAAATACCAACCATAGTTTTTAAGAATATCTCAAAAAAATATTATAAACTAATGTTTTATATTTTGAAGAATATTATATATAAAAAGAGACTATAAAGAGAAATATTAATTTTAAATATATTTTTTGATTTTAGACATTTAAATATTCTAGAATTAATAAGATATTGAGATGTATTTTGTGAAATTATTGGAATTATATTAAAATTAATATTAAAAAAAGTTTAGTTATGTATTGAGGTAACTTAAATTTTTTTAATTGAAAAAGAACTTTCATATTCTATATTTATATAAAATTAAAAAAATACAATGTTCCAATCACAATTACCACCCAAAGTTGCAAATTTTGCAATCTCCAAATATCAACTATTTATAATAGAACGTTTTAAAAATAAAATTTGTACATTAAAAAAACTATCCAAATTTTTAAATTTTTTTAATGGAATCAATAAAAGAAATATATATATATATATATATATATATATATATATAATATTATTTTTAAAATAAAAGATAAATATATGAGAGGCTTACTAATTATTTATATTCTATAAAAATAAACTATAAATAAATAAATAAATAAATAATTTATTAATTCATAAAAAATAAGATAAATAATCTATTATAAGTGTCTCTAAGATATTAAATATAGTAACATAATGATTCAACAATTACCACAATTAAGACTAACACAAAACAAGAATTGTAACATCCAACATTGTATTGGTACTTGAGACATTATTAATGTGTGATAGTGTATAATACATCAATGAATCATAATGTAATCAATGTAATCAAGAACTACACAGACACATTCCATTAGTACCAAAAAAGACAAAAAAGTAAAAATAAAGAATAAAAATAACAAACAATAAAAATGATAATAAAAAAAGAATAATTTAGAATTATATATATATATATATATATATATATATATATAGTATCCTTTAATATTAAAAAAGCTATAAAATTATTAAAAGAATTAAGAACACAAATTCAAGTATAAAAAATAATATAGATAGAAAATAAAAGCAAAGAAAATAAAATAAGTTGGTTTTAGGATTTTCATTTAAAAGAAGTTTAGTAGAGAGAGCTTTGTAGGAAAAACAAGAGCGTGTGGATTAGGGGTTACAATTGTAAAATTGAATAACAGACGAAATTGTTGGAGTTGAAAATTTTAATGTAGGATTTGTGAAAATAAAAATTTTATATTCCTTATTGATTGCCATTTATTTCATTTATTTGGATAAAAATAATATCTATTGGTGTAGATTGCATAAAGATAAATGGCAAGTTTAATTATTTTAACAAAAGTTATAAATTTAAACAAATTTCATTTCCAATTAAAGATAATTCAAAAAATAACTACTATAATATATATATATATATATATATATATATATATATTTCAATACAAGATAACACATATATCATTCATAAAAGTAAAAATAAATAAATAAAATTAAAAAATTTAATAAATTAAAAAATTAAGATTTCTTTAAATAACCAATTATTTCAAAAAGATTTGTTAGTATCTTATCTACCAAAAAAATATTAAATCATATGCATATATGTATATATATATAATCTGAAATAACAAACTAGCTAGTGAGCACAGCTATAGCATTGTGGTGCATGAAAAGTGGTTAGATATTGGGTCCATATGGAATGAAAGTCTATGCATTTGGTGAGTGGACATCTTAAGATTTCATCAAATTCGGCTCCTCTTGGGTTTGTCCATTACAGATGTGATCTTCAACCACGTCTGTATAAACAAATTCAGAGTTCTTATTTCTCTATTAGACCATCCCCAGAGGTCACAAATTGAGGTGTCACATTAGATCTTTCTATTAAAATTTACTCAAATCCTTTCCCAATAAAATAAAAAATAAAAAATGTTGAAACACACTACTGGCCCTCCTGTGCTACGCAGCACCACATTGAGAGGCAGATGCTTTGACGCCAGGACTTCCATGAAATATATATATATATATATATATATGCATACCATGTCAGCCAATCTGCAACACATTTGCACCGCAAAAATCACCTGCAGCACAGCAAAATCACCGCAAAAATCACCGCAAAAATGTTACGTTACGAATTCCATGTGTATACAACATGCTTTTCAGAGTGTTAATCACTGAACTATTCAGCTTGTGCCTTCAGCAAGTCGAAACTCTTGCACATTGTCTGCAGCTCGGTGCTATGAATTAGTGCTAATCTGCACATCTGTATCGTCTTCTGTCACGACTATAGTCTTAATGGCAGACAGTCTAGCAGCACCCTGAGAACTGTTGAAGCAGTTGTTCGGTTGCTTTTGTGAATACTGTGGGAGTTGGTCCACGACGGTGGCTTGCAGCAGGCAATGGCTACAATTTGTATTGTGTGCAGCATCGTTGCTAACGCTGGTTGCTTGTGGGGTGGCTTGAGGTCGCAAAGTTTAGAGATCAAAGAGATCGTTGGAGTTGGAAAGTTGTGAGAATGATCCCTCAGATTATACAATTTATATCCCTCACTAATTGCGAATTAGTGATCTATTTGAGTAATACAATGTGCCCTTCTGGAGAGGGGTTAAAGTATGTGGCAGCTGGGACAGAGTAGCTAAGTTGTGTGAGTTCAGTAAATTCTGCTTTTCAACGACACAGTTACATTGATAATTCGGACTGTAATGTATGAGACATTTATATATATATATATATATATATATACTTTGCGGTTGTTGAACAAGTAAACATTTTGTGTTTAAATATCGTCACCACCATAGATACCATTCCTGAATCACTGTTATTGTCCAGATACGTAAAGATGCAGTTTGACCTCTGGCACCGGCAATGTGGATGCTCACTTGCTTGATAGTTACGAAGATTTGTGTAAATTTGTTGCCTTCATTGATTGAAGATCACTCCCACAACTGAGGTCACTGAAAATAGTTGCAGAAAGCCTGTTTATGTTGAGATTATCTTGCCTTGTTTTTAGGTTCAAGCCCTTTCTGTACATGCATGAGACTTGATTCAAAGACCGTGTTGAAACTCTAGTGGATGAATCTGCACTGGCCATGTGTTGTAAGACTTGGTCAGAGAATCAGATACCACTCCAGCAAACAGGATTGATAAAGAAAGAGAGGAAAAGAGCGTTGCTGTGCACGATTCCTCGTAAGTAAAGCAGTGGAACTGTTTGAAGAAGACAGTTGTTGTCTATAAAACTTTTAACAAGGTTGAGGACTGATCTGTAGTACGCACCGACTTCTTCAATGTTCTGACACTTGGCAAAGATGATGTGGGCGATGCAGTGTTGAAAGTGCACCATCGCCTTGTCTGCACTCCAACTCGAGAAGTCAAGTCCGTATCCATCGCAATTTAAATGTCCAACAAGGATGGATAGATACAATTAAGTCATCTGGTTGGTCGGTTACCTGTTTCAATCAATACTAAACTACATGCGCTATCCACGTCGATCAGGCTCATGAATCCGATCTGCATCTGTAGAGATTATTGACGATGGGTCAGAATGTAATGGCTGATCAAGCCGCTGCAGTGTAGAATGAGGATACTGTGAAGGTTGACATATTTCACCACACCAGTGCAGGTTTTAAGTTTTAATGAAACTGTTGAACTCAGAGAATCCGTGTCATGCTTGGCAACAGAGCATGAGAATGTTTTAGTGTGAATGTTGTTAATATTTTTTAACAATACAGGAATAGTTGCAGGGGAAAAAAAATCGTCATAAGGTGGTAGTATTTCATGAATGCATACGATAACCCAACTATAACCCTGACACTAATCTTTCCGTCTTGACATAGACGATAATGACAGTATCCAAGTAGTAGAGAAAAATTACTTGACGAATAACAATGTTTGGGAGAAAATACAAAAACTGTCGAGCAGTTTTGCTTTGCATAAATTACAAATAACAAAAATGTTTGTCAAGGTTCACGTCTTCACGGACTGAGGCTATGGCGTGTACTGCTCTAACAGATAGACCAAACTTGTGCTAAAAACGAGCGCTACTGTGTGACAGTATACAACAAAGAAAAAAATAAGCACAAGCATGAGATGAATGGCTATGCCCAGTGGTTCCACCACGTCGGTGGCGGCAGAAGTGGTGATCTCCTCAACGAATCACCAAAATCTGCCAAAGTGGAAATTGGCAATGAGAAGCTTGAATGGCCCCCATCAGGAGAGACTCAAATTGGGTCATCATCCTAATTACCGAGGAAAAAAGCTACACAACGACGAAGAACACGAGGCCGCTTCAAGCCCCTCGAGCGAAAGCTTTGACAGGGAAAGACCTCCCGAGGCCGGAGAAGCTCGTGAAGTATATTTTCTCCTTGTCGTTCTTGTCGATGGCGATGTCCACGATCGACACCCACAGGAGCTCCTTGGCCTTCACGCCCGTGAGCTTCCGCAGCCTGCCCTTCTCCAAGTACGCGGTGATCTTATCGCTGTAACTCACCTGCTTCGAGATTTGCTTGAAAGTGTGCACGATGGGCTTTTTCTGCGTCACCCACACGAACCCCGTCTCCTTGTTGTATCCACACTCCACCACGTCCTGCATCGGCAACAACCCATCAGGCAGACCGAAATCCTTCAGCAGCTCGACGGCCTTGCTCAGCGATTCTGGCCCCGAGCAGCACAATTCCACCTCGTCCTTCTTCGTCTCCGGAACCGAGCCTCCGCTAGTTTGCGTCGCCATCGTCCGTCGTAACTCTCAATCCCTCACTACCCAATTGCTAAAAACTCCACACAATCGGAACAAAAAACAATTTCTATTCTCTGCTTCGCTTTCTCTCACAATATTCTGCCCAGGCATTCGCAGTTTTGAAGCGCACCGCGAGTGCTGCCGGACGCTGGCAACCCGCCCCCTGTACAATCTCCCGGAACTCACTGTTCGTAACTTACCAGTCACTTTGTCCGCAACTTACTACTGACTACCGCGGGTAAAAGGACACAGCTCCCATCCCCCTGCCTAATTTCCTTACCGTGCGAGTAGCTGAGTACTTCCAGTGGGCAAAGGATGCGTTTATTGAGGAGCTCTGGGGGTCCATGAGCGCGCCATGGCTTGGTAAACAAATTAAAATGGTGGGGATATTTACATTATTTTAAGGATACTGAACCTATGATTACATCTTCCACGTGTAGGTTTGGTGTACTTACTTTTTCCTAACCCTAAAAGTTAAACAGAGATTTATCATCCATCTTATGACCATTTTTAAAACAAAATTATTGAACCCTTAACAGAGAGCGAGTGAAAGAGTCTTGGTAGATGAAATATGCCAATGCAAATTTGACTTAAGATGAATTTTAAATTATTGTACTTTTTAAAACCCCGAAAAAGCCTTGAGACTCAATCCAGATAGGTCATTGGTGCAGAGGACTTTGGATGACCGCCACGTGTAGATAGCAAAGGAGGGATGACGAAAGTGTTGAGAAGGTTCTGGACTAGTGGCCGTATGTGGAGATTGGTACATTAATCTATCAACGCCAATAGTAAATGTAAGACAATTCAATTCATGCATGCCCTACCTATTTGCCATACAAATAATTGTGAATTATATGGTATTATGGTACAAATATGGTATTATTGGCCAAGAAAAACATATAACAATCATTGTATTGAAACAGCTTTTGTAATATAAAGTTGGTTTTAAATATGACATATGTTTGATATTTGCATCATGTATGATTTTTTTTCATGTAGGTATTGATTTTCTATTTTCAATGCTTTGTGTGTGTGTGTGCATATATATATATATATATATGCACACACACACGGAGAGAGGACATTATTGAATCAATACTTATTTATGATTCCTCAATGTTGAATGCATGTTAAAGAAAATGATGATATTTTAAATCTTCCAATCTCATGCCAATATATTAGATGTTTTAATTATTGTCAAAATTCTTAAATTTTTTAATTAGATACAATCACCACTAGAAATAAAAATATAAAAAAATAATATTTTAAGAATGTAGAATATTGTTTATATTGTATTAAAAAAATATAATATAAGATGTAACATATAATAAAAAATAAAATAAAAATAAACTAGTATAATTTCTTATTAAAATTAAATATTAAAAAATATATATATTAAAAAAAGATTATATATATATATATATATATATATATATATATATATATACTTATAAAAATTGAAAATATCTACTTATTCTTTGTTATAAATCATTTTATTTAAAAATATTTTGATACTAAGTGAAAAGACAAACAGTCAAGAGTGATGAATGGGACTTTAATAACTAACATGGTAATCATTGCAAGAATAAGTATTTTTTACTTTTTATATTCTATAATACTAAACATTACTCTATTTGAAACAATGATTAGTAATCTTTGTTAAGAAAAATGACATTCTACAAATTTATTTAGTACTATAAGAAAGAAAATAACTCCTTACAAAATCTTATATATAATATTATAAGAAGAATCATTTTCCTCTCATATTCTTTATGTAGTATTTTTGTAGTAATACTTGTGATTACTTTAGATAGCCAAAAAAACTTTAAAATTACATCACAATTTATTAAAGGATGTTCCTATCTAAAATAAGAGTATTACTAATGCCACCACAATTTTTGCTATTGCTACTACAACCCACCATCTACTCTATACATGGTCCTTCACAATCTTATATATTCTTGTCAAACCGTTTTCTTATATGCTCTTCTTATATGCAATATGTCTATCGCTTTCTTCACAATTTTATGTGCACTATTTCTTTCTCATGGAGCTTGACACCTCTATGATGTTGTAACATAGCTATAAGATGAAAGAATAAAAGAAGACATATATTATAGAAAAACTTAATTGAAGATTAAATTATAAAATTATTTTAGAAATTAGGATTAAAAAAAAAATATATATATATATATATATAAAGAGAGTTATATAGCAGATCTATAAGTGAAAGTTATAGAATTGTGACTATAGTTGTCTTGAATGTTTGTTGTAAATTTGAGCTTAATCTAATAATTAGGTCAAAGGTTATTGAAATTTAAGTGAATTAGGATCTTAGAAATTGGATTTTGACAATTATTGAAGGTTTCTATGATTTTAAGCAATCAACTAGTTGCTAGTTAGATAAAAAAGATTCTTTTTTGAACTATTAGTTAATTTAGTTTTTGATAGTTTTATAAAATTTTAAAATATATGAATAGTGAAAAAAGGAGATATTGATGTTGGAAGATAAATACCAAGGTTGGAAAAAGAGAGCGACTGATACTCAAGAAGATTAGGAGTCTTTTTACCTAATCAGTAAGTTCAAATTCTTTCAAATTTTGTATGCTTGTTTTTCACTAGTATGTTAAGAGGTGTATAACTTTTGAATGAAGATCAATAGTAAATTTAATAATTATTAAAATTTTAAATCTGCTATTGGATTTGATTAGGATTTCATTAGAATTGTGTGAGGATTTTATTAGGATTTGACTTAAGGTTTTATTAGGATTTGATTTAGAATTTTATTAAAATTTTGTTAGGATTTGTCTTAGGCTTTGATTAGAATTGACTTAGGATTTGATTAAAATTGATCTAAGATTTGATTAGGATTTTATTAGGATTTGATTTAGGATTTGATTATGATTTGAATTAGGGTTTGATTAAGATTTGATTAGAATTTATTTGAAATATCTTTGAGATTTTATTAGGATTTAATTAGAATTAATTAGGATTTGATTAAGATTTTATTTAGATTTTATTTAGATTTGGTTAAAATTCAATTAGGATTTATTTAGGATTGTCTAAGATTTTTGTATCTTTATGATTTCATTAGGATTTTTTTATAATTCTTTTAAGATTTGATTAGGAATGTTAAAGATTCAATTAAAATTTATTTGAGATTATATTAGGTTGTTAGGTTCTTGGTTAATTGCAATATACAATTTTATCTTCTACAGCCAAATGCTCGGTGCATTTTCAAATAAGGCAACATATAATACAACAATGCTCTTCAAAAGATCCGCACAACTTGAGTAGATAGAAATAGTTGACAAAACATTTGTATTTCTTTTCTTAAATAGAATACAAAAGAGAGAGTGTGATGTTTGTTTATCTTTATAGAAAAGTGTTACAAGAGCTATTGTTCCATAAAAAAAAAAAATTATGTGTTGAATTCAAATTACATTACAAATAACATATATTAGAAAAGTCTTACCTCGATTGACTTTTCCATCTACAAATAGATAACATACAACTAGGACTATGGAATTATTAGTTAGTGCTCTTGTTATAATGAAATTATAAAGAACATTTTGTTCAATATTTATTATTGAGTACATGGTTGTTGCTTTTAAAAAGTATACTTTGAATTTAGAGAAGCATTGAAAATTTTGGGTAACTTTTCATATCCAAGTTTGAGGCTTCAAAAGACCAAAAGTAGATAGATTTTTTTTATGCTCTACAATTATGCGTGCAATTGCTTGAAGGATTGTATTAAGTGAAAGTTTGTTGCTGCCATGAAAGGATTTTTCAAAGTTTGTGGAGAGATTACCTTGAAATTGTTTCCAAATGGCAATAACAAGTGAATTATCAACCACCAACAAAACAAAGAAGAAGCACAATTAGGCAAGAAAATAGAGCAAAGCAACTACCTTGGTCATTATAAGTATTCTTTTATTTTTATATACAAATAATTTGATTTCATGTGTAGCTTCTTGATAAGTTTTATGTACATTTTTTAGCTCAATTCAACTTTGAGTGGTATCATATTACATGTTGTCTTATTTAAAAATGTACTCAATTATAGAAAGTAAAGTTATATTTTGCAACTAATCAAGAATCTAATAGTCTTAATAAAATCTTAAATAAATTTTAATTTATTTTAATAATTTTTAATCAAATAATACTTAAATCTTTAAAATATTTTTAAAAAATCCTATTCAAATCCTAATAATTTTAACCAAATCTTAGTCAATCTTTAAAAAAATTAAATTTTTTTTTAATTGAATCTTAATCAAATCTTAAGTAAATCCTAACAAAATCTAATGAAATCCAAATCAAATCCAAAATAAATCCTAAGAAATCATAATCAAATCTTAAAGATATTATAAATATATTTTAATTAAATTCTAACTAATTTTAATGAAATCCTATTAAAATCTTTAAAAAAATCTTTAATAAATTTTATATAACTTCTAATTAAATTTTAATTGAATTTTAATCAATTCTAATTAAATCTTATAATAGATTTAAAATTTCAATAATTATCAAAATAACAGTTGATCTTGATTCAAAATTTGTATATTTTTAATCTATTAGTTGATAATAAGCATATAAAATTTGAAGAGACTTAAATCTATAGATCGAAAAAAAAAAAAAAAAAAAAAAAAAAAAAATCTTAATTTGCTTAGATATTGATAGTTCTTCTATCAAAGATATGAAGCACAAACAACCAAAGTATCAAAATACTCTTATGTCACTGAAAAGGAGTAAATAATCATTCAAAGATAGTATAATATTAAATTAGAATGGCTATTGCCAAAGACAAGAAGAATAGAGACTGTTAAAACAAGACTAGGAACAAAAAAGGTATTGACAAGAGTGAAGAAGGCTTCACTTTTGTCTCTATATATACTATCTATTTAAAAACTATATAGTGACATTCTAATTATTGTTGACACTCTTATAACTTCCTTCAAAGAAAACATTTGGAATACCATCAAAAGTAGTTTCTACCTCTAAAAGTATCATCAAACAATAAAAGTCTTTTTGAAGGTTGTAATACTAAACACATTATATCTCGCCATCAATTTAAAAAAAAAACATGTTATTTTTGAGGATCTTCATCTCTATTTCCTTGTCTTGAAGATTATAATAGTTGTATGTCTTATTTGATAAATTAGCAAATAATAGTTCTTGAGCTGAATTTGCTCGTTGTTGAATTTTTCATCTTTTTAGTGCTAAATATTTAAAGAAATAACAAATAATAATATAAAATATTTTCAATGAATATGTTTTATTTTATAGTAAAGATTTTCTTTATCTTGATTTTGATGGATGTCATTGATGAAATGCATTGATTTTGATTGATGCATTTGTTAGATTCTTAGATAGCTCTTATGTATGTTCATTAATATCATAACCGCACTAATGTACAAGATATTTCAACCTATTTTGGCACTACTTCAAATTTGAGGCCTCTTCTATCTGAATTTTTTTATTATTCTTCGCTTCTATAAGAAACAGTGGCATTTGTCTTTTTTTTTGTATATCCATTGTCTTATATGGCTCAAATAGAGATGCGTAGAATACATAATGGATCTTCATAGAGTCTAATAGATGTAATTGATAAGCAATTGAATTGACTTGTTTACACATCAAAAATGGTCTAAATTTATAATAATCTAGCTTGTTACAAAGACAAATAGTCTTGATATTATGATAAAATAGCCATACCTTGTTACCAATGTGGAATTAAGGTTGTTTCTTATGATAGATATCTATGTTGGTCTTTTTTTGTTCTTGAGTTTTTTTTAATTATACTTTCATTGTTGCATATAGTTATAATAATTAATTTATCAAGTCTTCCACTACAAGATTATCAACTTTTAAAAAGTCAAAAGTATCAAGTTATAGATGATAATCATAATTGATAAAGAAAGATATTTATTTAGTAGAAGAATGTATAAAATTATTATAAATAAACTCTGCCAATAGTAAAAGAGTTTTTCAATCATCTTGATGATAATTGATAGTACACCTTAAATACTACTCTAAAATTTGATTTATCTGTTTTTTTTATCCATGAATTTAAGGATGGAAGGTTGAAGATAGTTTTATATCTATTTTCAATATCTTGAAAAGAATTCTCTAAAATTTTGATACAAATTGCATCCTTCTATATAATATAATATCCTTTGGCAATCTATAATAGCAATATATGTTATGAAGGAAGAATTTAGTTATTTTTTCACCTGTGATAGATTTTGTACATAATATAACATGTGCCATCTTGGTGAAATAATTTACAATTACAAATATAAAATCATATGAATTTAAAATTGATAGATTTGTGATAAAATTTATAAAAATAGAAGACCATAATTGTTCCAATATAGATAACAATTGGATTAGTTCAATATAGATAACGGTTTCATGTTGAAGTCATATTGAAATCAATGACAAGGAGTTTTTAATCTTGAACAAATATCATATGGCTGTATATATTTTTTAATTACTTTCTACATTTAAAGCCATCAAAAATCTCTTGATATTAATTTCAAAATTTTGTTGTATCCAAAATGTCTTATTATAAAAAAATTGTGACAAGCTTCAAGAGCACGTAGTCATGCTTCACTTTCTAGAATATATAAGTATGTTTCAAAATAGAGTAGATTATTTTTGAACTTACATTTGGAAGTATCATAAGACTTAGATGAATTATTCTTGATATTATGAAGAAGAGGGTCTGAAGACATATTTAATTAAACTTGCTTGAAAAAAATTAAATCAACAATCAATATTGATTTCATTGCTCAAAGACAAAAAAATTTAAGCTTTAACAAAATCATCTTTTTTTTTATTAAAAGGTGCATCTTCTTCTTTTGGTGCAAGATAAAAACATCTAGAAAGGACATCAAATAATATATATTTTTTTTTGGCTGATATTCAATATAAATTCAAATCTTCACAAAGACATATTCTAATGAGCTTGGCAACAATTCAAAATACATGTTGACATGAAATACTTGAGGTTCTTGTGATTTGTATATACAATGATTGGATTGAAAGTGCCTTCTAGATAATAATGCTATTCTTGAAAAGAATCTATAATTGCAAGAAGTTCTTTATCATGGATTTTATAATTAATCTTGACTACTGAAATTTTTTTTGAATGAAAAATTATTAAATGAAGTTTGTCATCTATTTCTATTTGTAACAATATCACATCTAAGGCAAAGTTTAATGCATTGTTTCCATAAAAAATGCTTTAGAAAAGTTGACACAAAATAAGATTGATACAGAAGTAAAAGTTGTCTTCAAAGCTTCAAATGATGCTTTTACTTCTTTACTCTACTTGAGATTTTTTTACAAGTTAAACGTTGTCGTGTTGTGACATGATTATATGGTGAAACTATGATTAAAAATGATTTTTCAATTAATATTCTATTATCTTAGTTCAACAAAAATTCAACATATTTTAACAAGTTTTTTATGAAAGCCTCTTAGTTTATTTTCTTCACTTAATAGTTAGTAGATAAGAATTAGTTAGTAATTTTACCTTCTAGGTTGTAGTAATTCTTTTATTCCCTTAGAAAGGCCATAAAATAATAAAAACATAGTAAAAAGGATAAATTATTAATATGAATGATACTAGGATTAAGTTGAAGGTAGGATTGGGCTATAAAATCCCTAGGATATATTAGATTGATACCCGAGGATTGGCCGTTTGTAGGACAGGGTCAAAATCAGACCTCTAGCCATTAAAATGGCTACCAAGGACAAATTATGAGAGATTTTTGTAGATCAGCAATTAGAATTAGAGAGCTAGCAAGAAGCTTATTCCAAGGATATTAAGTTTGTTATCATAGGATTTTGGATGACTTTGCAATTGTTGTTTAAAGTCAATGTTTGTATTGGTATTTTGGGTTTTATATAAGACAATGATGGCTTGCATTCTTGACTAATTCGTGCAATTTGTATAGCATCTATAGTTCAAAATTTGATATTGTCTAGAATGTTGAATGTGCTAAGTGTACACAAAAGTTAGTGTTAATCTAATGATGCAATCAGGAGATATTTGGGCTTTGATACAAAGGATTGTCAAAAGTTGGCAGTTTAGAGTTGGGTAGGGTTTCTATGATAACTAAAGATCTACCAATTGGATCAATGTAAATTAGAGCATGGTGATAGAAGACTTGGAGATCAAGCTACAAATCAAGTTTGAGCTGAAGTTAACGGTTGAAGAAGGAGAAATCACTACTGGAATTTCTACATCAATTTTCAAATTGGCGGCTAAATGTCATTAGTGTGGTTTTTGGGCATTTTCTTGCAATCTGTAAGTTAGGTTGGGCTGAATTTTCTTAAGCATGTAAAAGGCTTATATTGACATTTGTGTGCAAAATTTCACACTAAGTGGATAGTTAGATTAAAATTTATAGCTTATCAAAGCTCGTTGATTAGAGTTAGGGCTTGCAAAGAAAAATAAAAATTGCTTAATTATAAAAGAAACAAGGCAATTGGGGTATATGTATGGTTGATGTTATTAAGAGGAGTGTTTTTAAACACTTTTAAATTGAAATTTGAATTATATTCTTCATATATGGGTGAAATCTATTAGGATTTCTTGATTATTTACAAATACAACTTTACCTTCAACAGCTAGGTGCCCAATGCATTTCCAAACAAAACAACACGTAATACGACAACGTGTCAATGGAGCTGCAACTTGAAAAAAGTTCTTAATGAAGATCTATTAGGAATTAATAAATTTCAAAAAATATTACATATCACTTATTATTTTTAAAAAATTTCAATCTATAATTATTTAAATTTTTTTAAGATCCATCATTAGACAATCATTAAAAATAATGTATCTTAAAAAATCAACTTGAGTATTATAAAATACACAATTTCATCTTGGCATACAATCCTGTATTTTAAAATTTTTATAACACATTATGAAAATGAAATTCATATTTTTTTATATTCTTAGAATAGATCATAATATCATCTAAATAGTAGATAACAAAATTATCAAGAAATTCAAAAAATATATCATTCATAAGATATTCAAAAGCAGTTGATGTATTTGTAAGTAAAAAAGGCATGACATTATATTTAAAATGTAGTCTTTTATTCATCACCTTCTTTGATATAGATCAAGTTGTATGTTCTTCATAGATCTATTTTTGTATAGATCTTTGCTTGACTAAATTGATTAAAAAATCTTAAAATCAGAGATAAAAGATACCTATTTTTAATGGTAATTTTCTTAAGTTTTTAATCATTTATATATATCCGTAATGATCTGTCTTTTTTCTTTACAAATAAGATAGAAGCTTTTGTTGGAGATTTTGAATGACATATGAAGTTCTTAGCAAAGTTCTCATCAATATATTCCTTCAATGCAATCAACTTATTCTACAATAAATTGTAGATTGGTCCAAATAATGGTTGAGCTCTTTTTTGAAGATTGATTGAGCAATCATAAAGCTAATACTTTGGAAGAATGTCTGTGTTCTTCTTTTCAAAAATATCTTTAAAATCTTGATATTAGCTTGGAATATCACTTATAGTCTTTCTAGCATCAGAAATGGATATGGCATATATAACAAAAGATGATCTTTCTTTTGCCACATGTATAAAAACTTTTGCACCTACTAATAAGGATTTGGATGTACTAGACTTATGTATTTCCACTTGATTAACAAATTTTTGGATTAAGCTAAAAGAAAAATCAAAGTTACAAGAAGTTCAATCTATTTGAAGATTATATTTTTTTTAATCACAATAATTCTAAAATAACTAGGTTGAAAAGAAATCTAGTTGTATTAAATATTATTATGCTATTATGTACCTTAGTTGCTATATCTAAAAGAATAGTTTCATATGTGACATCTTGAACTATCTATGACTTCTAAGTGTACAGATTTAGATTTCTTAATTAAAGATATTTTTTGTTTTTGGACAAAATCTTTGTCTATGAAACTAATAAGGCAAAGATTTTGTAATTTCTAGGTCCTAAAGACACATCTATTATAAAATAAGACAAGGGATCTAAAAAGAAAATAAGACTTACTAAATATTGCATATAATTCCAATCACATGGTTCCTATTGTAGTTGGAAAATTTATTTTTCAATACATTATTTTTTCTAGTAATTATATTCTTTATTTTGTGGTTGTATTGCTTTTTTGGACAATATTGAGTAGTGTGCTTAGCTTTTCTATAATATAAGCATAGACCCTTTTAATAATGTTAAGTCTTTTTCTGCTCGAATGGAAAGTTTAAAATATATCGTATCAATTTATTTTGATTTGGCTTAACCAAATAAGTTTTTAATAACTTAGTTGTTATTATTAATTGATTTGTTTTTTTAGCCAAATCTATGTTCTTGATGCCTTTCAAATAATTGATTGTTGTATATAATGGTTTGATTAATAAATTATTCCAAAGAGTTTGCTTTTGGCATTGTTAGTAATAAATCTTTAATGTTATCCTTTAATCCATAATAAAATTGATTGATGAGAGTTTTGTCATTTTATTCTATATCACAAGCAAGGTTTTTAAATTCAATAGTATATATTGTGGTTGATTGTAATCCTTATCATAAAGATAAGAGCTTGGTCTCTATTACTCTTTTTCAATCATTTTTTTCAAGTGTGGCCGTAAACACTTTGAAGAATGAATTTAAATCATAAAGAAGCTATTAATTTTTTTTCATCAAAGATGCAAACTAAAAAAGAACACTTCTAGATAGAAGTGCGCTAATAAATCCAACTTGAATAAATCCATTAGAATATTGAAAAAGATGCAACCTTAGATAAAACTTGACTTATTGCAGAAATCTTTAAAATTTTGATCTTATTCTATCAAATTTCTTAGGCATACTAATCTTTGCTTCCTTTGTATTTATAGAAGTAATATTTCTTGGATTTAATTGTGAGGCCAATCTACTTGTTTTCTTCAATTGTATAATTTCTTGATATAGACTTTTGATTTTTATCATAGATGTAGAAACAGTGCTTCTATAGTTGATATTAGTGATGTGTAAAATCTCTATTCTAAGAGTGTTGTCAAGCTTTTAAAGATTTGTAATAGTTGTAAATGTATTCTCATGTTTGTTAAATTTAGTATTTATTATTTTTCCTTCTATTTTAGATAATTTAATAAATCTATAATTCAAATTAGAGGAAGATAATCTGTAACCTTTGATATCAAATAAAAATTTCCATAAAAAGAGGTGATCCACTCTCTATTAAAAAAAATTAAGATTAGAAAGCAAAGAATGTTAGTTTAAAAATGGATAGTCTACAAGCTTTAAATACAAAAAATAAAAATCGAATAATCTATTCAATTCTAAAACACAAAATAAGAAGAATGAATTAGTATTCTTGTCAAACTATCAAGGATATAAAATACAAACAACCAAAGTATTAAAATACTCTTGTACTACTCAAAAAGAATAAAGAATCACTCAAAGATGGTATAATATTAAATTAAAATGGCTATTGTCAAAGAAAAGAAAAATAGAGACTCTTGAAATAAGACTAGAAATTAGAAAGGCTTTGATAAAAGTGAAGAAGGCTTCATTTTTCTTTCTATATACTATCTACCTAAGAACTACGTGGCAACATTCTATAAGACTTCCAACACATGTCCAATTTGTAAGACATGTGTCAAACTTATAAGACAAGTTTCTTATATGTATGCCACGTAATTAACTTCTTCCACAAGCTACCAACATATGCAATATGTAGCTAACTTATTGGCCAAGTTTTCAACCTATCAATCACCTATAGATATAAGTAAAGCTGAAACTACATCTATGAAGCTTCTACAAAGCTTTTTTACAAGATATTATCAAATTAATCTATTTTTACCTACTTCTATCTATCCATATTACCTAAATAATTATTAGAATAAATCTTATATCCATGACACCTTCTTCTCTAATTTTGATGTCAATCTTTTAATGTCAATAGCTCCTATTTGTACTAATCATTTGCTCTAAATAATTACATAAATATTAAAAACTATGTCAAATATGAATTCACAAAAAATCACTTCAATCCAACTAAAAGATTGCTCAAAATCATAAAAACCCTCACTAACCCTCAAAATCTAATTTTCAAGATCCAAAGCCACTTAAATTTTAATAATCTTTAATCTAACTATCAAATTAAATTCAAATTTATAAAAACAAAATTCAACTCAAATATATTCATAAATCTAAAAAGTTTGAACTATGGATCTGTTATATAATGTATGTAATTTTTTATAATATAAATCTTTTTTTATTTTATAAATCATAACTTTTCAAAGCTCTAACAAAGTCATTATCCATTCAAATTATCCAAAACTAAAACTTGAAAAAACTTTATCAAATCTATTCTAAAATTCTTTTCTTTGATCAACAAAAAAATTCTTCATTTATTGTAGGCATGCAATTTTGTTTCCTAGAATGTAATTTTGACCCTTATTTACAACAATTCCTTTCTCAATATTATTTTAAAGATATTTTAGATAATTTTTATTGAAAGCTATTTTTTACTTTTATTTAAAGATTTTTATAATATTATTTTTGCTGATCTATCTTTTTTTGCCTTATTTATGGCCCTACAAAGTAAATAGAAGCCCTTTCACAAAATAGAAAATATAGACACATTTTTTCTACTTTTTTCTATCTTTTGTCTATAATTTCAAAAAAAAATTGTTACAAAGTCTTCAATTAAGTTCTTCTATAATATAGGTCTTTTTTTTTCTTTTTCAATCTATAGCTATATATAACACAATAGTAGGATAATAAAAAAGAAGAATGTACAAGTAGAACACTTTACTCGTACTGGGAGCAACCAAAGTAATTTAATCAACTTTCAATTTTCATATCAAGTAACAAATTGTTTTCTATATACTTGGATGGTTTTCAGTAGATGCTTGCTCTAATCACTCATTGTTTGCTAATGGTTGATTAAATATCCATAGGTACTAAATAAATTATTTGTAGTATATAATATAAGTCACATTGTCAAAAATAGGAACAAGTGGTTGCAAGAAATATCAATCAAGCAATGATAATTGAGATAGAATTTTGTTGTTTCAATTGAATTTAGGAATATTGGCACCTTCTAAGTAGATAGGCAAATGCACCATTGATGGATCTGTGCTAATAATGTGGTAGCAAAAAATATGCCATGTTGCTTTTAGTATAAAAAGATATCTAGCTTGCATATAGTCTTGAATTTTGTTTTGTAGAGGTTGAATTGCAAAACCATGGTCAACTAGAAAAAAATGATTTCTATCCACTTGGAATACATTTATTGATTGATTGTTATTAGAAGATTTATGTCTTTTTGGAAAATTATTTGAAACAGAAAATTTTATTCTATCAAGACCTTTGAACAAATATTTGTAAAGATACATGAATAAATGAATAATTAACATGGTCTCAATATTGATATGACAATCCATTTACAAAAAAAAAAAAAGATTATATAAAACAATCCAAGTATTTTCTATAGTTTGGCAATAATATTGAACATAAGTACAATTGTCAATATGGATTTTTGATATAATTGGCTTGAAAAATCCATAGATGCACTAGTTATCTTGAAGACAATTGGAAAAGTGCAAAGAATGGTATACCATACATTTAAAAATAATAGCTTTTTTTTTTTTAATATAGTATTTTCTTGTAACTTCAAGAATGCTTCTTCATGGAGAATAATTTGTATTGTTTGGAATGAAGTAACAAATGGATTGATTTTTGCAAGGATTGTATAAACCAACTATATCTATTTTGATGGAATTGCTTAATTGGTGGTCATTTGGTATGGCTATGCTTCATCAAAGAAATATCAATAAATCAAATGATTAGGCATGTTGGCAAATAACATACAATAATTAATTTGACCACAAATGAAAACTAAAGCTAGTATTGACAGATTGACAAATTCAACGTCAATTTCAAATACATTGAAAGCAAAGAGATTGTTGACGCAATGTTTAGCTTTGTCTATATTATTATTTATAAATAATGATATAAAAATATTAAGATATTTAGGTAAAGAAAAAAAGATGTATTTTTTGTTGTTGTAGCAAAATAATTTGTCTTTATATGTGAAAAAGAGGACATTACAAATATTATGTAGATAATTCTATTGGAATGTAAATATACATAAAAGGCCCTAAGCAATAGATTATAATTATTCCCACTAGAAAATAAAAGATACAACATTATTATCTTAAAAAGGCTCAAGTTTAGCAGTACTAATTTATTAGTGGTGTCAATAATATTTTGGCACAATATTGTGAACTATACTCATCTTCAAATGTATTTGTATGCCATTTGCGCTAACTTTGTCAATTTTGTTTTCTTAGCCTTTGGATTCTTCTATACTTTGGACAAGCAGACTATTAAGTTCAAAAAAATCAAAAAAAATTAAACTTGATATATATAAAAATAAAATCAAATTCTACTTTCAATTAAAATACTTAAGCTGAAGTGCTCATTACAAACAACTTTTACTTTATCTTGCATATTCCACCACATTTAATTATATTGTCCTTAATAATGGTATTTGAAACTTAGCTCTATTGATGGTTTTTGAGAGGTTTTTTTGATTGTCAATTATTATTCTTGTATTCTATATATGGCATGTTGTTATATAATCAATTCTATAGAATTTTGTTATCTCATGATTGATAGACTTATATTTTGGTCAACAACTATATTTTGTTATTCAAAATCTACAAATACATTGTAACATTACAATTCCAAAATCCATTCTTTGATGTTGAAAAAGTTCTTCTAATGTATCTTAGGTTTGCTTCTATCTATCTATATGTTTTTGTAACCCCATCCCGTATTAAGCAACTTCACATAAGTTTGGATTATGCATTGATAATCCATGTTTTTGAAAACAACACATCCACATCTACACATCTATACAAAGAAATAATTATAGCAAAGCAATGAAGACGGAAAAGCAAAAGGATGTTTATTTTTGCATACAAAACCATGCTCTAAAGACAAAATATATGAAACTTTATTAAATAACTACCTAAATTGCCTAAAAATTGCCTAAACTATCAAAACAGTTATGTGATCTTACTAAATTGTCAAAACAATCATGTAATATGATATAATGAAGATAATCTTATCATTATTATTATTATTATTTTGATGATATAATTATAAAAAAATACAAATTAAAAATCAACACATACTTCATAAATATAAAAGATGTCTATTATTGATTACAAGATATTTTTTAGTTTATTTTTTAATTTTTTATTATATTGTGATGATAAATATAAATCATTAAAATTATAATACTTAATCAAGGATATTTAGAAGATTAATTTTTTAAGAATTTAAATAATTCTATAAAAAAATATAAGATAGAACTTTTAAAAAATGTATATTAATTTTAGTCATTTATTTTAAATTATATTGATATTTTGTAAAAAATGATGATAAATTATTTTTTTTAGATTAAATTTTAGATTAAATTAGTTTAAAAAAATGAAGGATTAAAAATAATTACTATTTTAATATTATTTATTGAACATGGATAGTTTAATACTTCTCTTGGCTATTTTTGTACCTCCTTGATCAAATCAATGATGCCAATAAAATACTTTGTCACCACTAGTCTTTTTATTCTCCACTCATTCACTCTATCCATTCTCAAACAACCAATGAGTAATTTTGAGGATACCAAAATAATCAAAGAGAGGTATAAAATACTTGTGTCCTATTTATATATATATATATATATATATATATCTTGGTATTAAAAATATTTTTAAATAATTAAAAATTACTAGATTATATTAAAATATTTTATGTAAAATTTAGTGGTCAATTTATAATTCAAAATAAGTATATCACTAAATTATTTTTTCAAAAGTTGATTAAATAACCTACTTCTATTACATGCATTTTTGTGTATAAAAAGAAATGCATGCCTAGAAAATTTATAATTAATATATTTATCATATTTATGTATTTAAAAATAGTAATAATACTATTAAAAATAATAAAATTTTAATCTCTGCATGTAAAGATAAAATCCTGTATAATGTTAATTTGGTCTGCAATTTTTTAAAGCTTTCAAATAAAATTTAAGTTTCAAAAACAATTGAAATCATTAAATTTTAAATTTTAATAGAATCATAGAGACTACTCAAAGAGGTACTTCACATGCTAAGCTTCAAACTACATTGAATTCATTAGCTGTGATATAAAAAACTAAAACTGTAGGATATTTTTGCAAATAGTAAGAAGTATCTTTCCTATTTTTTTTTATGCAAATTAATATAATGTACAAAAATGTAAGATCATTTTAATCAATTCGGGATTATACACTGCCAATAAATGATTGAAAAAAGATGATAACTAATATGAAACAAATACGTACTGATTTAAAATGTGAAGAAGAATCTTGAAGATATTTTCAAACTGTTTGTTTCAAAATTTCAAATTTTATCAAAAAATTGAATTATGATAGTGCGTTAATTCTTCTGTCCTCACAAGTGCAATTATTTCTTTTAACTTCAGCAAACTCAAGATTAGATTAGCTCATGACCTTTACCACATATATATATATATATATATATATGTGTGTGTGTGTGTGTGTGTGTGTGTATAAATTTCAAACTTTTGCTGTCAGCCCATAAGTCTTAATTTTCAAGTCATAATCAAATCCATTTGTATTTCATTTACTTCATTTCTGATACCTCATATTGATTACACATGAACATGGATTATATGAAGAAAGGTACTTACAATGTTCCAGAAGTTCACATATTTTGGATTTGAACAAGATCACAGCTTGTGCAGCAAAAGATTTTTTGCATTTAAAACCAGATTCAAAATTGCAAGTAAGTCACAGCGCACGTTTGAGCTAGAGAAGCAATGGCAGTACCGTGATCAAGACAAATCATGTGAACGCAATGTACAAACGATTTTGTGAAGTCTACCATACTGCTCCACACGCATTCAGTAAATTGGGCTGAAATTGCTTCTATGTACACATTTTACTCTTGGGAAAATTAAAAAAGACTGCATCTTCAGAACTCAGAAACAGGAAATGAAAAGGTGAAGATATTGTCCAGGATTAAGGGAAAAGAATGAGACCTTCCAACTGCAGAAAGGTCAATAAATTGAAGTGGTACGTTCCATACAAACTCCCACTCTGTTCTACAGGCTTTGTCCAAAGTGCTTTCAAGGGGCACACGATGCTTGTCACGATGTGAAGGAGGTTACGATGCATGCTCCACATCTGGTGCTTATCAACAATACAGAGTCAGTTCTTTACTTAAATTGTTCCGGTGCTCACCATTTCACATGTGAAAATACTTGCACATTTAGAGATCATTATTGAAGACTAATTCGACTTAACCTAACAAGATCTCTAACACACATGTTGAGTGCATTGCTAGAAATATAGAAATTACATTGAGATAGTTAGTACCCAAATTTATGCAGTTGAGACTGTGAAGGAAGGGGTCAGCTTATGATATCCGTACACGTTGAAGGGGTAGTGTTCACAATGCATTATGGACTTTGATCTACATCTACGTTGGTTAGAAAGTCAACTGACATTTTCACCAAAAAATGAATCCAAAGGCTTGCCCCTAGCAGAAGATTAACTAATCATTTGTAATTTACATCCTGATTATGCAGACGCCACAAACATAAACCGGTAAGAAGGTTAGAACGCTAGTTACAACTGATTAGCAGATAATACTGTTCCCCTGTTTCTCCGACACAGCTGCAAATACGACCTGGAGCATTCGAGCACGAAGTTTTTGGGAAAACTTCTATTCCAAGTTGGGAAACGCACCAACTGAATACACATTAACATTGAATCTCACAGGTTGAATCGTACAAAAGACATTGCCCACAGACCAATGCCTCGTTGACTCATTGCCTCCTGTACAACTAATCTTTGATCTTACTCGTATGGAAATAACGAGACCTGCTTTAGCCTAGAGATGAATATGATACAAAGAAATGTACATTTCACTTATCGTCTTGCACCCATATTCTGACCGTTCTGTCTAGCGAACCTGACGCAATCTTGTTCTCCACTGGGTGACACGAGACGGTAAGCACAGCGTCTGTATGGCCTTCTATTTTCTGGATGATATTCCGTGCTTGGAGGTCCCAGAGATAGACACAATTGTCCTCGGAGCCACTTACGATATACTTCCCGTTTGTAACAGAGAATGTTGCAAATATGCAAAACTTCTTGTTTTTGTGTCCCGTGTAAGTTTTCAAAAACTTGCCAGTGTTGTAATTCCATAATCTCTGCACATCCACGACTACAAATGTGAATCTCAAGTATCAGAAAGGAATAAACCGCCAGAGGGGAAGTATTGACAAAAGAAGTGCCTCCTCTGTCCACACTTAGGCTGATCACTTATGTAGGAATAAACCTAACAATTGGCAAGAATACTCAGTTAAGTCCACATATCGAACTTGTGTCAGCATTTTCTTCCCTCTATTTGGATTGCAATGACCGAGCAAATTCCTTCTATGACCACATCTATTTTATAAAGAGCATAAGAGCAGGAATGGAAGAAGGTTCACAAAAGTGAATTTTCACTCGAACATCCACATATCACTGCAGCCGCGCAATGAGTTGGCAAAAGCAACTAGGGAGAAGCAGGGCAAGAGAGCGCACCAGATTATCGTCGAGTGTGCCAGCCAGAATGAACTTTCCATTGGGTGAAAATTTCACGAATGAGACGGGTGGATTTTCGTCGTCAATGAGAGTTTTCAAACAATGCCCGGTAGCATTGTCCCAGATTCTGCACAAGCCATCGTAGCTGCTAGATACAATCAAAGAACCGTCCCTGTTGAAGTGAACCGCCGTAACGGGATCTGAGTGCGCGGGCAAAGTCTTCAAGCATTTTCCAGTTTTCACATCCCATAAGCGCACAGTCTCGTCAAA